>JAWWEE010000105.1:65261396-65328558 GCA_035221455.1 Xenops minutus | reverse complement strand
GGTTCCAAGCCAGGGTGAGGGGCAGTGTTCTCACTGTCCCTGCCAATCCGAGCTGGGTCAGGGGCTCCAGGAGGTGTTGGGTGTTATAGTTTTCCTGGGCTGTTTGTGACCGACAGCTACTCCAGGGCTTCCCCTTGTGGGTTCCGGGGCCTGCCGTGAGGGATACAACATCACCCCACCATCATGAGGTTTGACCCATCCCGTCCCCCTCCACACATGCACACATACCCCACAAGGTGGTTCTGACCTCATAATCGCTGATCTGGTATGTAACACCTTCTTATCTCCTTGTTATATATAACAATATGGCACAGTGAAAACTTAGAGAGCAAGAAAGTAGTGACTAAACTATTTCTCAATTTCATCAGTAAAGTACAATCCTTCTAGAATTTCAGTAGGCATTTAGGTTTCCCCTGGAGATTTACTGGAGAAGTGTGTTAATATGACTTGTGTAGGTGTTTGAGAAAAGCTTCCGAAGACCAAACAGATGTTTTATTTATCTGGGGACTCACACATTTTAAAGATGATGAAACTGTATTAACCAAAGTTATGTATAAGATTCCACTTACCTGGGGACTCTTTCAAACTATGAACAAAAGACTATGTAATGCTTAAGTATTAACAGGCCTCTAGCTCTGTTTGAGCTGGTATTGCTGCATTTCTTTTTTCCTACTCCGTTCATCTACACTTACTGCATATTCTTACAACTCTCTCTATTTTTTCTCTGCTGTATCTTTGCACACAGTGAAGAACAAAATTGTAACAACTCAACATGGCCTTGTACCTGTAATGGAGCTGAGCAGACAAGCGAGGCCTTTTGTCCACATTTTATTTACTTTCTTGACAGAAAAGGATTTGCTTTTGTTGCCTTCAAGCACAGTGTGATTTCTTCTGATTCATAAATATCAGTATAGCTTAATGGAAAGATATTTTCTCCAATGCCATTTCCAAACATTTGAGAAGGGGAATGAAAAAAAAAATAAAATTAGAATAGAACATCTACGATTCAACCCATAGATCTTAGCTCCATTCAAGCTTTTAAGGTTCCTGTTCTGAGGAGCTTCAGGTCACCAGGAGACCGATGCAAGGCATTTGGAGTGTCTGAATCTGCCAGCCACATGGAAGTGAGTTGAGCTATGCTGCTCCTTGTGTCTTGAGCCTGTGTGTCTTAAAGGAGTCCCATGTCTCAAGGAATGTGCTATGAGGGTTGTGACATGCAATAGTGCTTGCAGCCTCCTCTAGGCCCCTTTCATGTGATCCAGCATGCAAGTATTGCACTATCTGCTAGACATATTTGGTATTTATCCCACTGGAATGGATGAAAGTGGGGATGTTAGGCTTTGTATTCATGTCTGTAGATGTGAAAACTAGCCTACCTAGATTTTAACTTTTTTTTTTTTCTTCTTAATAATTGCATCCCTACCTCAATGGTTCCTTCCTGATCGTGTTCCATGCCATAGCAGAAAACGATTCTTCTTGCCTTCGACTGTCAAACACCTATTTCCTCTGCTTTCAGATATCCTTTCAAATATTTTCAATCATTTTCATCCTTAAAAACTCTATTCTCTGAATGTGTCTACTGTGCTCTTGCTCTACACGACTCACTGCTCCAGAGGCTGAGTACAGTGATATGCAGTATCCTCATCATAATGCAGCAGTTTATGAGACTGAATTTGAATGAAAATTGGAACTTGGAGGGTCCACGTGTATTCAATGAAAAATCACACCATCAGAAACTGTTATGTTTGTATTAAAAAAAAAAAAATCAAGCAAACAAAACCCCCCCAAACAGTCACGTTATGTGCTTATTGGTATGAGCACACTTACTTCTGACACTTAGTATTATGTCTTAGATTACAGAAACAGCAACTTCTAGAGGGGAAAAAAATCAGTGGATATGTATTAAAGCTCAAGAACTTCAGCATGCTTTTACCAGCTGTCCTTTGAGCTATTTATCTCAGATTACATTACAGTGGGAAAGGTCAAAAAGAGTTGATAACTAACTCCAGCAATTAAAATCTTTGTTTTGATCTTGAGGGAGAAATGAAAAATCCTTTCTTATTCTCCTTTGTTCAAAGAAGAACTGCATCTAAAAAGTCCAAGATGCTTCATATGCTAGTTCCCCATCTTATTTGCCACTCACCTGGGTACAAAACTTTTCTCTGGTGCAGTGAAATGGAGAAATAAGCCTGACAACTGACACTGCACATCTGCAAAAGTAACATTCATCTCCTGTTGTGCTGCTTCCAGCACTCTCCCCACAGAATCTTCCTCTTCTCTGTTCCATGCCAGTAGCCTGTGGTCTTTCAGCATTTTCAATTCTAAATCTTTTTTGGTCCTCAGCTGGAAGCTGGCCTTATGAATTCTTCTCCTGTGAGGAGAGAAGGTGGAATCTAGATGTAAACTGCCTGGGCTAAATCCAGATTACAGGAGGTAAAGCAAATCTGAGACAATACTAGGGTGCTCTTTGCCCTTAAACTGTACAATGAGAAAAAAAAAAAAAAAGTGTATAATTCCACAGTAATTTGTAGGTGCCATCTATATAGTATGTCACCTTATAATGAAAGAGATATTTCTCAGTATAGTTAGGGATTTTTGCCAACCTCCAAAATGAACCTCCCCTCAAATGACCTCAGGCTTTAAAGACACTAGTAGAACTGATGTAGAAATGCTGTAGTCATGAGCAATTTGGGTGATGCAGGAAAATTTGTAAATAAATGGCAACTGCTATACAATTACTTAAATATTGCCTGTAGTATAGCATTCCTTTACTCTTGATTACCTCTTCTTTCTTACAAGGTAGTAAGCAAAGGATAAGTGATGGGTGATTGAAGGTAGTAGTGACGTTACCATGCTTCAGTCAATCTTATTTTCTGACCTTTTTCTAATTTTAGAACTTAATAAACTGAAATCTCACCAGGAATTTGTATTTTGAAGTTTGTGACCTCAAATATGTGCACTGTACTTCTTATCTCAAAGTAAGAGAGCTTTGTACCACTCATGATCCATGATTTAAACTCTGTAGTCTTCCTCATTTCATCACTAAAAGAAAAAGAGACATAAACTTGCATTCTGCATGAAACCCGTTGTCAAATTTTAAAAAATAGCTAGGTGTATTCCAAAGATCTGCTGGCATTCAGTCCTAATTCTCCTACAGGCTATATTGAAGATCTTAGTGGACTACTTTGAAATCATAGTTTATCACCATGACGGCTTTACACTTACTGAAAGTATTTCAGACTCACATCTAATAAAATATTTTAGTAAATGTCTGTTTGGAATTCTGCCAGTCTGATAGCACAATACATTATGATGCAAATATAGCTACTAATTTTCCTCCACATTTGCACTAGAATAGACGATTTAGAACCAGGTTTCATTGCTGAATGTAATTGACAGCTCTTTCCTGAAGCTGAGGAGGGAATTAATTGTCTCACATTGTTACTTCTTGCAGTCTACATGTATCCTCATGTTTGCAAACAAGTAAAAGAAACTCTGCTGTTGTGCATGTGCTTTTCTCTCCTGATTTAGCTCCTGTCTAACTTTATGTTGCTGCTTCTGGTCTTTGAGATATTGAACATTCTTGGGATGATAAATAGATTTCTCAGCCTTGTATTCCTCTTGAGTGAATGGGTCTTCTGCTGTACTAATGTAAAGTGTGTTAAGTAACTGTGGGGGGGAAAGCAGCTTCATTTTTCTCTTGGAAGCAATTCATTGACTCGCCTCTAAAAAACAGGCCAGGAGGAATACCTCGAAGTGCATGAGACTTGATATACTGCTAAACAGTAGCTATTAGCTGTGTATATGGTGAGATATTTCTTTAGTATTTCCTCCTAGGAGAAGACTTTTGAAATGGAAGTTTTATTTGCATCATTACATTTAATAGTCTTGGGTGGATTTATTTTTTTTTTTCTAATTCAGTACTTCATCAATTGTTTCTTAATCCCTTTAATATTTTATACCTCTACAGTATCTTAAATCTTCTGTTTAATCTGCCTATAGTTACTTTTTTCACTAGAGAGCTAAAAACTGTGGCTAGAGAAACAATATTTAGCTATTAGTCTCAAAATTATGTCTGTTATGCAAAGAGAAGCTGTTTAGTATTCCAGGATTTGATGATCAGTGGAGAGCATTGATCTCCATGAAGTTATAGCAATATCATCCATTTTGACTTGTGTGCTATTTCAGGTTATGTTTATGAATGCTCTTCCATGTGCAGATAAACAGGCCAAGTTTTTTCTAAATTGACAAGATAGTGACCATCTAGTGGTCACTGAAAGTGACCTTGTGTAACACTGTCCTATAAAAATGAACTTAACATTTGCTATTTGCCTAAGCAGAAAGATTTGAACTTCATAGCAATTAATTATAAATACTTATGAATCTACTCTCTTAATGTCTTAGAGGCAAGGCAGGTGGAATGCTGCCTTGTACATTAATCTTTATAAGCTGTCTTTCTACAAGTTAAATTGCTGTCAAATTGAAAAGAAATTTAGTATTAGATAGGAAAGCAAAGGAAGTGTTTAAATGGAGATTCAGTTTAACTGCCTTATACAGGAGTTTGAAATGCTAATAATACTCACCTGTGAGGACAGTGTTGTCAGGTGTGGCTACTTAATGTTGATTTCAGGGCACTGATACAATGTATGCCATTCAAAGTACTCTCCGTTGAAGGGATACTGAGAGAGGGCGTTAAAATTTGAGGAAACATCTAAGGGCTCTCCCTAAAGAGTTAATGTCGGTGAGGTGGGTACAGAAATGTACAGCAGCAGAGGGTGTGTGAGGGTATGTATTAAAAGCTGTTGCTTGTCTTATTTTAAGAAGTTAATTCATGGTAGAGCTTTACTCCAGGCTTTTTAAATGTGCATTGCTCTTGTAAAAATCATAATTTAGGTTTTTTTGGGTGCCTAGTGATGATGCATTTTTGTGTATTTTTAATTCCTAGAGGAGGTGGGGCAAGAGGGGAGAAAAAATATGGGAGGCTGGGGGTCTGAATGTTCTCTTGTGTTAATACCATCTGGTTATAAATAGTATTAAGCTTCACTTAGTTCATGCTGAATATGCATATGGAAATAGAGGTCTGGCATCTCTTTTTTCTTTGTGTTTGAATTGAGTATATGATGAAGGATGAGCAAATGTTTCACATCTAGGGCAAAAAGGGTTATAGTGAATGGAATAATATCAGCCTGGCATATAGTCACTAGTGGGGTTTTACAAGGCTCTCCCTTTGGCCCACTTCCCTTCAACATCTTCAACTCAAGGAAATGGCATGAGCTGAGTGAGAAGAGGTTTAGGATATAAATCAGGAAAAATATTTCACCCAAAGGGAATTTGGTCACTGGAACTGGCTCCCCAAGGAAGTAGTCATGGCACCAAGACTGTTAGAGTTCAAGAAGCGTTTGGATGATGCTCTCAGACACATTGTCTGATTCTTGCATTGGGCCAGGAGTTGGAGTTATAAACCTGATGGGTGCCTTCCAACTCTGCATATTATGTGATCTTTATAGGAAATGCTGATTGGTATAGATAATTCAGTATTTATAAATTGGTATGATACACACATTTTAAATGAGAGGGAAACACAAGCAATATTTTAAAATTCACAACAGCCATTCCAACTTTTTTTCCCAGGTCTAGATGTATCTATTTTTGAAGCTCAGTTTGATTCCTTCACTATTTTTTGACTTTGAAATTAAAAATATCTTAGTAATTTCTTGTAACTAACTATGAGTGAGTGGCAATTCTTGTATTTCTGTGAGTGGAGGAACACAAATTTTCCCTGATACAACATATTTTGAGCTAAAATTGTAAATTTAGTTTTATGTTATGTGCTATACCCTGAGCCATTAGGGAAAAGACAGCAAAAATGGTACCAGTAAAAGTTAACAGTTTAGACTACAAGTTCTGCAGCTTCAGAGATAACAAATGTAATTTTGAATATCTTGCCTGTTACGATGGAAGAAACAAATGTGTTTTAGGCAAAAAGGAGACTGAGTTAATGGTGGCTATCTGTGATGCTCAGGTAAATGAGGAATGGGAAGCTGGACATGTCCAAGAAAAAATTGACTGGGGGGATGTTTAGCATATGGTAAATAAAATAACATCTTTCACAAGTGTAAAGTACTGCTCACTTGTAAGCAGATGTATGAAAACAGAGAAAAGAAGGAAAGCAAAAATCACTTTTGGAAAAAAATCAATTAGAAAAGTCCCCCTTGGGTTCTTTTTGTTTTTCCCTAGAAATTCAGTTCAATCCTTCTGAAAAGACTTGGGTTTGCAGGCTTGGGATTGCTGAGAAAGGTAGATATGAATTTTTCTCAAGTGTTAAATTGATAGATGTGTTCTTGTTGCTGAAAAAACACCTGTGAGAATAATACATATTTTATTTGAGAAGGGAGGAAGGCTAGAAGGAAAGAAGTATATAAAATTCCCAGAACTAAAAGGTTTATAGCACTTTGTTGTTTCTTCTCCAGACTACAATGTGGCTTTCTCATGTTTTGTGAAATGGGAGGGGTCTGAAGGTTCTAGTAAAACTAAACTTGTGCAATTTTAAAATTATATACAGATGAAAGATCAACTATTGAGAACAAAATTATAAATCTCAATGAAAGAAACTGTAGCAGACCAAAAATCTAAATGAACCATGAGTCAGCTTCAAATAAACAAACAAACAAAAAAGTCAGGCCTACTTTATGATATGGATAAGCACAGAAGAAAAGATTGTTGTGGAAGGGCTTTTTTGTTTTGTTTTTATTGTGGATTTTATTTTCTGCTTAAGAGACTAAAATCTCAGTTTTCACGTTAAGGTGTATTTTAGTTTAAAAGTTGTATTTTAGTTATAGTTATCTGCAAACGTATCTAGTTAAATGTGTTGTTTAGTTGTTAGGAAAGAAAACTTAGTGTGATCATTCCTACTCAATTCTCCCTTCAGAATTTAATCTATTATTGCAAAAAAAAGTGTGCTTAGCCCTTAGATATCACAGAATTCCTCAGCTGCCTACATAGGAATTGAAATTTGTACCTTATTAGATACCTAAGCATCATACCATGAGACAAAGCCACACACAGTATGGATTTTTAATTCTTATGATTATAGAACTTCTTATGTAGTTTCTCCAAAAGCTTGTGGCAGACTGGCCCCAGAAGTAAGTTACCCAGTCTGTTGCAACTTTAAAACCGTGCTCTCAAAAGCACATAATTAAATGCATGTCTTGGTCCAAGGTGTGAATTCTTGTAAGCAGAGATTTTTCCAGAAACCACTGCAGTTGTCACTTCTTGAAAACAGGTTTAGTTCTGAAATAAAATTGAAGAAATAAATAATAATAAAAAAAAAGGTACTGAATAGGTCCAGAAACTCTAACTTTTGTTCAATAGCTTGCTGTCTTTTTTTCTGATTATGACCAGAGTAACCTTTGGGGGAAAGGGTCTGAACATCTAGGGAACTTGCATAAAGAATACTGAAGCTCTCATAAAGCATACTGAAAAGGTCACCTTTTGTGTAATGCAGAATTGTGTAATTCAAAGGATGTGGTTCAAAGAATGGCATTCAAGTTAACTCATCATAAGAAGAGTTATTTTCCATCAGTTATGCAGGAAACAGTCCTCCCTAAGGTATTTTTCATCTTTTCTCTTCCCTTTTTTTCGCTCTTCATGTATGTGTTATTTTGGTGTGTGCAGTTTTCCAGTCATGTACCACATGGGGCAGCCTCGTGTTTGAACAATGGAACTGTTCTGTTTTTGTTGGGCATACACTTTGTCCTATTACTATGAGCTAGAATAAGATGTTCAGTTATAAGAAGATCACAGCCAGCTATATAATAGCTAGTATATACATGAAGTGGGATTCTTCTTACATCACCTAAACTAATTTTTAGTGACTTATCTTATTGTTCAACTGGACATTTCTACAAAAAGAGTTTTTGTGAACTTTCTACTTTTAAGAGTTCTACAGCTGGTTTTATGTTTTGTTTTCTTCAGGAAAAGGACTTTTCTTCTGTCTGGACTCCTGACAAGGAATGATTATAGAAGGGACAATCTAGGCTTGGACCATTGGGCTGGTTTGAATTTTGTTGTGTTGTTGATGAAGCAGAGGACGGTGTTTGTGCGTTTTCAGGAACACTGATATGTGAAACTCAAAAGGTTTGGGAGTTCGCTTGAGCACTTATATCTTAATCTCTTTGATCAGGAAATCTGACTTAAAGCTCTCTGAATAAAATATTTTCTCTTGAGACTTCTAGTGATCTCCAGAGGCTATGACAGTAGTTATTCTGTGTTTTGATGATTTAGGAGCTATGAAGAAGGTAGAAATATGTTGTTGGGTTGGGGCAAAGCACAGGGTGGTAGTAATACTGATCCCTTCAGTGAACTCCAAGATGTTCTGCAGTTAAATTTCAGGAAAAATTCTGGGGGTTTCTTAGCAAGTAATTGTATTCTTTCTCTCTTGGGCTTAGCAAATCAGAACTAGCATGGAAAACAATGAAATCTATTGATTGTAAGGTGTCTGGTGTATTAAAAAGCTGGTAAATTAAGAATAATTCCTTTTATATATGATATTATTGAGCAACACCCTTGTTGTGGGTGTTATTAAAGTTTCTAGCCTTGATTCAACCAGGCCCATAGCTATTAAATATAGAAATGGCAAAAGAGAAAGACATGTTAAAACATTGTTGCTAGCCATGGTACACGAGAATTTTTTAATTTTTTTTTTTCCAACAACCTATGTGCACATGGAAGGGAGCTGTCTGTGTGAATGTGTTAAGCCTTCAAAAGCCTTTCATAGTTCCTCTAAGTTCAACCATTTTTACATGGGCAATAATTTTTCTTTAAATCCTACTTTTCTGAATGGAACAATGCTATTTATACATAACTTTAAAAAAAAAATCAAAACAACAAACACACACACCCAACTCAAATGATCAGTTGTCTTTGTTTCTCAGGTAGCTGGTGGGAAATGCAAGAGAGCTTGTTTTTCAAGAGTCGACTTTCTTGTTTGTTTTCTTTACTCACTACACTTAATGTGTGCACATCTAAAACAGTTGTAATCCTCAATTTACAGTAGTGTCAGATTCCAAACTTCTTGTAATTGGTTTCTGTTTTATATTCCCTATTCTGTTGAGAGTCTTGCTAACTACTTTAGGTATTCTTGGTGTTAGTAATGAGGTAATTTATATTTAAATTAAACAGAGGTGCTACAAAATATTACAGTGGAGCCTGGGAGCATTTATCCCTTTTGTTTCCTTGAACTTCCAACTGTGTGGCACTCTGAAAAGTGGCTTTTATTATCCAAATCCTATGATGTGTCCAATCCATCCTGTTCCTTTTATCAGGCTATGATATTGTTTTATCCTTTTTGTACTTGATGGCATTTACTATTTATCTGAAATACATAACTAGGTATGCAGTGGAAACTACATCTGTTTTTCAAATACAGTCTTACAAATCAAAATTACAGGGTAAGCGTCTTGGTTTTTATTATTTTATTTTCTCTTGTCTATATTGTGCCCAGTGATGGTGGTAAAAACCTCATTTTTCTCCCTCTCCCTGTGAACCTTCAGGTAAAATAAGGTTACTCTTGCCAGAATGCTTTTTATTATTTTTAAACTATCACATCATCTCTACACCTGCAAGATCTTAATTTTAGGCACAAATCACTTCTTAAGTTGCTTAATTCAAAGTAAAATAAAAACTATGGATGTTTTATGACCTTTCAGCAAGAAAAAAAAAACAATTTTTGCAGTCATGTGTTCATGCCTTAGAAAAGAATTAAAATAGAAAACACCAGAGAGTAGAAAACCAATAAAAAACAGAACATAAAAATTTGTTCTGTGACTATGAAACAAGGAAGTGGGGAATAGCAATAATTGTAAGAGAGTGAATAATTTAATTTTGAAGCTAAGATGTATGCTGCTAGATTCCCCTCTGAACTGCTCCATTTTTAGTATATTGTTAATTTTTATATCCAGTCACGTTGTTGTCTGATTTGATGTATGCTGTTAAAGAGCTTCTGCTCTGCACAAATATTTTGTGTTAAAGCTTAAAGTTTTTCAACTATGTACCTTATTAATAATTCAGGTTATGTCTGCATAACTATGCGTATCATTCTGAATTTTTGGATGATGTTGTCAAGTTGCAAATTTTTTTAAGTTGTAAAATATTTTAAAAATGAGACAATTAATTAGGTGTTGCCATTTTTTTTGCTTATCTAAAAATCTGTTCAAATCTAACGTATTTGACATATATCTCATGATAGTGGTGTCCAGTGAGAACTTGTTTCTCTCTTTCCACCCCAAAAATGTGTCCTCCAAAAATAACGATTTTTCTTCATTACTTGCTATGTAAAAATAGTAAATTTAATTGCTGAGCAATTAAATTAATTAATTTAATTAATTAATTGCTGAGTAAATTTAATTACAGTGGGGATCAACAGAGAGTGGGTGAAATGAAAACACATGAAAAAGTTGTTGTGTATATATACTGACTTGGTTTTCAATACTGTTTTGCCATTAAAAAGCCCCAGACACAATATTTAACACTCTTTATCATCTTAATTTCAAAGCAGACTATCATAAAAATGGCCTTTTTCATGCATGTTTGTTTTCAACTGAATATACACTTATTGAACCTTGTATTCTGAGATAAACCTCATTGTAGCTCCAGCGATTGTGTTAATCTCCTCTAGAAGGCATAAATGAAGACACTGAAGAGCCATTTTAGCAAAGCCAGCTGAGAGGTTTTTTCAATAGCAGTACTGAATCCTTCAGCATGATAATAAAATGTTACATTCAAACGATGACTTGAAAGGTGTGATAATAATGGTTTATTTATACATTCTTGGGTGCTTCAGAAGGAGAGATACAAAAAATTAACAGAGCACTTGTCTCTTGCCTTTGAAAAAAAGAGTGCATACAATATCTAGTTGTTAGACTTTTGCACTTAAAAAGTAGACAGAGTTCTTTGGTTGAAGGCTAGACATACTTAAACCAGATCACTGACATGCACTTAGTTTGTCTGCAGAAGCAGGATGTGTTTCTTAATGTTTAAGGAGATGAATTGCTTCTAGAGGATAAAGTTGAGGCTGTACTCTCAGTGGAATAAGTCTGTTCCTTCTGGCTTGGAATACAGAGTCTTGACATTATTCATGCAGTTATGATTTCTTAGCTCATGCTTACTGTTGACAGAATGACTGTGCCATCAATGGATGGCAGTCAGGCATAGGAAGAGCAAAGCAAAGTACACAGTACTCTGTCCTTCACATTGCATTCCTCTGCTTTTATTCAACTTCTGTGCAAAGACATCTTCCATTATTTTTCCACCTTCTTCTTCTGCCCAGTCCTGCTCTAAGGACATCACATGTTTGTGACATTTGCCTGTTGCAACAGAAATTGTGGTATAAAATATTTAGGATTGCTACACATTCAGCACAAGATTCAGTAAGTAAAGGAGGTGGGCTGAAAATCTTCAGATGTAAACCTGTCACAGATAATATCAGAGTATGCCAGGAATAATTATAGAGACTGAGTTGCTACTAGATTTGCTTGTAACATTTAAAAGTCTCCTGAACTATGGAAGCCTACGTGAAGAATGTATTCTCTGAGGGACTGACGTGGCCTTGCACTTACTCAAAGATTTTTATAACAGCATTTACCATGCTATTTCAGTGGTCCATTATCTCTTGTGACAGTGGCATGTCCTTTGTATTGCCATAGCAAAGCCAGGATAAAATACTGGATTTTGCAGTTGTTTAGCACCATCAGTGACTCACACTGCTGTTCCCTGAATAAAGTAGACAAAGAAAATTATCTTTCTTCTCCTCAGATTACTCCCTTCTCTTATTTTTATATACCAGTTTGAAATGTTATTTTCAGTCCTCAACCTAAATCTGTTGGCTCTGTGATTCCACAGTAATTTCTGAATGTTCTTCACGAAGAGTGCCTGTACCACACAGTCCTGGCAGAGTTGGCAGAATAGGACAAGTGCTCAGTGTATGACCAATCTGTCAAGAACAGGCAAAGGGTAAGTGGAGGAGAGAATTTCTGCAAGGGTGGAGAAGTTGAGTAGCCTGACAGGGCTTCTCTAGGTGTTTGTGATGAAAGGGTTGGTTTAACCAAATAAAACCTTCTTGAACCTAATCTTGACAGCACCTCAGTTTACCAAACCCTTTTGGCAAAAAAGATTAGCCAGTCTCCTCTTTGCCTGCCATAACAGCAGCTTGCCTGCCTCCTGTCCCTGGTAGCTGAGGAGGTGGGTACAGGGGGCAGCATGGAGGCTGATAAGGCTACTCCACTCTGGCCCTGTGAGAGAATGTAGAATGAATTCCCTACACAGCCTGTGACATGGCTCCAATAACTACAGGATTATACATTTTGAAGCACTTCTGCCCTCCTGAGAAAGTTCTGGTGACAAAAAGTCAAAATTATATGGTTAGGTTTGAAAAATAAATTGGTGTGTACAAGGATGTTCACCTGATTTGACATAAATGCAGATATGCCTTTGAAAACTGATGTACTAAAACAGCTCTCTTTTTGAGAAGAGGCTGGAATTGCTTTATGTTCTCAAGGTTACCTTCACAAAGTTTATATTGTGTGTTTGTTTTGAGAACACAAACTCCTTCTCATTGTTTAAAGGTATTCTGTGGACAGAGTTCTCTAATAAGCAACCCTTGGCTTCTCCTTTCAAGAGATGACTAGCAGTAGGAGTGTTAAATGGCTGAAATATCATGTTTTTTTTAAAATCAGGTAGAGTTGAAAATCTACTGAGCAAAATATTCCAACTACCTATATAATATGATTTATTTAATGCCAGATATTTAATTCTTACTAATTTGCAGTAGTATTTAATGTTATCTTTTATTAAAAAAATCGTGGGAACAAAACTGTGAGATACAAACAACTGCCTAACTTGCTTTGATATGCAAAAGTGATTTCTGTTCTCCTTACTGCAGACAAGTAAACTATAATTAATTTTATCTGTTTTTCTATGTAGATAGAAGAGGCAACAAGGTTAAGACTAGTTTGTAGTGGTCATGGTTTACTGCTTGTTTTAAAATTTTCTCTTGCTTATTTGAAGAAAATGGGGAAAGCACAACAATATCTTCTTTGTGTTTTACTGAATATTTACTATTATAAAAGTATTTTTTAACAATATGGAAAATTTTCACAGCAGATGTGCATTTACACATTTCAAGGACATTGTTCCTCACAATGCTTACCCCATCAACAGTTGCTGAGCATTAATGGAATTCGCTCCAGGGAAAAGTCTGTTATCTCTTTGTTGTGAACAGATCTTTTATCAACGATGATTGCTAATATAGTTGAGGGAGACCAGAGAGGCTGTTAATTATTCTGTTTGGGTGTGCTTTAATGAAGTTATCAGCAAAGTACATCTGTGAAATTTATTTTACAAAATAAAGCTTGCAATAAATCTGAAATTGAGTTTTTAAGGGGAAAAAACCCTGACATTTTCCTGCAGGTGGACTGTAACCTTTGTGACTATAGGTATGTTTGTTAGTTTAGCAATAATCTTCCCTAATGTGATTCATGAAAGATAATTTTTATTTTAATAATAGCCATTACTTACGTTGGTAGCTTCTTTTTCTGGTAAGAAATGTCTCTTTCCCCTGTCAAATTTTTTAGCGTTAGGTGTTTTCTGGATTATCATGCCTTTTTCTCAGGAAAATGTCAGCAACCAAACAGATCTGACTCAGACAGGCTTTAGTATGGATCTTCCTGTAGCAAATGTTATTGATCCAAATCCTAAATTCTGGGACAACCCTGCTGCCTGTAGATGCCTGTAGCAGCAACACTTGCATATGGAGAGTCTGAACTGAAAACCTAGTTGCAAAAAAGGGAATAGGACATTAGCCTGGGAGAAGAGGATAGTAAAAGCTACATGGGAGATATTTCTTCATAGAAGTACAATTTTTAAAAAGGTTGGAGTCTGGAGTTTTTGTGCTTTTGTTCCCTCAAGTGTTTATGAATGGGCAGAGATGATGTCACATAATACCTCTATCCTCATCTATTGTATTCTTCCCATGAGTGACTGTCAACTAGTGGGAAAGTCACACTATCTTTGTCTGTATGTTTGAACCATGATTACTGTCAGTTGGTTTGGGGTTTTTTGTTTGGTTTTTTTTAAACAGTCGTTCACCAGTGCTATTCTAGATTTTCTACTATACCATGTGGTTTCAGACTTTCACTCTTTTACAGCTGTGGGAACAAAGGCTAAATAGATAGATGTCTACTCATTGGCAGGTCTCTTGCCCTCTCTTATGCACAATTTCTGTCTGCTCTTGGAATTTTCAGGAATTTTTTTGTTTGTTTGCACAGCTTCCTAAAAAATTATTTCTGCATTGCTCTTCAACAAAAGTTTTCAAACTAATTTTTATAGGTCAGATATTCATGGTATCTCCTAAGGTTCATTTTTCATACACCCAGAACATCGTCTTGTATATTGTTCATGTAAAGGTTTTTGGGAATTTTGAGTACATGAAAGTAATATTCTCTCCAGACATCTCTTAAAGATTAAATGTCTTGAGATGATGCAGATTTTTATCAGAACTAAATGGAAAGGACAGGGTGTGACCAGTGAGAAAAAGGAGAACATGAATGTAGATTTACAGTTCAAGTTCCTAAACAGTCTTGGATTCCCAATAGAAAAAAAGTATCGGCTGACTGGCACTTAAAGAATAAACATAAATATCTGCAGCCTCTGCAAACTTATTACTTGTACAAACTTATTGGACACCTTCTGATACTTCATAGTAAGTGTGAGCCTCAGCTAGCAAGGTTTGTTTTTCCTCTTGTGATCAGTTCTAAAAAAAGATACATTTGAAGGACACACTGAGAAATGAGCAGCTGCTTTCAACAGAGACCTGGTTGCACTTTCCTTTAAATTTTCAAGATGCTTCACTTTTTCATGTGTTCTTACTGCTATTTAAGAATTAATGTCATATTTCAATTATTATCCTGTGTTTTATATATTTATAACTGGTAATGGAAAACAAAAGAAAAAATCTATTTCTGCCTTTTTTTTTTTTTTTTAACCTTTAAGGAATTCCTTCTCTATATGCATCTAATAGTAGGAGAATAACTTTATTCAAATTCATGATGGTGCTAAGTTTTCTGTAGCTATACAGTACTGTTGCTCAGGACATCCTTTTCTGAAGTACATCATTGCAAAACTTCAACCCAGGACTGCATCAGCTCTTCCTTTCATGGAACTGGGGTAACTATTAAACCTTGCAGTTTAATATCATAGTTCAGCACTAAATCAATTGCAAGATTACAGGTTAGAAAGTTGGTGAGCAGTATGCAAAAGGCTTGTAATGAAGGCTGTTCTGTGAAGTAATGGAGAACCTATGTTAGAGTAAGATTAACATGGTTCAGGAATACGGTGAGCTGAATCATTGAATTGCACATGAAAAAATAGTGGGGAGTGTGTTCAGAAAAAAAAAAAAAGAGATATTGCTGAGTAGCATGGCAGAATTCTCTTTATTTTCTTCAGAAGCAGCCTTGAAACCTCACTAATGATTTAGTTTTTCTCACTGATCATGTTGAAACAAACAGATCCACTATTTTTGCTAGCTTAGGTCTTGATCTTGTTAACTCTTACATTTTTAACTTGTATATTTATTATTAGGGTGTTTCTTTCAGACTGCAGAATTATATTGTGCTTAATTCATGCAATACTCCTGGTTCCTTTCAACGCTGTAAAAATCAAACACTTTTCTCGGACTTAGTAATTTTCTTCCTATATTCTTGCCCATTTCTAAACTTTGAGACAGAGAAATATTAATGTAAGTTTTAATATTCTTTTCAAAAAACAATTGTCAATCCCAGAATTTTTACATTTTAGTATATATTCTGCAGAGATTCACACCAAATTTAGCAGTAATCGTTTTATAAATTTCTGCATGTCAAATCTGCATTTAACCTAGAAAAGGTATTCACTGGATGAAAAAACAAGCAAGAAGTCTGCATCAATTGTAAATCAATACATCAGCAAACTATTTCACAAAAGTTCCCTTCAATGTGTATTTATTTATAGGTTATGTGATAGCAGTAAAACAGAAAAAAGGGTTACTGTATATGCTTGGTATCATGCACTTTGTGTGTTACAAGATAATACTTTGTTCCTAGTGTTGTTTTACTAAGATAAATTTTAAATTAAACAATGCATGTTAATCTTCTGCTGTAAATTTGACTCTTGAGAAACAAGAAAAGAGTATGAAATATTGGAAAATTAGATTCTTTATTTTTGCATGCTTGTTGTAAATATTTAATTTGCATATGAAGCAAATATGTGGGTTTATATGTAATTTTTAGGCAGAATTATTTACAGAGGCCACAACTAAAAAATATTAGGTTACAGATGAACTCTGTAACATAAGGTTAGAGAAGTGGGTAATTTAAATTACATTATTGATAGTTTAATGCATTTAGTGGCACGATGGTATGCAAAAGGAGATATATCTCTACATAGCTATATGGTATATAATATATTGAGAAGGCAGTGCACCATGTATGTGGCATCTCGCAGGGCTTCTCTGGTGACCAGGACAACATGTGCCACCTCTGTGAACCCAGGCAAAAAGGAATAATTTGCAAAGATGTTGCTGCAGGCACCGTTGTTGTACTGTGCAAGCCTTGTTAACCCCAGATTTCCAGTGCAAATAAGGAGGCAGAAGGGGTTTGCCACTGGGTCACTATTGCTTTTTGTTCTACAGAGCTGATGCTTTTTTTACCTTGTCTGTTGTGTTCACACCCAAGTTCATGTACAATCTCCAAATTCATCTACAACCAGAGCTTCATTTCTGGTTGTAACCTCTAGCTATTCTCTACCTTCTCTACCAGGCCCATAAACAGCTCTTTATTTTGGCAAAATACTCAACTTGGACCTGTTAAAGAGTTGATATTTCTGTTGTGTCTGGTTTTGGTAGTTCAAACCTAGTACTTAGGTCGCTGAGTAAAACTGATGAAAAAAGAAAAGTTTAACATACTGATCTTGGGACAAGCTAAGATACTTCACCCACCTGATAAGTAAAGGAAACTAAGAAAAGGTCAGCTATAGCCAGAAGCCTCTTGCCCACTAATGCTACTCTGCTCCTGCAACAACTACATCCTCCTAGGCTGGGAGGTCTGCAAGCAAAGCCTGACTTCCTGTTTGTTTGCACTATCTTTAGAGAATTACTGCACAAATTGTTCAGTGAGCTCTTTGGGTACTTTCTACAATAGGAGCCAGGGCTGTTCCTCAGAGGACAGAAACTAGCTTGTGCAGAGAAAGGGTTCAATAGAAGTGTTATGAATCCTTTCCATCTTGCCAATGAGAGGCATTTTGCAGAAGCTCTTTCACAAGAGATGTGAAAAGTTTCTAAGCTCTTCTGCTCTGCCCTGTACTAATCTACTGTGCTTTGACATTTCTTAAAATTTATTTCCAGAAGGGGATATTGTGTCATTCAAATGAATCTCTGTATTACAAGCCCTTAAATTCCTTCATATTGAGCCTGATAGCTTTGGTTTGACTAAAGTATATGGTAGATATGACTAAAGTACAGAAGACATCTTAGCCTATGGGCATATACAGAAAAACACAGAATTCACAACTCTCCTGGATTCTTCTCATAGAAGCCTCTCTTACATCCTTCCTGCTACCCAAATCTTGAAACGTAAACTCAATACAAAAAACATTGCAGGCAGCGGTACAATTGCTTCCGTATTCCTATTTGCTGTCTTTGCCTCAGTTTAAACATCTCAAAATTTCTTGGCCCCCCTGATCAGAGCAGTGGACTGCAGCTTCTGTCATGATGCATGATTTAAATCTTTGTGCAATACCCTCCACTCTACAGCAGTCCTCTGATTGTACAGCTCTGGTATAATTTTTCAAGCATTGCTTTTCATTTGTTAGCAATAAAATGCCACTTTAACAGACTGGAACTATTTAAAACAAAGATTGTGTATATGTAGAACATTTTCAAGCTACTGATGATTCTGGATGAGGTTGCACTATGTAATTTAGTTGCATTAGCATGTGTCAAGCATTAATTACAGAAGCCTAATGAGATACAGAGTGTATATGTTTGGGCTCCCACCTAACCTGTGAAGTACCATGACACCACATTTCGTATTGAGACCAAGCTTTCATCATACTTATTTACTGTTTCACCACTCTTTATGCTTCGCAAATATTTAGGAGCTTTATGGTTCTCTATAGATACCCCATTAAAATATGAATGTTAATTACTTATTAGCTTCTGCTGTGGACACCACCTTTTAATTGGTGACTTCCTGTGGAGAGTTGCTTTTAGGAAGGAGGACCCAAATTTGAGATATTAATGTTTTTTGTAACATCTTAGATACATAGCTATATAATTTTTTTTTATTATTATTATTGCTAGTAGTTGAGTACACAAATGGTTTATAGTTTGAAGATCTTTTAGGAAGAGCTGTTGACCAGAAAGATTTTCCACAGAAAGATAAAACATATTAACTTTGTTTTGCTAAAGACCCTTAAGCATCAAACTTTTCAAATAAAAAAACAAACAAACAAAAAACCCCCACCCAACAGTAAAAACATTATCCTCCATTTTAGAGTTGAACATAGGTAAAAGAAGATATTTAAATTAAGAAATTAAAACAAAGTATTGGTTTGGGGCTGATGATGTTTTGTATCACTGAAATAGTGTTAACACTGACAGCAGTTTTATTTCAACGCCTGATGTAATTCTGCTTTGAGTGTGAATGAGGAGAGACTTTGTCAAACTCTATTTTCTCCCTGCTAACATTGCAATTGGGATGCTGGCCTACATTAAAAATTACCCGTTAGTACCTGAAGAAGTCCAGTACTTTAAGCTAATTTAGTAGATGTCATTTACTATTCCTTTCACTCTTCATTTTTACTTCAGATGTCAAAAAGGTCTTTATACAACCTTTGCCACTAACATACTCCCAACTAATTCTTCATCTGTTATTCAACTGCAGGGAAAAATTATACTGATTTTCTTTTATTATTTTTATTTCTGTCCAAATTGAATTTTATTGCCCTTTTCACTATGCCTTTATTGCTCAGCTCTGCTCTATAGGTCTGGACTATATTTTGTGGCTTCTGATGCCTCAGGGAGCCACATGCACATTGCATTGAAAGAGAAAAAGAAAATAGTGATTTGGCAAAATCTAATTCCTAGCTTTGAGTTAGTTGAATTTCCCCATGTTGTGATGCATGAGGAAGGAGTAGTATGCATTTAAATTCTGAGCTATAATGGAAGGGAAAGCTAAGACTGATATCGCTGCCCTGATATATTTCTTACCTTTTTCAGTGCAATTAAATTGTTTAACACTCATTCTGTAGACTTTTATAATTATCTAAAGGAATTGAATACTTTTACTTTACTGCATCTGGTAGTTGTACATAGACACTTCTCACCAAAGTAATTTTCATGTCAAGGATACCCTGAAAAACTCATCTATCTGTCTGACCTTCAACTTCCATATATTTTACAGGCAATATAAATTAGCAGAACATCCATGTCACAAATATAGAAGTGCCTGACTTACCGACAAAACCATCCTTCTCTGTATTCTTGCAAGGTAAACTTGTAGGCTAATTTGCTGTGAGGAAAGTTACTTTGTGAGCTAAATTCTGAAGGGTTGATTTCAAGTTGTTGGTACCCTGTAGATTCATACTTGTGATATGTATTTTGTGCTTAGTGATGAGTATTCTTCCCTGGGTTAGGCAATCTTTGCAAAGCACTTTCTCTTGGTTTTGTGTTTCCACAGAAACATAGGGATCCATGTAAAAGAATTGAAGGTTACATAAATTCCCTGCCTTTTTTTTTTTTTTTCTTGCAATGTGAAGTCACCACAGAATTTTGGATATCAGATATCTCATGTAAAATATGGGGGACTTAGTAATAAGCTGAAAGAAAGGAAATCCATTCTGCATACAAACTAAAATGTTGAGGAAAAAGAAATTAATATTTGTAGGACTTAAATGGCAGGGAGGTTTTCTTGAAGAAGTGGAAGGTAGTTACGAGTGAATTTAATTTATTTGTCAAAATACTCAACATTTTAAAAGAAATAACAGATAAAATCATTTAGACAAACATGTAAAAGATAAGTTTGTCTTGTGAAATTGTCTCACCATCTCCTATTTGCAATGCCTTTGAGTGGTGGGCAAAAAGTCTACCTATCCCCACACCCTGTGGCCATTTATAAGACCGTATTTCCTTTGGAGTAATTTTCTTTGCAGTGTCAAAGCCAGAAATGCATAATCCCTCAGTATGAATTTAAGGAACATAGGATTAATGTTATACAGTGGCAGTAAATAATTCTGCCACCTGCGCTAAAATGGAATTTCCGATGTCTTGTTTTTCATCTCTTCTATTAGTGTCTCAATATGGAATTTTTTCAGACTATATTGCATATGATAATGTACCCTTGTTGTATTTATGAGGTGCACTGCTACATTGTGAAGGAAGACACCTTTTCGTGTTATTAATCAAAGTCCAAGCTGATACTAGTGCAACACTCAAACCCCTACACATCACGTTTCTACAGACTTGTGGGATTTTTTTTTTCCCCCTGAAAGGTACATGTGATATCATGGAATTAAAACTGCAGCCGAGATAGTGGGCCAATAAAGAATGGATAGTAATAGAATTATCCCAAAAGTATTTGCAGCAAAGAGTGAATAGTTGAACTGTACTCCATGGTCATGAGTGTCTCTAGAACAGCTAAAACAATACACAAGATGGAGGAGCTTATTTTCAGCTAACAATGTAATTATTTTTTATGTTTCCAGGGATTTTCTTTCTATTCTCTACCATGCTATTAGGGATGGAAGTTCTTGATATAATTGCTTGTGGGAAAACACCTGTATGTACTATACGTACTGGAGTTGGGAAAGGAAAAGAAGGGAAGAATTGTGCGTTCCTTTAAAAGCACACTATATATCACATAATATAACTCCACTGTGCACACTGGTGCATGAACAGTCTTCTTAAGATGGGGATTTGGTAATGAATTATCAGTCTCCTCAAAAATATATCAAAACGAGAGTCATTATTAATACTTTGAGATGATGGATACCTAAAGATTGAACTCTGTTACTCATTATGGCACTGATTAGTGGTTGAAAGAATGACACATGACTGCAAAGGCTGGTGAGAGAAAGGTAATCAGCTTCCTATTTCAGAGTGAATATTTCAAAAACCTAGGTGACATACAAAAGAGAGGAGAACAAAAAGACTTATAAGGAAAATTAATACTTCTGTGGTGATCCATAGTATTTCAACTAGACTAGAAAGCAGTTTCATGGAATAGAACAGATAGGGTTCTGGTGTTGACCCTGAGCCACCAATGTGCCCTCACAGCAAAGGTCAACAGCATCATCAGCAGGTTGAGGAAGTGATCTTTCCCCTTTGATCAGCTCTGGTGTGCTGGGTCTAGTACTGGACTTCCCAGTACAAGAGAGATTGTACTGGAGTGAACCCAGCAAAATACCATGAGGATTGTTAAGGGCTTGCATTGCCTGATGCCTGAGGAGTGGCTGAGAAAGCTAGGATTATTAGCCTGGAGAAGGGAAGATTCAGAGTTTTCTAATCTGTGCAAATAAATTTTGCACAGATTTTGCACCTGAGGGGGATGGTAAAGAAGACAGAACCAGGTTCTTCTCAGCAGCATCCAGTCAAAGGACAAGAGGCAGGAGGTTCACACTGAAACACAATAAAACTAATTTTTCAAATGAATTTTTTTTTCTTATTTTTTTACAGTGGTCAGGGTGATCAGACACTGAAACAAGTTGCCAAGAAATGTTAAGGAGGCTCCATTTCTGAAGTTATCCCAATCTTGATTGAATATTGTAAAGTGGCACTCTAGGTGATATTTTTCTGAGCTGGGGTTAGAACTAGATGGTCTCCAGAGGTCTCTTTCAGCTTTAAAAATTCCGTTATTCAGGTGACAGAGATATTGTCTCTGACTATGTAACCATAAGCTTTCTGAAGGCAAAATTCAGGATTTTTTTCTTACTCCTATTAATGTTTCTGCATTGAATTTAGCAATGTAAGCTCCCTTTTTGCAGCAAGAGTCTTGAATGTTTTAAGGTATGCAGCTGAGAGGTTTAGTTTCACTGTTACACAAATATTACTTTACAGGCAGTGTAAAAAGAAAAAAATCCTTTTTTTTTCTTTTTCCCCCAGCAAAACTTTGTCTTCTAAGAGGGTGAACTAGGTTTCTTCTGTTCTCTATCAATAGGATCCCAGGTAGATAATTGTGTATTGTTAACTGTCAATAAGGCAACACGTGCAGTTAATTAAGCTTGTGTTTGTTAACCAGGATTTTATGAGGGGAGTAAGGCAAAAGGGAATAGATAACATGTAAAAATGGAAAAAGCCATGCTTGTTGTCAGAAGTTTAGAAGAGAACAATTTCCTTGACTTTTGCCTCCCAACTTCTAACAGAAAAATATTATTCATGGTAACCATGAGAAACAGTTTTTTCTATCCACTTAAAAGGGAAATCTAGTGTTTTGTAGTATGGAGTAGACAATGTTGTTATGTACTTGGGTGGCATAAAGTTAAATTCTTTCATAGTAGTTGGTAGTGTGTTATGTTCTGGATTTGTGCTGGAAATGGTATTGATAACTCAGGGGTGCTTTCAGTACTGACGAGCAGTGCTTACACAAGAGTCTTTGTTGCCTCTTGCTTTGCCCCACCCCATCAGTGAGGATGCTGGGGGTGCACAAGAAATTGGGAGGGAACACAGCTAGGACAGCTGACCCCAAATAACCACAGGGATATTCCATACCATATGACAGTATGGTCAGTATAAAAAGCTGGGAGTATAAAAGCTGGGAGAAGAATAAACAGCAGCCAGCTTTCCACATCCCTCTCCCAGACACAACAGGTGCTTTGTCTCATCTACCTTACCCAGAAGAAGGTGTTCTGTTGAAACTGCAATTTTAGCCAGTTGTCCTTGGAGTGTGTGGAGGGTGATGGATTGAATCACTTTTGACTGATGTTATTTGCCTGGCTTAACGTGCTGTTGGAACGTACACAAATATGATGGCATTGCAATTAAAATCAATATAAAATACACTACAACAATCTGAAATACACTACAATGCAATATAAAATACACTACAACAGTCCTTTCTATGGCCTCCTGCATACTCCTATGTCCTGACAAAACATAGCAAAACTTCAATCATTTGTGGAAATCTAGAGTCTTAAAGCTTATTTGTAATTATTAAAATAATGAGAGAGAGATGAAGAAAATACTTATCCTGCTGCAGAACATTTTGGAGAGAGCCTGTAGTAGTTTGTTGCAGACGAGAGGCTTGACAATGAACAACATTTTTTTGTTGTTAAGAGACCTTTTGAGACCCACCTTCAAAGAAAACAAAACTGGAAGCTGTTGCTGTGGTTTTATGCAGTGTTTTTGAAGCCCCATCAGCTATTTAAATCCCAGTCCACTTATGGATGAAGGCATGAGTAACGTCATTTGATAAACAACCCTCTTGAGCAGTGCAGTCTTTTTGTCACTGAGGTTAAGCACTTTCTCTAAAAGCATGCATCTTCCTAAGACTGCACACCAGAATACAGCATATATTTTGAAAAAACTTTCCTTTGTCTTGAGGTCTTTCCTAGAACGTAGATCGATCTTTCCTAGAACCTAGATCATTTTTTCTCTTAAAATACTAGTTATAAAATTTGAACCTAGATGACTTCACTAAACTAATTATGGCCCATACTAAGACTGATAAACAGTTCCTTTCCTGTAAAACTCCATCTAAATGGCAAAAAAGTGGAAGTAGAATTACAGTATCAACCATATTTCTAAGGTAGGAAATAAACTGACTTGCCTGAAGACAAGCTAGCAATTTATTTTTTTAATGTTTCTGAATCATATGATTACTTTTTTTTCTTTTCTGCACTAAACCAAAATTAGGCCAATGAAGAAACTAAAACTGGTTATTGATGACATCTTAATGTTCAGCTCCAAACTTTGTTCAAAGGCTTTTTAAATTTTACTCTTAATTAAAAATTTGATCTTTGACTTTTAAGTTTTCAAGAATTATCAAAGATCATATAAGCAAAGTGTCTACTGTTGAACTCAGGCCTTCTTCTTCCTTATTCATCTTGTTATCTAGTAGAATATGTAGCTGGGATTTATGTTTGATGCCTGTAAATTTGATAAAAATTGTATCCCAGAAATATCCAAATATGTGGAGTTGCTGGAGGAGGGGTAGCTATTGCTTAATCTGTCCAGCAAGAAGCACTCTAGATGAGTCTGTCTTAGGACTTGTCCTTTCTAGTTCTTAAATATCCAGATGTAGAGAATAGTAATTCGGATTCACAACCCTGCATGTTTAAGTCCTTCAGTCATTGGAGCACGCTACATCTTGCTGAGAATGGGTTCAGATCTTTAAACCAGAAGGTAATTTTCATTCTCCTTGGCTCAAAGAAAAAAAATAAATAAATTATAACTCGGACCCAGTGGAGTTGTTCTAATAGGTAAGACTGAGTTCATCTTACCCTGAAAAACTCTTCCTTTCTTTAGTATTCTCCGTAGGAAAGGTTGTACCTCACAAGACACTTTTGTCCTTGGAATGCCTATGCTCTTGGTGATTGCTTTTATTTGAGCTCTGGAAAATGATGGAGCAGAGCTGATACTTGAACAGAGACAACAACAACATGTGAGTTGGCATAGAGAACTGGTGGAACCGAGCATCTCTGTTTAGGATGAAAGTCTTGCTATTTAAGCACTTTCTGTTTGCACAATATGTAACTGAGGAATTTGCCTCCGTCCATGATGCAAATTGAAGTATTAAATCTTGCATCTGTTTACTAAGGCTTGAAAAACAATGATTTCGCCTGAGTGGTCTCTGAACACAAAAGAAAACTGTGAGCTTACTAAGATAAATTGTACTGATTTCTGTGAAATATCTGTGGTCTGTCAGACTCCCCAGCTCTCAGGATTTCTAATTGCAAAGGAGATGAGACAAAATGCTGCTGACAAGCCATCTGGACAACCTGTATAATGTAACAGATTTAAAAATGCATGGTGAAGAAGATCCTATCCGTTTTCCTGTGGCAGGGCATTGTGGGATTTCTACAGCTTGGTTGATTTTGGCAGTATGACTACTTCTCCTCGGGCTGTATGTGACTCAGAGCGTGTAAGGACAGGGAGAGAATGTTGAGAAATCCATATTCTGTTACGAATATCAGTAGTTTCTCACCACAGTCAAGCAACTTCAGTTTTCTGTTCCAGTGCCCCATCTACAAAATAGATACAAGGAAATCTTGTTCAGGGTGCTGGGATTTAGTGTTTACAAAGGTACAGAAATGTACAGTTGTCATTCACTTGGTCTTTGGATTATATTAATTTCTTTCTTCTCTTACTACAGAGAAAAAAAATCCTAAGGAAGGCCCTGGTAAGCTTTATTTCAAGAGATTTTTACCTCCATTTTATATCAGCACCAGTAGTTAATTTTAGATATATTTTGATTGTCTTCTTGTTTCTCCCATGAAAACTGGTTCTAAAACAAAGAACACATTTGCTGATTGCACAGCAGCAAATGCTGAACATCTCCTTTCTGCTAAGTTGAGAAAGATGATGAGTTCATTCTTGTACTGAGATAAGAAGAAAACAGCCCTTGACCCACAGAGTTTTATGCCTTTTCTTTTCCCCTGCCCACTCTTATACTGCCTATCTATCCAGTACACACACAACAGGATGCTGGTATTCAGGCCCCCTTAGATTACTGATACCTCCTGATCCTCAGGAACGTCCTGGGATCAGAGTAGTGGAGCTCAGCAGCTGAGCCTCTAAAGAAACATCCCTGACCTTCTGCCTTGCAGTCAGGGCGGTGACAATATGTGAACGCCGATTAAGAAACAATAGCTGTTTTGACTGAGGGAATTTCTGAGTAGAATTTGGTGAAACACAGCTTTGAGGTTATATAATTCCTTTTCTTAGTAACTTGTTAAAGTTGGAAGTACAGAACCATTCCTTTCCCACCTTCCTTCCACCAATGTATTTTTATTCATGGTTGAAAGACATTTTGTGCTTTTTTGCAAAAGCAGTTCTTCGTAATCAGCTGCTTTCAAATCTATCAGTACAGTTCTTACTCTCTTGGAAGATTTTGTTGTTGTTACAGTAAGAAAATTTTGGAAATGGGTATGCGTCTTCTCCTCTCAGCTAGAGAAAGCAAATTAGAAGATGAGTGCAAGATAAGACTGAAATGAGCACCTGCTCATAGTTCTGCTTAATTCAGATGCTTCCTTAAGGTGAGAGAACTTTCTGAATTGCAGCTGTTAGATTTTCTGAATTAAGTGGGGAATTTACAGTTCTGTCAAGCAAGAAAACACAGTGGCAGACACTGAAGCAGATGAGCAAATGGCTGAGGAAATGAGGAAGGAGAGTTCCCCATCTATGAACTACAACACCTGCAAAAGCAGTAGGGTGTGGGATTGAAGCTTGTGCTGCAGAGAGTAACTTCTGTACCAAGCCAGGGGGTTTGCACAGGGGGACTGCTGTTATCCACAGTGGCCAGCAGCAAAACAGCTTTGGTGTTTTCTGTTTCATTTGCTGAACTTTAGTCAGCTTTGTCCTAGGAGTCTGAGGTTCCACGTAAACATTTCCATCCTGCATTGTTTTGTGATACATCACTTCCAGTTTTAAAGAATACACTAGTAAAATCAGATTGTTTTGTAGTATTGCTGGTGTGATGTGGATTTTCTTGATAAAATGGAAAATGGTGTCAGAAGAAATTAATGTGGCAGTCTCTTGGCCTCCACTCTTGTGTTATGAGTGCAATGTGCAAGGAGGGGTGGAGAAGGCAAAGATTTCACTAAAAAATATAGGAAAGGAACTGTATGGTAGATAATAAACTAATAAAAATGGAATAGTTTAACTAATGCATTACACAGTAACACAGACAAAAAAGTCTGCTGAAATATTCATGATGAAGAGAAGTCTCCAAAAAGAATATGTTGTGAGAAATGAAGGGAGCAGAAAGAGATGTGTGAGGGGAATTCAGAGGATGTGCATGGATTGGCACTGAGCGGACTTCATTAGAAGGAAGCAAGTAAGAAAATGGAAATGAAGGGTGAACAAAGAGAGCTTTCTCATGAAAAAATGATGCAAATTCTTACCAGATAACGGCTGTTGATCTTTATGGGAGACCTTTAGTGTAGCTGTGGAAACTCATGTATGTCGGTTTTTGGAGACTAGGGGTAAAGGTGAGGGAGGTCAGGGAGACCTACTTTCAGCGTGGGAGAAGCTCATTATTGGTGAAACTAACACATCCCACAGAGATGTAATTTCTTGATTTTGGCTGGAGATAAGTATTGGGGTCTGTGAAGGGTTTTAGTGTGCACAAAATGACTGGGTTCAGAAGGAACCTCTGGAGACCATCGGTTCCAACCCCTTGCTAAAACATGTTCACTTGAAGTAGGTTGCAAATGTTCATGTCCAGGTAGGTTTTGAATATCTCCAGAGATGCTGATTTCACAACCTCTCTGGGAAGCCTGCTCCAGTGCTCTGTCATCTTCAAGGTGAAGAAGTTTTTCCTTATATCAGACAGAATGTTCCGTGTTTCAGATTGTGCCTCTTGTCCCTTGTCTGGCAATAACTGTCTTGTTTGTAGGCTGCTCCTGCGACACACTTCTGAAACAATGTATTTCCATCATATAATCTCTGTCATATAGTCCTCTGCAGAGCTTCATTATGAGGAAATTTTCAGTTTGGAGTTAATGAATAAAGAATTTACTTCGATAATGTATTATTTTGCTCATGCTAAGAGAGAAGTTTCTGAAAGCACACAGTAGTGCTTAGCTTGCCAGGAAAAGCTCTTTTTCTAATTAAGAAATCTCATTGGAGAGGTAAATTCATGCCAGACTACTACTGCAATATTATACACAGAGCACGTATGGAAGTGATTATATTTTAATCTTTGACCTTCATGGGGGTCTGCTTCCTAAAGCCTTTCAGAGAAAATTCTAGCTTGGAAAACATACAGGCTCCCTCTAGACTGACATTTATGCTCTTGTTTAGGTTCTTGTCCTTGAGGCTGGCAGCTTGGGCAAGACTGTTTTTGGAAACCTGACATCTCACTAAGAAAAAATCTGAGTTTACCCTAGGAGCAGAGAGAAAACATGAAGTCCAGTACACAACAGCATTATGACTGCTGGTACAGTTACACTTGAGAGGAATGGGAAATGCTGTGTTATTAATACTTCAGTCATTTGTTTTATTTTTTTTTTCTCCAGTGGGGTCATATAAGTTGTATCAGAAAAGTTGTGGATGCCCCACCCCTGGCCGCATTCAAGGCCAGATTGGACTGGGGCCTGGAGCAACCTGGTCTAGTGGGAACATGTCCCTTCCTGTGGTGAGAGGATTGGATTGGAAGTGGATCATCTTTAAGGTCCCTTCCAACCCAAACCATTCTATGATTCTGTGATCTGAAATGAAATAGATAGTCTACACATTAGGATGTTGTGTGTGATGGGGTGATAGGCTGAAAAGGCCTTCACTTTGTCAAAGCACTGCTCAGTAATAACTAGAACACCCTAAATTATCACGTGTTTTGATCACAAATCCCAAACATAGTCCCATATCAGTTTCTATGAAAAAAATTAACTTTATCCCAGCCAAAACCAGAATAATAAAGCTAAAAAACAGCAGTAGGAAAGTAGTAAATAAGTCAGCTGTCAGTTAATGGTGGAAATGGGACATTTTTTTTAAGTCACAGTGTCTTTTGCCTGCTTTAATTTCTGTTTTGTAGGAAAGGAAATACATTTGTATGGTTCCTTTTAGGGTAGATGATGTTTAGACTACACAGACTTTATGGTAGATTAGGTGATTTTTGTATGGTCCCTTCTAACTGAATTATGGTATTGTATTCTAGGTCTATCTGTTCATTACTACACTATAAACAAGCACCAAATCATTCTGTTCAGTAAGTCTTCATGTTTATCCTGCCACTGGATACTGGATGTCTTTGTTCAAAATCCAAAAAGAAATGAACTGGCCTTATGTCACAGCTATGTGTTTTAAGGTCATTTCCTACCAGCTACTTGTGAATATCTGTAAATAATAAAATTATTCTGATATATTCCCTAAGATGTTTGAAATTATGACTGAAAGTGCAAGCAGTAGCCTGTCTGCAGAGAGAGAGATGCAAAGCGAGAAACATATGGTTTTGAGTTGAAATGATCCTTCTTCCTCACTTCGAGACGCTGCATAATCCTAAATCGTGTAAAAAGAACAGGCAGTTCCTGCCACACTGAGAGCCAAGTTATGAATAGTTAATGACAGTGTGTAAAGACAGAGTCAGCTTGCAGTTTTAGGTGACTTGCCTATTTTTCAGTGGTTTTCTTGGGAAAAGGAAGGAATTCAATTTCAGTAATATGAACATAGAAAATAGAGAAATGGAATACCTATCAAAGCAGAAAAAAAGTAGGAAAAAAAAAGTTTTTGATAATGCCTTCTGAAGATAACAAGCAGTTCCTTACCTGCTGAGCTGTGATTCCCTGTAATGAGACAGGACAGTATATTGAGTAAAAACAATGCAGTAGAATGCTGTGGTGATATTACTGAGAGCAACGGAATCACATCTCACCTGGGTTATTTATTAAGGTCATGTCACAGGACCCCTCTCCTCATGAAAACTACAGGAAAATTTGCTCCTGCTGTGCATGCACAACAGAAAGTCTTCCCTTCCTTTCCCCATACTTTGGCCTCTTTATAGTGATGGTTTGAAAAGAAAGTGCTCAAATGAGTCTGGCAGTCAGTTGGAAATAAAAGGAAACATTGCTTCTGAGCAGTGTTCAGCCACTCAGAAGATGGATTCAGCACTTACTCTTTGTCTGCCAAATCTTTTGTGTGTGATCCTAGCTTTGAAAATGTTGCAGTAAAAATGGTCCTATGAACTCCCATGTTTATTCCTTCTAAAGAATTGTCAGTCAGATTCAGTGGGTTTACATTTTCGTCTCTATATATGTCTTCCAGCTGCCAGTCTTAGCTGTTTGACCTGGATCCTGGAAAGCTGTCCAAGTTCTAACTCATGTGTTGGAAATAGACATGTTTTGCTGGTGGAAATTATTTGACCCTTTCTCTACAAAGAGAGCAGTCTTTAGGAAGCATCTACTGTTCATCTGGCAGATGTGTCCAAACAGCTGAAGCTTCTTTTTCCCTTGTACATCAAGGACTACTTCTTCAGCTTGTCCTTCTCCTGTTTGTCTTTCTCCTGACACATTTACTACTCAACTGCAAGCAATTTTCTGTAACAGTTTATTTCAAATGCCAAAAGTCTTCACTTGTGAGTCTTGTTGGAGCTCCTCCGCAAGTCTGCTTAAAAAACATCTGATAACACATCACCAGCCTTGTGGGAATTTACTTTTTTTTGTTTGTTTGTCTAGAGCTGCTTGTGCCACCTACCTACTTCCCTTTTTAGTAGTATATAGTAGTTTGGGGGTTGGGTTTTTTTAATTCTTGTGAAAAATTTATTTCAGTCTTACAATTTTAAGTGAAAATTTAAAATATCAACAAGATCAGTTATTCTCCAATATCTTAAAAATCTTTATTCAAGCTTTTATATATATATATGCAAGGTTTTGTCTGTTTATCAGTAGTATTATTTATACTAGTACATGTTTTACAATTTACACTAAGGTGTTGGATAATTAATACATACTAACTCTTAATAAAAATGAGATTAAATTGAGATGGAAGACCAGCTATAGTTCTAAATCAAATAGAGGACTTAGAGAAGAAAAAAGCAGTCTATGCTTCATTTTCTTCTGCGTCCATCTACATGAAACATGCACTCATTTCTCCTTGTTTTGCACAAATTAAAAATTAAAAAAAAACTGAAGTAGTAAAAATCTTAGAATAATTTGGTGCTTAGTGGGATACGACTCAAAACTCGTAAAAAAAGTGTTTATAGAGAAATAATTTTGATTGCTTTTTGATAGTAAACTAAACTAGACAGGACTTTCTTTACATTTTGGAGTAGGGAAAGACTTGGGTAACCATAAAATTTAGAAGCTGAAAAGCTCTCTCTTTAGCCTCACTATGGCATATACAATAGAATTATAAAGACATTTGACTTTGCATTCTGTTCAAATACATCATGATTCAGGATGTATCTTCCTCTTAATTTGCCCTACTGGTTACTGATTACTTCTAGTTTCCAAAATTCAGAGGTAATGTCGTGAAACACTATTTCACTTACTCATATTCAGAAAAGTTAGGATAGAAATGTTAGGGTTGGGAGAAAAAGAAGGCCAAGTGCTCCAGCTGAGCTGGAGCTGTGAGAAGAAAGTGTAACTGGAAGTGAGAACTTTCTGAGCAATGGCTGGGTGAGGAGAAGGGGGAAGCTTGCCTAATGTTATCCTCCAGAAATGAAAATTTTACCTAATTCTTGTGAGTGAGAAGGGGTTGGGGGGAGAAAATTATTTTTGTTATCATGGAGAATCATCATCAGTGCTTGCTGGCTTGTTTTCATGATTAAGACTGAACTGCGATAGTGCCTAAGAATGTTGGACTTTGCTTCTTGCATTGTCACTTTGAAGTTCTGAGGGCTGTGTGCCTCTGAAAGAGAGGGTTTAAGTTGTTCTGTAAATGAAAATAAAACTTGGTGGCAAATCTGCTGTTTCATATTATTCAATAACAATATAATTTAGCACCTTTCACTATTCTCTGGGTGCTTTATGAAATGAATTATCACTTGCTTATTGATAGAGAAATTTAATTGTAGAGTTAGGATTACCCATTTTAATTGGCAAGTTTGCTGGCTGTGAATTGAGAGCTGAATTTCTGATGCTTTTTAGGGATTCCCCTTAAACCCTTTACATCTGATATTTTAACCAGAATTTATCCAAAAGTAGTGGCAGTTTATAAACTTGTTGAATCTCCACATAGAATGGTTTTATCTTTTCTAAATAAATCAGATTTTTTTTTCTGTCACTCTTAAAGAAATTACTCAAAAAATTTCACATTAAAGTTCAGAAACTTTTCATGGGCATTTTAAGGATACACTTTAGAACTGAATAGTGGAGTGATCAGGCATACTAAGTTGTCCTAATTAAGTACTAATTTTAGTTGGAGACTCCACCCAAAGGCAAAATTCCTTGGTTTTGAAGGTTAAAAAATTGTGTGCTTGATAATTTCAGTAGCTACATATAAAGGATATTTTGTGGTGTATCTATAGATATTGTGGGAAAGAGAGGTACTAGGGAGATGAAGAGATTTTAAAGCAAAACCACAATAGATCTCTTAGAAAAGTTGTATTTGAGAAAAAATAGCTGTCTTCCAGTGGGATTTTTACCTATTTGGTGACTATTATCTTTTATATGATTATCAAACAACTCTTTTCAGGAAATTCCAAATTGCCATTATTCAACCTGTTTTTATGTAAAAGACAAGGTTAAAGAAAATTTGAGTCTTTCATGCAAGGACATGAGAGAAAGTGAATCCAAATATAGGTAAGCCTGTACAGCATATACAAACAAAGGCATTTGAGAGCATTTTTTAAAAAAAAATGTTGTGAGTAGTCTTCTTCTTTTGTATGCTGAGCATAACTTAATGGGAATGATATGCCTCATTTCTTCCCTGTGTTCTAGTTCAGACATAACTTCTTTGTTTGCTTTTTAAATAGTGCTCAGTTTATTTGAATTCCTTCTGATTGATTCAAGCAAGGCTGCCTTAAAAATTGTGTGGATCTTTCATTTCAACAATATTAGCTATACACTTACTGCTTGTTTTAAATCTCAGCATTTGTCATTCTCGTTAGACTGCCAGGGTGAAAACCTTTCATCATTGGAGGAAGACAATAATACATGGCTGTGCTCAGTTTTTGAGAAACCCCTGTCCCTCTCACAAATTACAGACATTAAGCAAGTAAGGTAAACCCCACATGTAGCTGAGCAAATGTATATGTAGAAAGGATTTACATGATTTGTTTGTGTTGATGTCCCATTGATGATGAAGTCTCTAAGAAGAAACTTTCCCTTGTAGAATAGCTAGAACTGGACTGACTCAAACCATGGAGTAGGCATCCAAATAGATGTACCTGGCCAGGTACACATTGTCTCTGATATATGTTTCATTAGATGTAGCGGGCCACAATTTACAGTGATGGCCATTGGTCCTGACTTACATCCCTAGTCCATGGGAATCCAAGCAAGACTCAACCTTAACTTCAATAACTGATTCAAACCCTGCTGAGTGTTTGGTGATGCTTCAACTATTTCTCTGCAGCTGAAATTTGCACAGATAAGTGAAGGAGATCAAACTATATGTAGCAGGGGAAGGAAAGCAAAATTACTTTATTTCATTGAAATAATACTTAGGAGCTCACATACAAGTCCTTTAAAATTGCTTTGCTCTGTTTTACTGATTTCCTGTGATTTGCAGATGAGCATATCTAGTTGTCCTTACATATATTAATGCAATTTTGACTTGTAGTAAACTCAAGAGAACATAAGAACTGCTTATGCAACCCAGAGAAAGTTGTTAATATGAGTACAAAACAGCCTCAAACCACTGCACTTAAAATGAAGTGCCCTAGAAACTTTGTGACTTCACTTGAGTGACCAGCCTGAAGGAAGGTCACATCATGCTGGGAGGGGATCTGGCCTGACATGCTGAAACCCTTTTCAGGCTGAAAAATAGAACTTTGCTAAGCAACTGAAAATAGTATATAGTTTATGCTAATTTTCTTTGTTTTGCTCTCTGAGGTGGGCTTGCTTTCCTATAACAATCTGCATACAGATCTGTCCTTGATCCGAAACCTGAAAACTCCCTGTCTGTGGTGAGGGCATGCACTCAGTTACCAAACTAATGGCATCACCTTTTACTTATTTTATTTCTTTATATATAGAAATCTATCTGTGTATTTGTCCATTTAAATTTGAGCGTGTGTATGTGTATACATATTTTGTATGTGTGTGCAATTACGGAAATAAAATTGTGCCCTGCTACAGACTGACTTGCAGGGAGAGTTTATCTCCATTTTTAGAACATTTATTTCTAGATTTCACCACATTTTAATTTTCTGACCTCTTAGGCAAGTGGAATAAATGAGAATAGGACCACAGGTTAGAAACAGCATTAAGAATGAGAAAAAAGGTGAATGTGTGTTAGCCACATATTGAAGACTACAGTTTACTTTCTACCTTGCCAAAAATAATTTGTACATTTGTATAAATAAATCTTGAGACACATTCTGAATACTCCTCAGTGTTTGTTTTGGTTTTATCCTTGAAGGGCTTCCTCTATCCAGCAATCCACCAGAGCCAATGCTGCCCCAGCTCCATGTCCCAGGTCCAGGCAGTAGGAAGACTGAGCATGTACTTCCAGTCAATGCAGACACACACACATATGTGTTTACACATGCACATAGCCAGCCACCCAGATCAATACAGACACAGACACTCAGCAGTCACACAAACAGCACTGATGGCCTCATCCTATTCCTCTTCCTGGCTGATGAGGATAAAGGTTCATTATTCGGAAATATATATATATCCCCCAGCAGTGACCCCTTAGTCTGTAGCTGATCTCAGGACAGGGTCTCCTGCTGACTCAGAGATGAGTGTCACCCCCAATCTGTGGAGTTGAAAACATCTTGGGATGTCAGGAAGGGAGTCAGGGCAAGGACTCCTGTCCTTGATTAGGTGAGCAGGGTTCCTTCCCTCCCAGGTCAGGGCTGCTCTGCTCCTTTATGTCTGGAGAAACCAGCTTCCTATCACAGATCTTAACAGGTCTGCTGGTCAGGTGCTGATCCACTGCCTATGGAAGTTAATAAGTTTCTCGAGCAGTTTTCAATTAAAATTATTTTCCATCTCTTCATTGTTTCTTTTGTTAATTTAATTCAAATATCTTTCATGACCTAAGCAAATGTACTGAGATACAGTATGGTATGAACAAATTATTTGTCTTCTTCTAAGAAGTGTCTATGTATCTATGGTCCTGTCATAATTTGTATGTGCTCATAAAAACTTTTTTGAACTGTAAAAAAAGTGTATAACTCACCTCTACACTGTCTCTTCTTCAGATGTTCAGAGCTGACTACTTAAGAAAAACATTTATAACTAATATTTTGTGTCCAAACTCAGTAAGGAAGATGAGAGAGTTCATGGTCACAGTATTCAGATCAAGGGTTTGTGAACTTTAAAAACAGCATTAGGGAAATAAGACTGCAGTCATTCACACTGAGTGAAACCTTCTTTCCCTAATTGCTTGCATTCATTTTGTTCATGCTCATTGCTGTAATATAACAACCTCTCTTAAATTACTCCAAGAATTTTTCTTTTTCTAGACTCTGTTCTGATAAGCACATAATTACAGTCCAAACAGTGGCAAAAAAAATGTGATTTCCATTTGAAATTTAATTGCTTTACCTGCATAATCAGTGCAGTGTAAATTAGGCATAGGTGTAGAGCGGACAGAAGGTTTCTTTTAATTAAAATTATTTCCTTTCTCTTTACTGTATTGAACAGGTGCATTTTAAGACTCCAGACTTTTAGAAGATCTTACTTTATGACTGGAGAGAGTGTGTGCATATTTTTAATTGACACAGGCAATGATTTATTGCCATTTTTCTTTGAAATGTCTTAGTAAAACAGCACTTTGTTGGAAATGTCCATTTTGCACTGATGATTCTGCAGCTTATGTAAAGAATCCTGGAGTTCAAGGTTTTTGTTTTAATCAGGTTTGCTCTTTAAAATTAAGGCAGCACATAAATAATCTTGTGGCATTAAATCAAAGTAGTTGCAATGCTTGTTAAATGCCTGTAGTCTGCACAATTAAAGGCCCTCAGAGAGAAGCGAGGCTGGGAGGCAGTATGGTTTGAAAGAGAATTTACAATGAAAAAGACTCTTCTCTTAAACAATCGACAGGATGCTAATGAGGTCAGGATAAGCAGAAAAGAGTGGATATTTTTGCTTGGTACTTAATGTAAGAATGCATGAGCTTTATCAAGAAGGAAGTAGAGAGCTTAAAAATCTGTTTGCTTCATACACACAGAGATTGGTCCCTCTTCAGTGCTGTCACACTTTCCCCAGGGTAGCTGTTAGAAGGCAGCTTGTCCCTAGAGTTCTTCATTAAGCTTCATACCCTTAATCTGAAATCTGAATTTATATTCCTCAGAGCTTTTGAGGGGAGGCAGAGGCTTTTCATTTTTGTTTGGTAATGACCTGGGGTTTTTTTTAATCTAAATCTAGAACTAACTTTCAGAAATCATTACAAATAAAAATGTACTTTATTTTATTGATGAAAAGCAGGCAAACAAAATCTTTCATAGTTTGTCTTGAAAGCTCATACCTCTCCTGGAGAAAAAAAAAAAAAAAAAAAAGGGCTTTCTTAATGTGGCAACCCATTTTTCAGTATATAGAATGTGCAATGAATATTTGTTCTTCTCATTTTTCTTGCCTCAGGAATGCTAGATGATAATACATAGTGGAGCTGTCTTATGATCTTTTACGGTGTTCAGGGACAAGTACATATTTAATCATTCAGTTGTCTGACTAGACATGGCAGAATAAAATGTGTTCATAGAAGATATGCCTTCAAATACTTAGTGTTAAACAGGATATGCTGTATAGGAGGTGGTCATCTTATTTTTAAGTAAGATCTTAGGAGGATCATCTCCCTTTCATAGGATTGATTGTTACCATGTTGCCCCCTCCCCTTGGGGTTCTGACTTTGAAACAGCAGAAGAGAAAACCCGTGTCTTCCTTTCAGATTTTATTCTGTTGCTGGTTTGTTTCTTTAAAAGTTCTTTCCTTCTTGAGATTATATGAGGCAGGCATTTCAAAGTACTCTGTGAATGAGATAGATAAAAAGGAGCACACTATCTGTGGGCAAAAAAAGGGTGAAGCAAATACAGAATAATTGTCTGCATGTACAGCTTTCAATGTTGGCTTTTAGGTTTTCAAAGCACTGTGTGAAATTGTTGCCACACAAGTTCAGTAAGCAGAGCTCTGCATGACTGATAGAAAATGCTGAGCTGCTACTACATAAGGAAAGGCATACTGTTTAGGTCTAAGTACCACCTTTAATTTTTCTGTCTTGTTCTCTCAAGAGGTCATATTTCATCTAAACATCCAGAAGATGAAGAAGAGGGAACAACCTGTCCAAAGCTGCAAACTTCCTAAAGCATAACTACATTTCTGCACACTGTCCCATGCATTTTCAATTCACTAGTGACTTACTATACCTGTAAATATTAACACTGTTGTTTCCTAGGGATATTATACTGTTGTATACCAGGCAGTGAGGTAAACTATTGCCTATAAAAAGGTATTGTTCAGTATGTTTGGACACAAATGCCTATCAGAATTTTGCATTAATAAATCTGTTTACGGTTGGAATGAATGTGTCCACTCTTACTAGCTCAGTGTTGTCCTTTGAGTGGTAAAACAATTCGTCTTGCAAGCTTAAGTGATCTGATCAAACATAACATAGAAAGCTCATTAATTTTTCTCTCAGATCAGTCATGAGAAATAAGTGGTTCAAGTCCGTCCTGCTCTTTGAGAAGCCAAACTCTTCTTTCAAAGCCCAAAGGCCTCTGAAACAATGTAACACCACTCTATCCCTTGCCATGACAATAAACGTCACTCCTACTTTATTTAGAATTAATAAAATTGATTTAATAAGTCTTAATCCTGAGACAATCTGAAAAAGAGAAATTAGATTTTCAAGAGGCATTGGATTGAAAAAGAAAACATACCAGAGTAACATTTTAGAGATGTCATTCTCATCAGCTTACAGTTCTTCCAAGTAACTTTCTTATGAAGCTAAAACAGAACCTGTAGCCCTCCCTGGGACTCCTGTCTGTAGGATAGATGTTTGTTCAAACTGTCTTCAATAGCCCTTCGAGTGGAGGGAGCGAGGCCATCTGCAAGCTAACTTCAAGTCTGTTTCTGCTTTAAAATTATTGTGTACTCCTCCACAATGCTGGATAAAATGGATGACAGTATGATTAATTTGATCTATAATTAGTCTTTCATCTAAGGTATCTTGAAGAAATTTATTTTGGTAACATGTTTCTCATTAACTGGTTATTTGCTGTAATTGTCTTCTAAAATTTCTTCATTTCAGAACAATACAATTCATTGCAGAAGAGCACCCTGGGCCCTAATACATTGTAGATGCTATAAAATATGTTTTTAGGCATAAAACAGAGTAACAAAGTCTATATTGAGAAACAGCAGGTTAGAACTTTGGTAAAAATTGACTTTAGGTGATAAGGACAAAGCTCTGAGGGGTATATCTTGCTTTTTTGCTTTATACTTTCAAATTTCTTATTTATTTTGACATTTGCTGTTTATTTCTTTTTGCTCTCCCTTATATACTCTCTTCTCTGGGAGAGAAGGAAAGTGGTAGATTGGTGTTGTGTGGCCATAATGGACATGTTTTTTTGAGAAACTCATTTATGAGATCCTTTTAATAGTGAAGACAGATACATATCTTTAATAAATAAATAAATCAGTGTCCAAATTGTTCTTTTTGCTGGCAACTAGTTGATAACTGTTGAAAGAATTTGGCTTTTTGACTGTCAACAGTTTTTATATGTTAAAAAATGAAAAAAAAATTGATAATCCCATTTTCTAGGCAATATAACCTCAAAAAGACATTCTGGCAATTAAAAAACCTTGTGAAACAAATTAAATTTGTTTTCCTAAGAGTTATTCAAATACATGTGATCAATCAAATGTCTCTTCTAAAAATCATATGTAACACATATGACACACATTGTCAAAAGACTTTTAGTATTGTAAAAACAATACTATTTTGCTCAGAGGAGAGTATTAGCTTTCTTCTGCTGATTTTTTTTAACTTTTTCGACTGAAGTGATGCATTGAAAACTGCCACAATTACAGTGTGAGTGCAGTACACTGTACATGTGGTATACTTTGTAATCACTGCTGCCTTTTAAAGGTACATATATATCTGTGCAACACATAAACACATAGAAAATTCTTTGCAGACTGTTGTTAAGGATTTTTTAGTACTTACTTTAACATAAGAAATAAATAAAACCATGTATTTCTGTATCTCCTAATATAGGTCTCATTCAAACTTAGCCATTTTTGCAGCCATCAAGATGTCTTAGATTTTCCTAAGCCTTCTGCTAAATGGTAGAGCATCATCCTTCCCTCACTACTCCTCTGTGAACTCTGAATAACGAACCTGTTACACCAAAACCAGCCCCTACAAATATGGGGCAGTAATTACTACAGGATAATGAAGAAGGGCAACTAGAGTACACTTACAACTCCACTGTGATATCTCGCACCTTCCTGTGGTATTTTCTTGGTCAGATGATGGACCAATTCACACAGTTCTTTTCCTCCTCCATCATTCACTCTCAAGAGTTTCAAGCAACAAGGAAAACACTTTTCTCCAGAGTGGAGGGAACCAAAACAAGCCAACTTTTCTGGAAAAGAAGGATGTTCACTTGAGGTCCTCACCTCACTTTCATATTTTGAGTATAACAGCTTTTTTTTCCCTCAAGATTTATTTTCACTCATATGTGTTCAGTGAGTCTGTTCAAAGGATGGCTGTGTCGTTAGGGTGTAAGAGTATGTACAAAAGGTAACCAGCTTAAAATTCCTGTTACTGCTGCTGGAAACCCTGTGTCACAGGACTGCCACCTTGTTGTATAATTGTTTTCTTTTGACCTGGTGTCTATCTCGGCATGCAAAAGCAGAAGGAAGTGATTGAAGGAATAACTAAGTGTAGAAACCTTAGGATTGTTAGTTCAATAATCCTATTTGGAGACTTTGTAGTTCAAATGTAATTTGGGGAAAAAAAAAAAAACAAACAAACCCAAACCTCAAACATTTGATCTTTTCTGTCTCATATAACCAGTCTTGAGGGATTTTTCTGTGTTCAGCTTTTGGCTTTATCTAGACTATCAGCTGTTCAGTTGCTCACTTTCCAGGCAGGTACTTGAGGTGGTGTTTTCCCTTTCCAGTTTGTCACCTCAAACAGCTGAAGGTTCATGTTGTGAAGACATTGTTTTTCCAGCAGGAACACTGGCAGTCTGGAATTTCCATTTATACTCAGCTGGCTGCCTTGCCAGCTGTAGTTTGATCGCTACTGCAATTAATTTATGCATAAAATAAAGGCTTCACTGTGTGCTGCTGGGACAATTTACACCTAGAAGGCAGAACAATCACCTTTCTAATTACACTGCTGTTCCCATACTACTGTGTCTGACCTTGTTGATAAATCTGAGTCAGACGAGCACAGGAACCTGTAATTCACAAACTGTCACTGTTCCCAAACTGAAATCAGCACTGAATCTTGCATTGATTTGAAAGGGAAAGTTTTTCATCTTAATGACTCAAATGTAGCTTTTGGTCAAAGAGAAAAGAATAACAGGGGGGAAATTGGCCTTTAGTCATAATTTCATGTGGAAAAATACATTATTTTGTGGTCTCCTAAGTATTGGCATTGGTTTAGTTAATGCTAGGTCTATAAATAATGAGCCTGAATACAGATGCACATACGTATTTACATTACCTACCATTTACATATTCATGTTTAAAGCAATGTAACTTGCTTTTCTGTGATGTATATCTTCTGGATTCGGAAGGAAAAAGTGCTATATAAAATTGTCTAGTGTGCTATAATATAGTTAATCCAGATTCAAAGAGAAATTCTTGTGTGATTAAATGAACTTGTAGGTGCTTGGCTGATAAAAACGTTCAGCATAAGTACTACAGCCTGGGTGCCAGAGCAATTGGATAATTTATAGACCTATATTTAACAGCACTTGATCAAAAAATGTACAGTATACTGTAAATGAAAGCAGCAGCCATGGCTGGATGCCTGACTCTAGCATGTTTGTTAGGGCACTTGCTTAAGATATTTTTCATTTATATATATGCTTTCCCCATTCCACATACTTCTGTGGCTGTTTGATGCAAACAATATTGAGGAAATCCTGGAGCTATTCCTCAGGGTATGCTTCTTGGATGCCCCTCATAGATCAGGATGCTTAGTTTGTGAATCTCAAATGGCTTAGGTATGGCACGAGGCCTGTTCTGGTTCCTTGGCTGATTGGAGGATATGTCGTGTTGAACTTTGTGGTGCATGTCACTGAACTTTTCAGATATTTAACTAAAATTCCTAAGTCATGATCATTATTTACACCAGGCCACTCCTTTCAAGACTGAAATGTTAGGGACTTTGAGAAGGTAGTTTGACCCACTGCTGTGTAGATTGCATCTTACTGACATGAAAGACCCTGATCTTTGCACTTGTTTAAATCTCTAACTTCTGTGAGATGTGTGTTAGATATTTAACTCTGAGTTTGGCTTTCTATATGATGCCCTGGAAGAAACCCTGGAGGCATAAATTGTTCAGAAATCAATTTAACACTACTGAAAGGGGAGTTAAGTCTAACCAACTAGAAGTAGATTTTCCTAGGTTTCAGGCTCTTTGAGAAAAAGGTTCTTTCACTAGGTATTTAAATGTTATTCAGCAGAAGGTCTGATCTTGGCAGGGGTTTCTGGATAGCTTATAAGACTTTAAAGGTTATTAAAACCAGTAAAGAAATCACTAAATTGATTCTATTCTCAGAATCAAAAGTCTAGAAAAAATGCTTGTCTGAATTTTACATGCTATGAGTCACTGCTTTTCTATGTTGAATCTCTATTAACTGACTTCAAAACAAAAGTTCTGAATTGATGTAAATTTGAACATAGTGGAAAAGCTACCCCAAAATGCCTACAAAAATTCACATAAAGATGCATGATAATTTAAAATAGCATTAAATACTCAACATGTTTCTGATGGGAAATTATCTCAATTTATCCCAATAAACTTTTTAAATAAATTTTATTTTTAAAATAATGCATAAGGAGGGAGGCTATTTTTGGTGTATAAGACCAAAATACTTTAAAAATGCTATAAGAGAAAAAGTGTTTGCTTTTACTTTTCAATCCACTTTTCATTTTAAGTATTTTGTTGTAATTTTAAATAATAACTAACTTTTAACCCCTTCTACCAATTCCAGGTACTGAACTTTGCATGTTAGGAGATGGCTATAAGAAGTAATTTTTCTGAAAGTGGTCCATGTAGTGCTAAAATGTTACCAAATCAGCATATCTGTGAATTTTAAAAATTCATAACACCTTGGCGGAACATGGTCTTTTTATTAGTGCTCTGTTAACCTTGACTGGGCACCTAACAACAGGCTTGAAACTAACCTTAGTAAATAATGTGGCCATCTGAAATTTGGGCATAATGGTAGCTTATATAACATGTATGTGTCAACGTAGAGCTGTATGCTGTGTACACATTTGTGCATTTCATATTAACATTGTAGAATGATATAGCTTCCAATGTTCCTATTAATTTATTGTTTTTTCTTCTTACTAGTTTCCTTCTCTGAGACCCATCCCTTGATATGATATATGTGAGATTATGTTCGGGTTTTTGGGGGTTTTTTTTGACATCAGATTATTTCTCCTGAGCACCTTGTTTAATTTTCTAGGTGTTTTTAATTCTAAGTCATCATTTTGACTTTTCTTATTCTTCCATCTCTTCTCTCTCTGCCCTCTATCTCTAGTGCACAGACTTCCACACCAATTGGTGCCATGCTGCTTTGCTTCACACTAGAGCCCTTAAATATGATAAAAACCTTATTCCTATTGTCCCACTGTCACATAAATCAGGGGTCACCAGTAGTATCTAGTATTTACAAAACTGAACATCATATAGAAATGTTAGAGTTCTGAATCCTCTGTAGAAAATTGCAGGAATATTATTCTCTATGCACTTCTTTAAGATGAAATTTTTTCTCTCACATGCTAGGACTCCTTAAGTCATGGTTTGTTTTTTATATTAATTACTGAAGTTTTTTCTCCAGCATTTGCTTTTTCTCTTGCATCTTATTTTATATAACAGCCATGACATTTTTCCATACTGTACAGTAAGGATGTAAATTGTATTTCCTAGTCTCAAATTGCCAGTTCAAATGAAGTTGTGAGTATGTGCCAGCCAACAGCTACTTATCTATCAAATCACCCGTCTAAGGGCCCATTCAGCAATCACCTCCCTTAACTTGTTTATATAAGCTATAGACAAGCTGTCAGATAATGAAGTAGGTTTTTTTGCTGTTACATTTGTTTTGACCTCAACTGGTAACTTGAATGTACTACATCTGTTCTCACAGAGTATTCAAAGTGTTCCAAATGGAGCAAAAAGCCCACAGATTTCAGTAATGTACCTATCATTTATCCATTGGATGGTGCAAACACATATTCATAGTGAAGAGAGGTTTGTTTCCTCTACTATTTCTTTCAAGTACTTTTGATCTAAATAAAGTCAATAAGCAATGTTTTTCTGATCAACTTGAGCCTGTAATATAAGACAAGAGCTTTTACTGAAACCTCATAAGCTGCTCCTGACTATACCTCTAGTCTGAGGAGAAAGGAATATGACTTTTCCCATGCTTATAATGAGGAAATTGTGTGACCCACATTATGCCCCTAGTGAGTTGTACAGAGTCTCAGTGTGGTGGTGCTCAGACACAGAGTTGTGACAATATATGTGTATATATATATGGACATTTCAAGTCCTGCACCTGGGTCGGAGGAATCCCAAGCACAAATAGAGGCTGGGGGATAAAACGATTGGGAGCAGCCCTGGGGAGAAGGACTTAGGGCTACTGGTGGATGAAAAGTTGGACATGACTCAGCAATGTGCACTCAGAGCCCAGAAGACAAATCATATCCTGGGCCGCATCAAAAGCACTGTGGCCAGCAGCTCAAGGGTGGTGATTCTACCCCTCTGCTCAGCTCTGGTGAGACCCCATCTGGTGCACTGCATGCAGCTCTGGGGTCCTCAACATAAGGAGGACATTGACCTGCTGGAGAGGGTCCAGAGGAGGTCCATGAAGATGCTCATGGGGCTGGAGCACCTCTGCTGTGAGGACAGGCTGAGACAGTTGGGGCTGTTCAGCCTGGAGAAGCCAAGGCTCCTGGGAGACCTTACTGTGGCCTTTCAATACTTACAGGGAGCTTATAAAAAATATGAACAGAGACTTTTTACCAAGGCCTCTAGTGACAGGACAAAGGGCAACAGTTTTTAGCTGAAAGAGGGTAAATTTATATTGAATGTAAGTAATTTTTTTTTTTTACAGTGAGAGTGGTGAAACACTGCAACAGGTTGCCCAGAGGATGGATGCACCATCCATGAAAACTTTCAAGATCAGGTTGGACAGGGCTCTGAGCAACTTGGCTTTTTAGTTTTCATATTAAAATTCAGTATAGTCTTACAATTAATGAATGAATATTGAACTTTTCTGATGCTGCTGGAGAGGATGAAATGCAAGTTTTGTGGTGCATGAGGGGCTACTGCAGTTGCAGATACTCCTATGCACCTCATGCCTATTTTCTTCTGGTACATGTGATTTGGTTTTTGATGAACCTGTTACATTTTCTGTGCCACAAGTTATGGCCTAAATTCTGGCATAGTTGACAAATAAGAGTAGTTTCACAAAACTCTTTGTCATTATGTTGTCTTTAATAGTTTTTTTTGTCTGTTCTGAAAATACAACAAGAACTGAACTATGAATTATAGATCCACATATTTGAAAGTATTAAGGATAACTTTCTGTATCAATCTGCTTTCATCTTTGGACTTTCACTTGTTCAGCCTATAACTGACAGCCTTCAGGTTACAAACTGGTTTCTGCACATAGTTTATACATCAGATGCATCAGAGAGCACAATTGTCTTTGTGTTACTTGAGGCCTTGCAGCTTCATTATCTTTGTTTTACCTTACTGAAGTACAAACACAGCTAACTGCAACAGAAGAATTAAACCTTTTAGAGTGCTCCAGGTGGAGTTTTGAGGTGCTGACCTATATACCATCGAATATACACTTTAAGTATACATTATGTGGAGAGGTATTCCTGTCAGAAGTACTAAAATTATCTCTCTGAGATTACACTATTTTTCCTCTTGTTTTATACAACTGGAAAGGTAAAAAGGACAAAGTGATCACTCTCAAGTGTTAATTATGAACATTTCAATTGAATCTCCATTAATTTGTTTCTGTCCTCACCATTTAATTTTCATAGTTAGAATCCCCTGGCATATGTAAAATATGCACAGAAAACAAATTTTCTGCAGACATTTGCAGATACATCAGGAGGTAACTGCCATGGAGGTTGCATTAAATTTTTCAATTAAAACAGACATAAATTTTTCTATTTCACACTTTAATGATCAAATGCAATCTTCAAAGTTTCTAATAGCCATTACATTTTTCTATAACATTTATAAGCTAAAACAAACTGTTCTATTAGTAGCAGAACTAATGAAACTTGATTTTATATTGTCACCAGTCCTCGCACACCAGCCCACATTTGTATATTTTGTCATGCAACCACCACAGCAGGAGTGTAGCTTGTCTGGAGCTGTGCACCTGCTTAATGGATAAAAGATTTTTTTATTTTTTTTCCTGTATGTTGACTGCTGGCTCTTGAAAGACATTTTGAGTGAGCTCTTTCTGATTTTCCATGACTAAAGGGATAAATAGTGTCTTTCTTCTCCCAAGAGATAAATTTCTAACAAGGGGGATGGGGGTGGGGGAAAGTAATACTTTAATATCCTTAAAAACTTGTTCACTTTGAAATGTGAATGAAGTAAGCTTATTGAGGAGACAGTGAAAGTATAATCATTTAAGTTTTACTTTTTAGGTAAGCTCATTAAATTTTATATGCTTTATGAAAAAAATGAGATGAAACCTGGTTTTGAAATATGGCTTTAAGGGCATCAATTTACTTTAAATATAAGCTAAGATTTCCTAAGGTAAAATTCTAGCTCTATGAAACAGTGTAAGTTTTGTGTTCATTATGAAGTGCAGAAAATTGGATGCTTTAGGAGGACTTTCAATTCAGCTGGTTTTAATGTTGCTGAACATTTACTTTGGGATGGAATTTACTCTGACTTGCTCACTTCTAACTCAAAATGGAGTCTATGTTGAATGATTCAGATACCGAATTTGTCAATCAGATATTGAATCAGTCAAATCCAACCACAGCCATTTATCATCTGCAGTTTCCTTTTTAAAATAAAAAAGTCCCGCTCAACCTCATCTCTTTAGGCTTGATCCAGAAAAGTTTGTGTAACGAATCTGTTGCTGTTAAGGTCAATGTAAAATTCTGAATTTGGAAAACATAGTTAGGGTACTGATAGAGAATGGAATCTGGGAATGAATTTTTGGGCCTGTTCAAGTTGACAGGATTTTACCACAGACATTCTCTTAGGAAGGAATTCATGTGGAACAGGTAATGCATCTCTGAGGTCTTTGATTGTGTTATTGATGCTTGGCAATCCTTTCTAGTTTATGTTGGTGGGGCAGAAATGGTGGTTCTTCTGTCTTACTTGTTTTTAGGTAGAAGCTTAATTATTTTTTTACCACATATGATATAATCATGGTTTTTTTTTTTCAAATTGTCTAATTCAGTTTTCCTTATTGTGCTTTCAAAGCACTCTGAAAGGTGAGAAGAGTTTACAGTTTCTCTTGTCCTTTGTTTCCTGCTATTTATAGAGCCCCCACTGAACTATCGAGATTAGGGAAATGCATCATTGTGAATTTCCACTTGACTCTTTAGGTCTGTGTTTTTGCAAAAACAAATTAAGTGATAGAACTTGTTATTAAAAAATAAATAAATAAAATCCTGTTTTCTGTGATACAGGCAAACTAGAGATGCTTATGACCTTAAGGAGTTATTCTTAATTTACAATTCATTTCTAGTTTTTTGATTTGAAAATGTAGGATTTTAAATCAAGCAGGTCATAAAGCGACAGTGATATTTCACTTTTTATAGGGATTATTCTCAATTCGCAGGTATAACATTATGTGAAGATAAAAAAGGTGCTAACACTGCCTTTCTGCTAATGAGTGTGGTCTCTCATAATATTAACTTGAGGGCTTCTTTTTGCTTTTTTTGCTTTGGCCAAGTGTCTACATTTTGTCCCCTATTTTGCAGTGTCCCACTTTTCCCCAGCCCATCCTCATGGATTTAATCATAACTGAGCAGAAGTTTATTCCAGTTGCTTATAGAAATCATAAGCAAGAGGGGCTGTGGTCTGAACCAAGGGATAGGAGGGGAGTTACAGCACCTGGTGCCTGGTAGCACACCTGGTGTGAAGACACAGTGGTGTGGATGCTGTTGCAACTCTGTTTTCCCCAAGAAATGTATTTCTGTTTGAATCAGTGACTCTTGTATTTCAAGTAACAGTTTGTGCTGCAGTTGTTACTGAAAACCAACAGTGAGTGCATATGAAGTAAACTGATTAGAAAAGCAAATATTCAAACGACAGAAATTGAAGAATTCATTTTCCTGAAGCCTCTGCATTGTGAATTACAAGTGCTCGAACAACTTAAGCTTCTTGCAATTAGCTTCCAATAGTTTGTGCTATTCTCACTGAGTTTTTGTTTCTTGAAACAATACAGCAATTAACAACAGTATTGCTGGGATGAGGGGAGTCTTTTTTTGTTTAACAAAAATGTATCCTTTTTTACTCTGGCAGGTGTATGAGTCATTTTGTCACAGTTGTCTTTGAAATGGATTCAGCATGTCCTTTTACTTTGCAGACAGCAACTATGATTTGGAAGATAAAAGCAGTTACAAACAGAACACCATTTACATTCAAGCATCATTGCTTACACAAGTACGTGAAAGAAATCTGCTTTTTAATATGTATTTCAAAACTGAGGGGGGGGAAAAAGCAATCCCACCCATGGATTTAAAATGTGCTCTTGTTAGTGCTGCAGAAGGAAGCAAATTAAAATGATGACAAAGTTTTAAATTCTCTTAAATCTCACCTGCTGGTGCAATCTCTGATGAGAGTTCTCAGATAGGAAGTTGAGATTTTAAAACTTCAAGATTGATGGGACATGAAACCTTGCATTTCTGACAAACTCCTGTCAGAGATAGATACAATTGAGATTGGAAATTTAGATCTTGAGAGTGAAGTGCTTGAGCAGAAGAGATTCCACACTCTGGGAGGAGATAGAAAGTGATTTTGACTTGGATGCCACTCTCAGACAAAAGTACAGACTGTGATTTTAAGATTTAGGACTGTGTTTGGTTAAAGAATAGGAACCACATTTTCTTTCAGCACTTGCTAGAAGACAAAGATTTTGAGGTTAGGTGATGATTGTTTTTTCCTTTTGGGGGGGTGGTGGTGGTGTTCTGATGTAGTATTGAATTTTGATAGTTTTAGTTTTCCTTTGACAGAAGGTGGAAGAGGGAAGGAAGGAGCTACAACACAGATGGTGACTATGATATTGCTCCAGTTGTTGACTCACCAATTTCAAGAGTTTATTTTGAAATAAAAATCTCCTATGTTCATTAACATTCTATTTGGATGTTTTAAAAAATGTTTTTCAGTGTTAGAAACTAGTAGCAATATAAGAAAACAAAAAAAGTATCCCTGTTGTATTTTAAGTGTTCAGCATTGTTTAAATTGTTAGCAATGCTTGTATTTTATCAGACTATGACTTAAAAACACACTGTGAATTTCTGGGCACAAACTGGAAAGGGTGCCTATTTCCTTTTAATTTCTGCATGGATCAAAGTCTCAGTTTCATCTGGTTTTCTTCTTTGCTTGTAGACTTTTAAGACATTTTGATTTAGGGTTTTTTCACTATTATATTGAAATGTAAGGTTAAAAAACTACAATTACTGGGAAAATACCACATTCTTATAAAGGTTTCCCTTTTACTCTTTTTTCAGCATCCCCCTCCAATGTCACAAGAGGACATTGGAATCTTCTCTGTTGTTAAATGTTTCTCTTAATGTAAATTTAATTTTGTTCAGACTGGAAGTACATGTTTGCTCTTTGAAGATGTGGAAACTAAATCACTTTTTAATGTCAGTACTAAAACTCTGAAGTCTGTTGAGTGAGTATTGTCTTGAAAGCTGCTGTCACACATTCATGAAGGCCAAGAGCTGTGTCTCTACTTTCATCAAACAGATCGTTATGTTCACCAGATGCTAAAGTTAAGTAAAGTTCAGAAGTGTGAGTGACAGGCACGTGGGACAGATGTAAAGTATAGAGGATTAGGAGTACTGTACAGGCAAAAGTAATTTTGAGTGACCTTTTGAATCTGTGCCTGGAAGCATACAACTTCATTTATAGCAGGGAAGAGCTGTTCAGAAGAAGACAGTGCTAGTAGGTCTGAGATCAGGTCAGCAAGCAAATCTGAAGCCCTTCAGTAGATTGGAACATCTCTTATTTTGTTGTCCTTTCTCAAAGGTTTTAGTGGTCAAGGACCGAACAGTAATATAAAAATATCTGTGTGTCCAAGGGGAGTTTCAGTAATTTTATTAAACTGTAAAATACCTTGTAGAAAATTCTGTGTTGCTTTTATGACAGATAAAATTTTGAATGAAGTTGAGTATTTGTAAAATCTTATTAAGAAATCCAAAGTTTTGCCACTTTATCTTAATATTTGGTGTAGATTGAAACTTTTTTAAATAGCTTGCTAGGAAATAGTAACACCTGTTGAATTTTACAGACTGGTATAATCTGAATCTAAACCACTGAATATGAAAACCTTTATTGTCTGAAGTATAATATGCTTGAATTTAAGCTTCTACAGCATTTGGTGCAAAACTCTATTGTTCCTCGAGGACTTTCACACTGGTTTTAATTCTCTGCTTTTTTTCTAAACTTCAGAGCTTCAATGTTAACAATGAATGATAAGTTAGACTTTCAGGAAGGGCAACTGAATACAGTTGATATTTTTATGTATACAGAAAAAGATTCAAACTTGGACCCTGAAGGTAAGCCTTAAGCCCACTATTGTGAAACATAAGTGATAATGAAAATCATAGTGTGTAACATCAGATGACAAGATTCTGTCTGTTCATTCATGTTTCATAGGTCATTGGCTGACAGAAATTCACTAAACTCCATAATCAGTATTTGATAGGCATGACTGATCAAGAAGGAATAAATTATTGATGTGAAGATGTTAAGAAAGCGGCATTTACCACTTATTTGGTTAGGTTGTTTCAAGTATTATCTATTTTTGATGTAAAATATGCTTACTTTTAAATTTGAATACTTTGGTATGTTTTTCTAGACTATAATGACACCAGATGTTCAAAGCACTAAGTAAAGAATAATCTCTCTCAAAGTCATCCTTACAAAAGAGAGAGTTGAATATTTGGGTGGAGATGAGAAATTTTGAGACTTAGGCCTGCATGGGTGTATCGTATCTTTGCAGGGCATCAAAATTTGTCCCTAAATTCTGGCACTGAAATCATGTGCAAGTACACAATTGTGTTGTTTTCTGAAATTTAGAAATGTTTTTATGCAGTCTTTAGAAGATACCACATTAATTACCCTTTCTCTTTTAATGTAGAAATACCTTTTCTGTGTGGAATAAGAAATATTTTGCCTTAAGTTATAACAGAATGTTGAGTGTCCTAATGTTTTAATCAGTGCTAAAAAAGTGGGGCAGATTTTCACTTGGATCAAAGACAACCTTACCAAAATAACTGGAATCATCTGATCTCCCAGAGAGCTAGTTGTTCTATTTGAAAATCTGGCTGACTGTATAACCTGAAGATGTTGCTTCTGTTTTTTGTTTTTTTTTCTTTTGAGTCTTCCATTTTTATCAGATCATAGTTTTTGTCTATCATGTCTTTTAACTGATTCAGAAGCTATGGAGAAAAATAACAAAACAAACAAACCAACACTTTTTATAAGAAAATATTTTTTGTTCAGATTGTTTTTAGTTACTTACCTTTACTTTTCATCATAGTAACTCTTCTAAGGCTGAAGGGACAACTGATTTAATTTGATTGAACCTATATGCATGTTATAGTGCTATTTGAAAGGGAGGCATAAGCGCTCAATCAGTAAATAAAAGAATTGTAGTAAAGAAAATGTTGAAGCCAAGCTTTGTTAAAAGTTCCAAGCAAAGCAGCTCTTTTGCTTTTATTGATGCTGTGGAAGTCAGACAGGAGAGGACTGAACCATGACACGAATCAGCAAAGGAAATGAGCTTTACTAGAGTGAACTGACAGTTGAAAGTCTGCAACTGGTGTTACCATTTTTTTCCAGCAGGAGCTTAACATGTGCTATTGTCTGAAAATTCTTAATACTATTCAATATTTTAGAGATTTGACAGATTATCTGTTTGTAATCCATTGATGATGTGAGACCACCTTTCACAAGAATTTTAAAGCCTACTTGATGAGCAATCAAATATGAAGCATTACAAGGTGTTTTACTTATAGAACTAGTATTTATACCATAGTAATATATAATTTTTTTTATACAGAACACAGTCAAGAAAAATGCACTATTCCTTATTTTCTATGATACATACTTCCTATTCCAAATTTTCTCCCTCCTCATTATGGACATGGACATATTTGTGTATGCCAAATATGTAGCCTGGAATAAGTTTCATTTCAGGTTGTGTGCTTTTATTGATATGTATTTTTTCTCTTATGTTGTGCTGGAGTCATAAACAAATTGTGTATCACAATTGGCAATGATTTAATACTTCAAAGATTACTACTTCAGTTAGGTATTTATTAATACAATTTTATAAATATAAAGAGCTGTAAAATTAAAAATAATATTTATTTGGAGTATCACTAGAAAGATTCCTTGTTATTGTTTAGATCAGCAAACAACACACTGAAATCTTGTGAAAGAATAACCCAAATGATTAATTCAAAATTGGTCCTTAACTATTTTTTTTTCCCCACTAATATGAAGTTAAATATGTGTGCCTCCAGGAGATTTTTTTTTTCTTTTTGCATGGTCCTAAAGGGCTCTTTTAACACAGTGAGTCAGGCAACCTTTCAAAAATAGCTTACCCCATTTTTAAGAGTCCGGGCATGCAGGCATTTTGGAAACTATCTGCAACTGGACTTCATTCAGAGCTTCTTTTTGTTTCCTAGAAGTCCATGATCCAGCCTGAAAATCCAGGTGTCTATTGCCATCAGGAGGATTGGAGTGGTCATTGAAACAAGACTGAAGTGAGACTTGTGATTGTGTGTCCAGATCAATACGTGAAGCACATTGCTTCCTTTTTCACCAACAATGAAAATGTTGTTAAGCTCTTAACAAGTAAAGGAGACAGGGCAGCCATTCTGTAAAGCTGTGCTCAGATGTAGCTGGGATAAAGAAGAGGATTCTATCTCAAAATTTCTGATTGTGTTCTAATAGTCCTTCTTAAAAACAGACAATAGACAATTGCCATCTATGAGATGTATGTGAATGGGGGAAGAGATTTACTTAAAAACTTAAAAAAGTTATCCTCTGCCTAACTGCAGTTCCTAGGCTTGTACTTATAGACTCCAAAGTCCTGCAAATAAGCAGATAAATGCTGGGTGACAAGTAAAATCATGTAATTCCTAATGAGTGCAGTTGCAAAACAAACTAGGTACTGAGCTGGACATTGTGTATATTCTTCACTAACAGTGTCTCTGCTCACTTTGTTTTGTTACCCTATTTTTCCTCTCTTGCACTGCATCCATGCTAGGAATGAGAATAATACATGACACAATTGTATTCTTAATATTGTTCTTTGGGTAAATAATTATTCAGAGTGTACAGAGTATTCTGAAAATGTAAAATTCTACATGAATTCACAGGTGGCATTTGTTTTCACATCTAGAAAGACAGTTGTGTTCCTTAATATGATATTTTTTAAATTATCATCAACACTGACATGAGTAATACATTAGAAAATGGATAGATAATGACAAAGAAACTGATATAAGAAAATAGGAAAAAATTACCACTAGTTGACTAGTTGGAAAGGACTTTATAGCTTATTGCAAATAATATAAAAGGTTAATATACAAATTACAAAAAATAAGGTACTGAATATTGCTCATGTGCTTTACATTTTATATTTTTTTCTAATTTAGCAACAGATTTTTGAGTCTGAGATGTTAGGCAAATACATCTCCTTCTTTCATTGTAAAGACACACAATGTTCTCATGCATTCAAGCTATAAAAGGACTCTTTGTATAGCATAGGTTAAACAGTTTCGTGGTTTAGAGGGTTCCATAAATCGTTTAAGCCAAGGTACTGTTGAGTTAGTGTCCTTACATCATTGTTTTAAAGCGACTGCCCATTGCTAGCTATAGTTCTTCCATTACTCTGGGGACTAAAAACTAAAGAAGCTTGTTTAAAGAATGCCTGCTGCTGTCTTTTATCACAGAGTGTACTAATTTGCCATTGAAAAAAGATTAAAATGTACAGTGATTTGTCATCATCTTGGGGTCTGCAGTGGAATTAAATATTATGAGAAGAGAAAGGGATTTGAGGACACTTCTTGAAAAGAGATGTGTAAGTATTAAATAGGTCATAAAGCAATCAACAATGGCAGCTATATATGGGACTTACTGGTTGCTGTAAAGGAGGATGAGAATAATTATTTTCATATGTAGCATCAAGAGTTATCAATAATGAAATGGTATTCTAACTCCCCAAAGATGCATCTGCGAAAGAAAATAGCTGGAAATGAGGCCTGAGATATTTTACTAGCTGAAGATCTAAGAGCAATTCTTTCCTAAGGAAACCTGTGTTTTTGCCAGACAGAGGAGCGATGTATGCCCTCACAATAGTTTCCCTGGCCAGCTGCACCTTCTTTTCTGGGAAGTTACAGAGGGGGCCTTGTCAGCATTTTGTCTGTACTTTTTCCCTAGCTCTGCTCCTTGAAAGAGGCCTAGAGCTAAGAAGGTCTCTATTATCAGGTTCTGCAGTTCTTATATAACGTTTCAGGAGGTAGTTCAACATTTTACATTACACTTTTGAGTAAAACAAGTAAAAACTTCATCTACAATTGTGGTGATTATAGTTTTCAAAGTTTTAATCAAAGGCAACAGGGAAGATGCCTTCAGAACCATTTCAGAAATTTTAGAATTTTATTCTTGCATTTCCTATCCTTGAACCTTTATTGACAATGTTGTTTGCTTTTTCACCCACCTTCACCGAAAAACTTAGTCATGCATAAGAAATTTGTCATTCGTATAACTGATTCCTTAGATCAGGGCAGTTGGCCTGCTGGAATTTTTGTTAGTTTGTTGTTGGGTTCGTTTGGTTTGTTTGTTTGTTTTTTCCTGCTGAAATTTTCTAGTTTTCCTCTAGCTAGGTTAGTTCATATTAAATTAAATGGAGCTCTGTTGCTTCATTCTGTCTCTATTTTGTTTCTCTCAATGTTTGTTCATCAGTTTCATCAGAAGATGTTCTAAGAAATTTCTTTTTAAGGTTTCCTGAGTCACTTGAAAATTAATTAGGCATTGTAATTTCTCCCTGTGTATCTCAACATCTGATTCTCATTTTGACAGTTTTTACACAGCCTATGCAATAGCTTTGAAGAAAAGCATAGAATAATTTTAGAGTTCAACTTCTCAGGACAGGTTCTATAAAACAGAAAATAGGGCTTATGAACATCTTGCCTGTTCCTTTCTCCCAGGAGAATTTTCTTTTTGCTGTAGCTCTAGGATGTGATTGATGTTGGACAGTTGAAATGATTTAAATCAGTAGCCTCATTTAAATGCCACACTCCGGAAATTCTGACAACATTCCAAAAGACAGAGCCTCTTTGGCTTGAAAGCTAAAGCATAATATTTTATTTGTTTGCCCAATAAAAGGTATTGCATTATCTACCTTGTCAGTAGACCCTGACATTCATAGTGCTTGGCTCTTACCCTGAGACACATAAAACACTCTTGATAAATTACTTATGAAAAGGCAGGGTAGACCACAGGCACAGTGGCAGTAACACAGCTCTCTTCCCTACCTCATTCTAAAGGAGAGATGGTGTGTTTAGTTTTTCCAATATGGGATATTTCAGAACATTATAGCGATTGAATCTGGTAGCAGACAGATTTGTGACTTTGCAGATATTGTAAAACACCACTCAATGTTTTCTGTTTTGATTCTTCCACAATGGCTCCCACTTCTTCCCACACTGACTAAGGTACTAGCTTTTATATTTGTTAAGGAGTTAGACCTCAAAGTGCACATCAGACCAGCTTTTTTTATGGGCTTATTTGCTTCCCACAGAATGTCAAGACAAAGCTGGGGATTCAGCATTGACCAGACTCTATTTTCAAAGCCATTCCGTGATATCTGGAGTTTCAAGGTGGAAACCTTGTCCCAGAACTTGGCTCAAGCAAAAGAGAGGTTTCTACATGAGAGCTGGACCATGCGAAAGATAGAGCTCACTGGCTGCTGGGCCAATGCAGTGCAGGAACATTTTGAACTGGTCATTGGCAGGGCTGATAGTCAACTTCCCTCACTAAGGATAAGCTAAATCCACCCCCACTAAAATAAAACATTCTGCAGCCATCCCTCTAGAAAGTGGGTGAAAGAACTGTTTATGAAGCTAATGGTTTACAAAATCAGGGACTTTGGAAAATGCTTGGATGCTACACTGAAGTGCATTTTTACAGGTATGGGAAATGAGATGTTATTTAAGTATAGGCTTAAGCATCTATGCAGATATGAAACTACTCTATATTCATCCCTGAAGGTTTGCATCCTAATCAGAAAAATCTGAGGGCATAGAATGATATGAAAGGAAATTTATTAACTGATGAGAAATCATGCATTTCAATAGGTTACAAATAATAAAATAATTTAGGTTGGAAAAAGCCTTTAAGATCATTGAGTGCAACCCTTAACCCAGCACTGCCAAGTCCACCACCAAACCATGTCTCTAAGTGCATCTACACATCTTTTAAATACATCAAGGGGTGGTGACTCAACCACTTCCCTGGGAAGCCTGTCCCAATGCATGATAACCCTTTTGGTGAATAATTTTTCATAATATCCGGTCTAAACCTGGGTGATAGCTCCCACTGGAGCACTGTCTGGGCAGCTGCATAGTGCACGCACCTACTGGCAGTGCAGAGCTTGGAGAGGCAGTGGCTTTCTGCTGAGTGGACAATATTTCTCCCTGGTTTTGTCTGGGTATCAGTGCCCTTCCTGTGCACCCCTCTGTGCAGGCTGTCATTCCATGCCCCTGTTGACACCCCCACACCCTGACTACTTATGCTCTCCAGTGGCTTCTTCTATAGGTGTTGGGGTGCTTGGCTGACAATGTTTCTGGCCTCACCCAGGTCTCATCAGCCACTGTGACATTAGCTGTGGGCTCCTGGCAGGTCTCTGTTCTGCTGTGCACCACACTAGAGTGCTCCACGGCAGCAACTTAGAACAGATCTCACAGGCAAATAATAACAATAATAAAAAAATATATTTCTTAAATCTCTCAGGTTTTTGAGGTTAGGTATGGATTACATACTTGCTTTTCAGAAGTCTCTAGTATTCTAGGTGAAATACTTATAACCTCTTTTGTTTTGTTGTTTGTGGTTTTTTTCCTTTCTCTTCTTCTACATACATGGTGTAGAACTTTAAAACTATTCTTGTGCCCACAGAGATTGGCTGAATAAGAATGTTGTGGGCTTTCTTGGGTTGGAAATGCAAAAATTCTCTCAGTACACAAGTGTTCATCTAAATGACATGATACAGGCTTTAAAATGGGAAAGGTGCTGTATAAATGATTCATATGTCATGAAGTACAGGAACATTGAGTTTTAGGAAGAAATTTTTGGAAGGGATCTTGGGGTTAGAAGAAATAGGAATGAATGAAAGTATTACTCAGAAAACACAACAGAGTGAATTCATATAACAATGATGTGAAACAGTGTGATGGGCCCTGCAGAAACCTTGATATGCTTTCAAAGAATTTCTGATCTAATTTAATTTTGTAGGTTGGAAAGTCATGAACCTTTAAAAGGTACCTGTAAGCTATGAGAGATACCATTTGAGTACAAAAGAAAAATACTGGAAAGCAGTATCACAGAAAGGGACTTGGGGATCCTGGTCTATGGCAAGTTGAATACAAGTCAGCAGTGCCCTGGCAGCCAGGAGGACCAAACATCTCCTGGGGGGAATCAGGCAAAGCATCGCCAGACGGTCGAGGGAAGGGATTGTCCCACTCTGCTCTGCACTGGTGTGGCCTCACCTTGAATATTGTGTGCAGTTTTGGGCACAAAAATATAAGAAAGATATTAAGCTCTTAGAGAGCATCCAAAGGAGAGCAATGAGGATGGTGAAGGGTCTTGAGGGGAAGCTGTGTGAAAAGTGTCTGAGGTCACTCGATCTGTTCAACCTGGAGAAGAGGAGACTGAGGGGAGACTTCATTGCAGTCTGAAACTTCTTCATGAAGGAAAAAAGTGGGGCAGGCACTGATCTCTTCTCTGTGGTGACCAGTGACAGGACACAGCGAATGGCCTGAAGTTGTGTCAGGGGAGGATTTGGTTGACATTAGAAAAAGGTTCTTCACCCAGAGGGTGATTTGGTAGAGGGAAGTAGTCACAGCACCAAGCCTGCCAGAGTTCAAGAAGTGTGGATGATACTCTTGGGTACATGGTGCGACTCTTGGGGATGGTCCTGTGGAGGGGCAGGTGTTGGACTTGATCATCCTTGTGGGTCCCTTTCAAGTCAGCATATTCTGTGATTCTGTGTTAGCAATTTATATTTCATTTGAAAGCAGGGAGTATGTTTTGTGTTAGAGCCTTGGACTTACCTCTTAGAGTGGAGGATAACTTTGTAAGTACTGTGCAGAAAGATCAAGCCTGTAGTAAGTAAATATTAGAAAATAGCCTTCTGCTTATGTTTTATTTCTTCAATCCAATAAGCTATTCTCTTTTCCTCCTCTTGCAAATGGAGGGTAGAGTCTCAGCTGATCTCTCTTAGAGAGAAGGAAAATATTAGCTACTACTTCTCTTTTGTTGGTGCAAGAAATATTCTAGGGAGAATTTCTATATATTGTTTAATAGACCAAAATCTTAGGGAGGAATAATTCTTGCAGAAGGTTTTGTCAGGAGAAAAGTCTTTTAACTGTACTACATAAAATGCCTCTTTCTAGTAAGCTGCTGGGAAATACTTACTATTTTTTCTGAAAACAAAGACTCCTGTCATCTGCCATGTCAGATAATGAGACTGGTTCTTTTTTTTTTCTTTTTTTTTCCCCTCAAAACTTTCAAAAAATATTTTTTTTCCCTTTCTGGTGAGAATATGTTTGCACTTATCTGAAAGGCCTTTATATTAATTTAGTTTCATAATTCTCTTATAAGGCAGAAGAGCATTAACTTTCTGTCATAGACGGAATGTAGTCATTAAGTAACTTCTGTCAGGTCATATATGGAGTCAGTGCAAAGTCACCATATTACAAGACTGTTGAACATATTCTTTTCTCTTCATCTATTGTGTCTATTCTCATATACACACCATATTGTCTCCAAGGGCCATGGAGATAGATATATCAGTGGGAAGTTTTGTCATCTTATAAGTGGCAGATGAAATTTTGAAAAATATGTATCAAGTGGGGCATTTTGCTTCACTGTGAAAGATTAAAGGAGGAAGATTATATTTCTGCCCTTTAGAGCAATGAAACAAAATGTTTCATAGCAGGAATCCTATGACTAATTAAAAACAGTGACCCTTGATATAAGACCTTTTTCTTTTCATGAAAGAAAGAAAATAACAGCAACAAAAACCAAAACGAAAAACCAAACCCCTGATCCAACCTTTCTGATGTATGAGTAGGAACAGCCTAAGTGTAAAATGAGTCCTCTTCTGAAGGAGAATTTCTGTTAGTGTCTGGGTTAAGAAAAGGGTTGCACTTTGGGCAAAGATTTCCACTTTATGCTAGTACATGTTAACAGCTGTGTGTTGAAGTTCTCCTCTTTTAAGTTCACGTATTTATAGATAAATTACAAACAGAAAACAGGTTATACCTGCAAAATGCATTTCGAGACAAGAATGAGTCATGGAGGGTTATCAGTCCACTGCAAACTATTGGCTCCCTCCTGTGCTAGAACAAGCATGGCCTGTGAGTGTAAGAGCACAAATCTGTTGAAGAACTTAAATGTCCACAATGGAGCACACTGAAAACCTGTTTAAAGGTTTAATAAAGACAATAGGAAATTTTATCTCTTGGAGAAAGTAAAAAGAAAAAAAAAAAAAAACACCAGAAAAAAACCTCAGTAACAAGAAGAAAAACAACTAAAGATTCCATCTTAGTGAGAGATCTGAGACAACCAGTCGACTTAGTGTTTAGTTTAATTGAACACAGCTTAAAAGGTAAATCAATTACAGTGCAGAGGTACATAGCAGCTGGGATTTCTAAAAGTGAGTAGCTTATTAAAGTAGCAGAAAAATGCAAACTATTAAAGAATGGCCAAGTTCAAGCAGATATGTTTCCATAACAAGGAATTTACTGCTGGTTTTCACTTTTCTTAAGGATGCCAATTAACTATGGCCATCAAGCCTTCTGTTAATGTTTACGTATAGATCAAACAGAGTGAGGTATGGATAGTTGGGTGAGGTGTGTGGTCCGTGGTATGGTAAAGTGATTGTGAATCACTTGTTTATCCTGAAGATTTGTGGCTTTTCTGTGAAACTTGTTTTCTTATTAGTGTTTTAATGACTCTTAATCCTCAATTTACCTACAGCTGCATTTGTTCAGAGCATTTATGTCGTCCTTTTAGGAATGCTTGAACACTTACATTTTAATTCCCTCAAAATCATCCATCCACCTCATTAGCACTTTTGAAGGTAGGAATGTATGCTGAGTATCACTGGATGGATTTGGGTTGCATGGCACTTTGACTATGTGGTGGTTTGGGTTTTGGGCAGAGTTGAGGAAAGGCCCCCACAGAGCAGTAAAGAGTCAAGTAAACAGTTGTCTGAATGTCCACAACCAGTGCATTTTCCCTGAGCAGATGTTTGCAGTCAAAGTATTTGATGTCACATATACTACTTTGATCTTGGGTATCAGTAAGCAGATCTTTTCTTGCTATGCATGTTAACTTTTGCTGGTGAAATGTGATGTGTATCATAGTCCACTTCTTTCCTATCAACATGGAATAGAATGGGAACATTGTGTGTGATGGGACTATGTAATCACTATGCAGAGCATATGGACCAACAAGCAATGCTAACACAGGAGATGTTGTCCTTTTATGCAACATTTTGTCCATGCAGATGATGCATATACATGTTTGTCAGTGACTAAATAGGACAAGACCATATTCTTTGACTGATGTATTTATTATTCAACTGCAACAATATAAAAGGTGACTGCAGACGAAGTTTTCTGCAGAAGTGGATTTGTTTCATACCCAGTATCTAGGGTTTCGTCTTAGTAAGGACATTGTCACATTTCTGTACACAGATGGTATGTGTCTGTCTCTCAGTGGAGTCATTGAGGACCTGGTATGTCACAGATGTAGTGACAGTGAAAAAACATGGTCCCTATTAACATTTAATTTGGCTTCAAATTATGAGATTTGTCTAGTTTTCCTTTCATTCCAAGGTGAAAATCTTTTAACTGCACTTCAAATAGAAGAAAACTGCTCACTTTGTTTCTGACAGTAAAACCCAGCAGGGAAGAATCATTTTTGAAGTGGTGAGAACAAAACAGTCTGTGCCATCTTTACTCACCCTAGTAAGATTAATTTCTTGCAGGTCTATTCATTACACATCCAGAGGTGGAATAACACTTCCAAGGCAAATCAAAAGCAATGAGTAAGTCAACTTCACTTCCTTACAATGCTAGCAACTTTTGGGTTTATAGTGCCGTCATTAGCTAAATCAGAAATACCACATAAGTCTGAAGCCATGACATTGCTTCTCCTAAAAAACAGTAGGAAATGACTTGCCTTTATAATGAAATATAATTTGTGATGTGGGCTGTGCTTTCTAGATGTGGCCTGAAACAATTTTCATAGTGGTTAAAGTGTCTGTTTATTGAATTTAAGAGAACTAGAGGCCAAATGTCTCTTCAGCTGAATTCAATTTGTGGTTCTAGAATGGAGACTAGGCTTTTACTAATAAAGCTTATAGTGAGGCTAACAACAGAAAAGATAAGCCCTTTGCTCTTTTTTTCTTCTCATTTCTGAGACTAAAGTGTAAAGCCTGAACTTTTACAAAGGTGCAGAAAAGCACTTCAGGATATTTTTCATAGCCTATTCTTCTTAATGGGCTTTTAAAAAACCTATCCTGGATGTTTTTCAAGTTGTAGCCTATTTCAGCATTTATCTAGTACTTCTGCCTTTACTCTATGCTAACTGCATTGTGATAGGCAGAGTAAGTAAGAGTTTCAGAGTAAGGTAGATGGAATATCTGTTTTGCTTTGTTTATATACCTAATGCGTCACATTTTTTATCAGAATACCATGACATTTACTTGTTTATGTATCTTCACACATTTGGCTTATTGTTAAAACCAGTGTTCAGTTTTAATCCTCATTGCACTTCTAGGAGCAGATCCTCATACAGGTTAATTTTTGTTAATCTTTTACCAGATATTTTGATGAAGCACTGAACACATTATGTCAACAGAGCATTGTCTCTGCTCAGATTTAACGTTTCATCTATCTTGCTGGAAGTTTTCTCATCTTTTCTTGAAGGAAAAATGGAGTTATAGGAAAGAGACAATATTCTCTGTAACAGTAAATCATTGTAGGATTGATTTTGGAGGGAGGAGGAGATGGGGAGACAAAAGTTATAAGGGTTTATAAGAGGTGAGATATTTGGCCCTAATAGGCAGACAAAATGGGAATTCATTGCAGTGTAGTACCATATATTGCTTCTTTCAGGAAAGATCTTTCTCACACAAGGGTGGCATCTGCAAGAGTTGGTAAATATCCAGCCTACATGTACTGTAGTGGGCAAGGAAACTGTGGGAAGGAGTTGCACTTAGACATGTCTGCCACCTGTTTTCTGCCCAAAAATGTGGCCCTGAGAGCACAGCACGAGCTCAATGCACTAGAAAGTGCCAATGAGCTGAATTAAAGTCAGGAAAGGGCAATTTCCTCATGAAATTGTGCTAGCCTGAACAGAAAAGCATCAGTATTCAGCATGAGTTGATAACAGGTTTAAAAGATGTACTATAATCAGCTCTGCCAGGAGACAACATAGACACATCATTCCTTGTCTGCTGCTGTAGAATAGAAATTACATTGTCCCAAAAGGCTCTGTTGAAATAGAACTGTGTCTATGCTTTGTGCTTTATGAAAAGTTGTAATACTTGGAGATCAGTGAACAAAAAGTTTCAGGGTTTTTTTTATTTTTTTATTTTTTCATACTTACCTGAGGAAGTAGGAAGTTTTAGCACAGTAATACTTGCAAAAGATGTTGTTGAAGGTGTCTGCATAGAGTAATACCTACAGCAGGAAGCAACAACTTAAATAGCCTCAGGGAAGGGTTTTATATGGACTCTGGGATACCAAATAGGTTTTGTTTTTAGGGTCGCTCTTGATTTCACTGAAGCTAAAGAAAGGAAAGAAAAAGCAAGAGGAAATATTTCCCAGCAAAGATCTTTGAGAGGGTTTTATAAATGTCTTGCTCTCCAGTTTCTGCTGAATGAATAACAAGGGGATCAACACTGCCAATTGTGAAGCATGAAGAGGTAAATAACTAAATGGGAAAAAGAAAAAGTTTTATGTAGTTTAGTTGAAAATCATGACAGTTACAGAATCACATGAGATGTAGAAATCTGCACACCTTCTGGGAAGAAGCATAAGTAGGGGACTTTTTTCATTAGGTCCATTTATACCTCTGACTAGTTTTTAAGAGTAAAACAGTCTAGTGTATGAAACACAGAGTCACCTCATAATACTGGGCTACTGTGGAATATCACTTTTGTATAGATGAGGTAGTTGGAGCATTTCTCACAAGAAAATTTGGGAAATCTCTCAGCTATAAAATTTTGATCCTTAAATGGCGATTCATAAGAATTTTTAACTATCTGGGAGTCTCTACAGTTTTATAAAGTATCAACTCTTGTAATGGGATAAACATGAAGTCATAATTAAGCTTTATTACAAAAAATAAATCAGAACTTAACAGTATGAAAAAAGTTATGATTTCTCATTCTTCCTAAAATACTAAAAACTTATAGAAATTTTCACTTGTAACTTCTGTTAGAATTGAGGAGGGTAGGAATCTTTAAATTTTTGATACTTTTATGCATGTATTGTAATGATTTCTGGGGGGAATGATCATGTCCAGAATTGTAACTTCTATTTACAGAAATGTAATCTTTCTATATATTTGGTTAAGACCAATCTGTTTCTGAGTGAGAATAAGGAGGTTTGATCTAATGAGAGTCAATTCTTTTCACAACAAATAATGGTCAAGTTGTAAATGAAAGGTTGCTGAAGCATGACATCACCTCTTAAATAGACCAGGAAAGCAATAGGAACAGTTCCTTGTTTTCCTTTTCTGGCTTTTTAGCTGTCTGTGTTAGTTTTGCAATACCAAATCAATTCATCAAAAGTGACATTCTATAAGAAGAGGCTCACTGCCTATCAGTCATGAACAAAGAAAGCTACTGTTCAGGACCACAGTGTCAGGCAAAATGCACATATTGTATATTCCTCCTTTCTCAAAGTATGAGCTTCTGACAATGGCTGTTACTTTCTTAAAAGAGATTATGTTTCAGATATTTTTGAGAGCCCAGAGAATGATTGTAAATATCTCAAAGAGGCTAAAGCATCAAGTCACTACCAGTTGAAGAGTGATCAATTCTCATGACCAACAGGAATTTCCCCTGACACACTGCACACACAACATTGATATATTGCTCATGAAGTCTCCCTTCTTTCTCACTGGAGCTATTAGATTACCAGGCATCCTCACGGAAGAATGGATCGTTTTATTCCACATCATGGTGTCTAGTAAACTTGTGTAGGATGACATTGAAAAGCCTAGAATGAATTAACCCTCTGGGACCTTCAAAAATCCAACCCTTGGCAGAGCTGACCTTGTTCTGGGTGAAGGTATGGCATGTTAATGTCTGTTTCAGAGCTTAGGACTGAATTAGAGCTAATCATTGCAGGCAAGATTGCAGAACAGAGAGAACAAACAGTGACATACAAATAAAGCAAAAGAAATTTGTGCTAAATAAGGAAGGATTGAATTACTGGCTGGGTTTTTTTTCATTATTTTGTAATGAAAAATTTGGATTTGTTACTGACATACTGTTAAAGTCAGTAGCATTAAAGTGGAACTGGAATGTTAATAACATATTTCTTTGTGATACTTCTGGCTTAATGCACCTTTAATTAAATCTTTTGGAACAAGTGCTTTGCTTTTCTTGTAAGGGTGAAAAAAAAATGTTGGTAATACTCCATTGCTTATTTAGGGATTGCCTTTTTCTAACAATCAATGCAATTAGTAAAGGTTACTTGGATATCTGAAGCAAAATGAAGTGTTAGAGCTTTGCAATGCTTTTCTGTAATCTTTTTACATGTGTAACTCTTAGCATGCTGCTAAAATAACAAAGTGATAATAATTAATAAGATGATTATTCTTTTTTTGTTAGTTTTCTCAGTGCTTTCCCTATAACAAGTACTGCTGAGCGTGTGAATGATATGCCACTAAATTTTACCTTTTACATACAAATAAAGGTGTTAGAACAAAAAGTGAACTATCAGTGCTGCTGAAGTTGATGGGAAAATTACCCTGACTTTATCAGAGGCCAAGGTGAACTTAGAATGAACTCTAAATAGCTGAAAGTTCAGTTCCGATAGTAGGTGTTAAAAGCACTGTTGGCCGGCTGATATACCTCAGAACCTCACTAGTGCCTGTCCACTTGCCTGTAACTTTTAGTCACTGCTCAGGTAACAGTGGTGGCAGGGTAATGAGCTTGGGAAGGATCTGCTCCAGAGCAGGTATATCCCACTCATTTGCTATTTGTGTGAGAACAGTGGGGAAGGGGAAGCACAATTAAAAAGAAAGGGATGTAAACCTTCTGATTTTTCTAAGGGGGAAAGAAGATATACAATACTTAATGAGTGATAGTAGACTCCTTATGGGGTATAACAGAAGAGCCTGTCTATTTCTATTCAAGAATATAACTGGGGAAGCTTTTCCACTGCTCTGATACCCATGGAAAAAAGAGGAAAATTTGCTGATAATATTGCTGATGCAAAGGAGCTTCTGTTCTCATTAAAGTTCCCCCCATGCTGGCATATAGCTCAATTTGCTGCTACTCAGTCGTATTTCAATACCTGGCATGATGCATCAACAAGGAAAGAATCCTCCTGAACTGTAATCACTGGCCTATGGCAACGGACTGTGGTAATGACTCCCCTGGCGCTGTGTTTGTAGACAGAATTAAGGTCTGCTGTAGTGTACCCAGTGTTGCTTTGTTTAAGACAAAAGAGTTTGCACCAGTAAGATAACTTTTAGACAGAATAATTACTGCCAAATGAGATAACATTTGTAAGATACTTCTGGTTTTTTTCCAGAGCAGTGTGGTTGGCTTAACCCTGGCTGGATGCCAGATGACCACAGAAACTACTTTATCATTCCTCCCCTCAGCTGGACAGGGGAGAGAAAATGTAATGAAAGGCTTCGGGGTCAAGGTGAGCACAGGGTGTTTTGCAAAACAGAAATACCAACGGAACCTCTTCTTTCCAGGTACTCTTTGAGCAGATTTATCAAATGTTGCTGAAAGCCATTAACTGCTCAGGATCTGGGAAAGTTTTTATATTTGGGAAATGACATTTTTCCATGACAATATAAATGACAATAAATGTATGCTTTGTACTGATAAATTCTTTTAATGAGTCACTGTTACACAGAAAGAAATTTCAGCTGCCCAATAATATGTATGTGTACCAGTCAGCAATAAGGTGAGCTGAGGCTGCACCTTGGGGCAAATATAATATAGAATCATTAAGGATTTCAAATGACAATTCTGGAATGGTAGCAAAAGCCTTGAAAGTATAGGCACAGGACCATGAGGGCCCCTCAGACTACAAACACAGATGGCTATTAGTCTGGATGCAACCTGGAGAGAAAGTGGTTTTAGAGGATAATAAAAACCTTCCTTTGGCTCACCTATACTGACTGAATAGGCAGTAGTGGAACTGAGGTGCGTATTCTGAAGAGGGTTGAAAACAGGAATCTCCTGCTGGAAAAAAACCTGTATATTTTGAAAAAGGGTAAGGACAGCCAGGAAACTTTGTTAAATCTTTTGCCAAGTATGGTGTACAGGGTTCAGGTAGCTTAATGACAAATAGGATTGCGTGTCTGCCTATGAAAATTTACTATAACTCACTCTACATGTGTCTTTTGACTGTTTTTGCAAGTCTGCAAGACAAATCACTGAGTTTGCTGTTTCCATACTTCAGAAATGAACATGCAGAGTTGATCAGCATGATATCCTCTACTGTACTAATATACACACAAGTGTTGTCACTAGAGAAAATTCTACCTGAGTATTTGGTTAAGGTTTGGTTGATTATCTTTTTATCAATTAGTCTAGCTATATGACTTTGAGAACTGGATATTAAACCTGAATGCAACAGGACTTTGGAAAGGGCTTCAAAATTTCTGTCTGTATTCACTGTCATAGACATATTATTTTTCTCTGTTTTGAAATAATGCCCTCTTAATACAGCCACTGTGGCAAATCCTGCTGGTTATCTGCTCAGCTGATCACGCATTACAATTTGGTTTATCCATTTAAACAGGTTAGAATAAATGAGGTTTTCTGATGTTAATTCTTAAATTGCCTTAAGCTGAATGTGGCTGTTTGCAATACCACAAAAACAATGGAAGTTGCATCACACCATACATCAGTACACTGCAAAAGTAACAATCTGAAAGGATGAGTATGAGGTAAATGTTATCTGTTTAAAAAAAAAAAAAAAAACAAAAAAAACCAAACCAGTTACATTATTTACTCCAGTGCTAAAAATATGTGGAAAATACCAGAAATAGTTGCTCATTTTAATGTGCGGAAGGAAAGCAAAGAAGTTGTAACAATTAAAGACAAAGTATTTGATTTCCTCTTAAAGTCCAGGAAACAGGTGATTGGCAATAATAGAAAAAAAACAGATTATGTTGGGTTGACCTTGGCAACTGCCAGACCACCACACTGCTGCTCTCTCACTCCTACAGAAAAGGGATATTGGAAGGAACAAAAAATAACTTTTTGCATATGCCATATAAGGGGGAGGGGAAAGGAGGGGGGGGGGGGGGGATGGGGAATAGCAGGCAGAACGAAACTGTAGCATTCTTTATACAGCCACCGGGATGGGAGGGCCAAGGTATATCTTA
>JAWWEE010000105.1:65223273-65261296 GCA_035221455.1 Xenops minutus | reverse complement strand
GGGGAAAGGAGGGGGGGGGGGGGGTGATGGGGAATAGCAGGCAGAAAGAAACTGTAGCATTCTTTATACAGACACCTGGATGGGAGGGCCAAGTTATATCTTATTGCTTTGTTCTTGACGTGGTTCCCACAGTAGGCTGCTGCAGCACCTGCCTTGCTACTTTTTGATTTTTAAAATATTAGCTTTGAATGCAAAATACCAAGCTCAGTTTTGGCAAAGATTCAGAAAGACATTTTATCAAAAAACTCAGGACTTCTGTGTTTCCAATGATCTGCTGGGAACTCAGCAGGCTTGAACCCATGTTGAAAGTGGCATATGCCATCATGGAGCCCCTTACACATTGAGTCTCATGCAGCCTGTGGCTCTGCATGCTCCTGCCTGGCTCCCAGAGATAAAGCAGAGAGAGGATGAGGAGAAATGCTACTTAAATAAGTGTTTGCCTAAGTGCTAATATAATTTTGGGTGGGCCATTAGTTATAAAGCTTAAGTCAGAGAATTCTGACCCGAAATTAATTAACCTCTACTGCTTTAAACTACAGGTATGCATGCGCCTGGATGCAGTTCTGGTGTTATGGGCAAACTGGGCTTGAAGGAAACTTGAGCAGTACATACGAGGATCACTGTCATGTGCACAAACAGTACAGAAAAAGAAGTGAAGCTGAAAAAGTGTTCCTACTAAAAACTGTGGCCTTAGGTTCTGAAATAACAGATTCTTAGAGTTTCTTTGGAAATGTTATACATGTAGCAGTATTAGCTGGTATAAATTTCTTTTACTGACCTCTTTTGTGCACAAACAGGTAGGTTGAGATTATACCTAAGACTTAGATATTATATAGTACAGATCTAGGAATTACAGAAGAGCCACGTGTAAATTTTAGAGTTTGGGTTCAGTTTGGAGATCTTACCTGAAGTACCACAGGCTGAAATGTCTACAGAGTTTGATCAGAGATCAGCAGTGGTTTGTACAACATCAAAGGCAGATTAACCAAAATATTGATAGGCAGTTTGGTCTTAATTCTTCTGGCTTTATGGGAAATGGACTGTATTATAATGTCATCACAATCATAAGGTACAAATACCTTTCTCTTATTTGCATTAGATGTGTGGAACAGAAGGGAATGAGCAAAAGATCACTGTCTATTCCAATTTTTGTTTATTTGTCTGAGGACTATAAAGTCTGAGGACTTTCATTAGGTTTGTTTCACTCCCTCCTTCTCCAACTCTTTCTGGTGTTTACTTGGAAATTTGAGAAACTAAGATATTTTGTAATTAATTTGTCTGTAATTCCTTTTTTGCAAACAACTCATCTATGTCAGGTTCTAAGACTAGTGTTTCACTTTCAGTCTAACATACAGCAAGGAACATGTTCCCTCTCAATCTGGACATGGACATGTTAGTGAAGGGGTTAGCTTTTTTTCCCAGTCTGAACTCTTTTTTTATGCTTTTGCTGGTTAAAAGCTTTTGTACCTTTCATCTCTAGACCAGGTAGAATGCTTCATTGCTGCATTTCAGAACAGATTTTCTCTAAGACTCTTCTCTATTCACAAAGAAAGAAATGGCTCTTGCAGAGTGGGGAGATGGGGTTAGTCACAATTTGAAGAGAGTCAGAAAGAAAACAGTCTCCTGAATTAATGCAAGAAATTGAGATATAGATTATTGGTGGCTTTTGGATAAAGCCTGAAGATCATATTGTAAAGCAGTAAACAATTTGCAGCTAGATATGGGATGGTAAATGTATCAGTGATGTATATCTCAGACTGACTGAATGACCAAAATATTGAAAAGAAATTGAGCAAATTCTTAGGATAAGCCCATAGTTGGCAGTGAAACATCCAAACACCATTTTTAAAGGCTTAGATCCTTTTTAAAGATAAAAAAAAAACACCGTCAGGAGGGTCTGAGTACATATGGCAATTCAAATGCCTACAGAAAGATTTGGGTGTCAGGTGCTAAGTGCCTCAAACTTTGAAATAAGTGTTTCTTTAAGCTAGTTTTCAGGATTTACTGTCTTTTGGAGTGCTGTTGGAGTAACTTTACCTAAAAAAAACACATACAGCTGGGACTTCCAGTTGACTTTCTTTTTCCTCTTTTAAAAATCTGGAACTATTTGAGTACTTCCATTTTCTAAGAAGGTGTTCAGAGTTTACAGTTTCTCAGTGAGACTGGAATTGTCTAAGTTGACATGGAGATGTGCAACGATGTGCTAATTCAAAGCTGATCACTCTTGCCTGAAAGTTATATGGACATAGCATGGGCACATACGCACTCATGTCGCTAAAAGGCTTCCCAAATGGGGCCAGGCTGTGCCTTGTTAACTTTCAGCCAGGGCAACTTGTCCAGTGTGAGCAGACAAGTAGCCCTGGTAAGGTTGTTGACACTTTCATAGCAGCCAGAGTGGGAAGAGTTTGATCTCAGGTCAGGCAAGTAGGATTTTCAAAATACCTGCTGTACATTTATAGAAAACTCTTCACTCTAAGACGTTTCAAAAGAGCTGCCTGAAACCAATACACTACTACTTTTAACAAAAGGGTCCTGTCAAGAAGTTGTTGGCTGTGTAAACACAGTAAAGCATTCCACAGAAAACACCATTCTACTGTAGGGTAAGATCTCTGTTGATTTCCTGTACCCCTAGGGGCTGATTGTTGTTGCAAGTGGATGATGCTTTCATATCCATTGAAACTGCAATTTTAAATTCAGATGGTCTCTGTTGTGCTCTGATTATTTTATGAAGGGCCTTACATTCTGGCTTCATGCTGACATACTAATTTGATCGTTATTTCTTTTCTAATTCCTTAGTCTCAGACCTAATGTTTACACTCCTGCTAATTATTTTTTATTATTACATTTACTGTTTTAAGTTCTGATTTCTCTCTGTACCTTAAGTAGCTCACTGCCAATGAAACATCTTTGCTACACCACTGTGCACACAGTGTTCACTGCCTGTATTTGCATAATGAGCTAATCTTTGTTGGCTGATTACTTTGTGGAAAGAATTGAACTTCTAACTGATAATAATTGCAATCTACCAAACTGCACAGCCACCTCACAGATGATCAAAGTATGTTTGCTAGAAGTGCTGCTGAATATCACGATCTCTCATTCTCCATATTGCACAACTGACTAGAAGTTTTACCTCACATTCAGCTCTATCAGAAGAAAAACTGGGATCTAATTAGGCCAGTTGCTCTGAAAATAATAAAAGCAAGATATTTCTAAAAAAATCCTGACAAACCAAACTTGTTCTTTGCTAAAAGTAATGGTGTATCTTAGAATAGTGTTAGTTTGAGGCCAACAGAAAAAAGTATGTACTTTTCCCAGCTACAGTTTTAAACCGAATGCCTTGACTTGTTGTGCACTGATCTTATAATGCTAAAATTTCCTCTGCAAGCAGAACATCCAAAGCTTTAATTTCTTCAACCAGATTAAATAACTCCAACTTTACATATTAACCATCACATCTAACTTAAATTCCTCAATCTACCTTTTTATAGAAAAGACTTAGCAAGTCTTAGCACGGCTGTCTCTATTCACAGATGAAACTTTTGAAGTTGAATTTTCAAATAGCTTAATCTAATCTTGGTGAAATTCTCACTGGGATTAAATAAAACAAAAATGTGTCCACATTGGCCTTTATTATATGGCAGAGAGGAATGTTTTTTTACAATGATTAAGTGCAGCTAGATCCCTTGGTCTTTGTGAGCAGCACATTCTTTTTGTGACTGACTTTTTCATAAACACAAACCACGAGACTGCAACAGTATTTCAAGGAATTCTTCATACATTTTGTCCCATGTTCTAAAATGTTTTGAAACTGTAATAGAAACTACTAGTATGAATACTAAGGAGAAGACTCGTTCCTGAAGATCTTGCAGGAGGACCTAAGGTGAAGGGGGACAAGCATTCTTTTTCGTGTTGTACAGTTGTGAATCTGCAGCATGGAGAATTTGTGAACTGCATGGCATTGCCTGTGAGGAGGGATGTGGAGTCAGGAACTAAGCACAGCTCTGCTGACAAAAGACCTTTGAAAACATGTATGTGGAGTTTCCCATACTGTTCATACTTTTAAGCAAGTAACATACAGTTAAAGGCTTTATTTATAGTATTCACTTTGGGACAAGCTTCCAGACAGGTTTCTGTTAGGAGCTCTGACAACTTTTAAACCATGGCAGGCTGAGCAAAGCCTTGTGCAAGGAGCCTATGGCCAGTGCCAGTTCCAGTCTCAATGAGAAACTGCAAGCTCTCAACACCTTCTCTATTAAACGGAAGTGTTCCAATGAACATACTGTCATCAACCTGGAATTTGCAAGTAATGATTCAAGCACCCCTTTACAGTTACTGGTTTGAATTCATTCTTCTGCCTGAAGATAACAAACCTTTAAAATAAATTTGTGATTTTATACTATTTCAGTAATTCTGTAACTGTAAAAAACAGTTGTTTTTTAAGAAGGGGTAAATGATATGGGTATAAAAGGACCTTAAGGATAGACATTGACAACTGTGGTACACATTGGAGTAAAAGGACAGTTCAATGAGCAAGCTGAAAGAAAATCTATGTGACAAAGAATATTTGCTGAGGGTCTCAACCGTCATTTTCCCAAAGGAAAACTTTTGTTTTATTGCAGGTGCTGAGCTCATTTACTTTGTTAGAAAAGGAGACAGCATTTGGGGATTTTTCTATGTTATTGCCACTTTCTATCTGCTGAAAGGCTCATTTGGAAGACCAGTTATGACTTTTACCTCCTATGCTCTTTAAAGTCAAGTCAAACTGTCTGCTTACGATCCAGACCATGCTATACCATAAAGAATGTTAATGTATTTCTTTAAATCTTTCAAACTTCTTCAGTAGCTGAAATTTATAGTAGGAATACATTCATGTGGGAGAAAAACAAACTATTCTTACATTGGGATTTTGACAGTTTCATCTTCTATACTGTAACAAATGACGGTTTAACTGCTTCTGACACAAATGGAGGAGAGATTTTTCCATGTGTACGCTATTACTCATGTTACAGGTTCACCTTGCAATGCTCGTGGGCTCCCACTGCCCACCTGAGCATCTAGAAAACAACGCCACAAAATGAGATTATGTCCTTCTGCTGTTTTAATTATATAAACCAGCTACTGGAAGGATCTGGTAAGAATCAAAGTAGTGCAAGTAGTGGGAGTATTTAACATTGGGGCAGGGATTATAGAAGGTAGCAGCATGTTAAACTCTTTTAGCTGTACATAAAAGCATGTCCCAGGAGCTCTTTATTATGCTCTTTCTGCAATGAGTATTACATTTTAAATTATTCCTTGTTATTTCAGAGGGCAGTGCTGATAGAGAGGGGGACTATTTTTATGGAAGGAATTTAAGAGGGTTCACAGCTCTGAAAAGAATCACTGTGCTTTTGGAAAATGATGAAATCTGTTGTCAAAATTTTGTTGTGGCTAACAGTTCTGTTATTATTGACCACAGGGAATGAGCTAGCAGCTTCAGGATGGGAGATCTTACTGTTTTCCTCAGCATAGTGTGTTTAGCATTGCATCGTGTTGTCAATAGCTGTTTGAAACTCTATCCTGACAGATGAAAAAGAGCTGGCACTAAGAATAGCCATAGTGGTAGGCTGCAGCAGTGTTGCAGGATAAAAACAGAACAATAGTTGTTAAACACTACACTGAGATTCTTCCACTCCTGCAGTTCAGGATGCTTTGGAAGCTTCAAATCTACTGCATGTTGAAAGTGAAGGCAATTACTCAGGATAAAAAATTAGTTTCTCTAAGGGAGAAAACTGCATGACTCCAAGTGATTTTGCTGAAAATTCATTAATTTTCATGGGAGTCTGAAAGGGTTGGTGTATCTAGAGACCATGGTTTCCCCTTACTTCCAGGTTCTGTACAAAATGAATTTCCTACAAAGATCTGAATGACTCCAAAGTGACTTAGACAGATGGTCTAACTGGCTTCATGGGTCTATAATTTTCCTCACAAGGAATTCCTTGCCAAAGTTGTATTTGTTCCAAAATTTGGTTTCCTATTTTCTAGCAGGAGTCTTTTCTCTGTTGATTTAGAGCTAGGGGGAAAATAACATTTTAACTAAACACTATCCTGAATCAGCATGGGGAATAAATTCGTTTGCCCTAGAAATCTTTACTTAAAAAGTCTATAACAGAAATAGTGATAGTATACACATCACAACATTGTTAAAAACAGTGGGTTCTACAAATCAAGAAAAGGTTGACCTGAAAGAAAAATACTTGCAGTTTGCCTTCTAGGTGAAAATTGTGCTGCAGAAAGTAACTTTGGTAACGCCAGAAAATTTACCTTATCTAAACCATCAAGAATTTCGAGGGGAGAGAAGTTCAAATGGATTATTGTGTTGGCTTATGAATGTCTGTATTAAACTAAAGCAGCATTTTCAAAGCTGAGTCCATTTTAAAAGGAGCTAATTCCCACAACATGGGTGAATCTGATACCATGATAGGTTTTGAGTTAGAGCACAGGAAATACCAAGAGCAGATGAAATCTTGTGGGAGAGTAAACATTGATTTCTTTCAAATGCTTAATTTCCCTTGGAGTTTTTATTTCTATGTTGTGTATTTCCTTAAAAACCTGCTCCAAAAAAGCCTGCTTTCCCCATTCTTCACTCTAAGCCAATTTCATGTATTGTCCTTGTCTCATTTTATTGCTGAATGAAAAACTGACTTGATGAAATATTAGTCAAGCATCAGTTCTCAATTTAACCCCATCTAAACTAATTTTTCAAACCATGAGGATACCTCCCTATGCACCACTGCATTGTATATTATGCTTTAAGATCTTTTTTTTTTTTTTTTTTGTAATGAAACAATCAAACAGCATTATGCTCTGGAGCTGTGGGTTTGTTTTGTTTTGTTTTGTTTTTTTAATTTACTGATGGTTTGGTATCAGAGGAACAGGGAAGATTTTTTCCCTGATACTCTGCTGAGTATACAAAACTTTTTGCATCAGTTCTTGTTAGGTGAAGTAATAAAACTGGTAACTCATTCATGATCTGAAACTAAAAAAAAACCTGTTCTCCTTTAGCTTAGATTTTGAATGAAATTGAAATATGAAAGGACATCATCTGTGTATATGGAAAAGGCATTTTAAATTATTGGAAACTAGGCTGAGTAAGACAGCCTTGAAGAGCTGTACCTCTGTCTACTTACATGTGATCATTAATAAACAAAATGCTGGAAGTGTCATGAATGTAGTACACTGATTTGCAGAAACAATACAAACACTGCAGCTCTCCAAACAATTTCTTTATGGGAAATAAATACTAGTAACTTCTTCTGGCACAAATACAAGGTTACATTTTAAACAGGTTTTGATTTTTTATGCTCAAACTAGTTAAAATTCTATCTTCAGTTCTAGTCCAATGTGGCATTTAGGTATATACTATAATTTAAAAGGGAAATTGTATGCTGTCATTGTCATTCTTCGATTTTTCAAATACATTTTTTTCATTGTTCTGAGATTTTTCCATCTCTACTTCTTTGTGTTGGTTTTGGGGGCATTTTTTTAATGATTTGCCTAAAATATATCAAAGAGAACTGAAAGAGATTACATGCCACTGATACTACCTAAATTATTGTTTTTTATAATATATTTTAGGGACCAAAAGGTAAGATCACACAGATAGCTCACTGTGTAACTTGGGCTGTGGAACATGGAGTAGATTATATATTTTAGAATTATTTGTTCTAGAATTGTATGTGCCTCATAAAATCAGATCATGACTGAAAATATTGGTGTGCTGCTTTATTATTTAAAAAGTAGCTGTTCTACTGGTTAGTTATCTGCACTGTAAAAGGACAACATTTCCCGGTTTGTTGCCATAGCTCCTCATTCTTACATCTCACACATTCTTGTCGGTGATGTGCTTTTCTTCTTTGGGAGGTGGGGTGAGGGGGAAGATGTTTGGCTAGATTAAAAAGATGTTATCAGAACTCTCTTCTCCACATAGGTAATCACAGACGGTGAGTAAATCCCCTTCAAACAATCTAACTAAGCAATCTTCTCTCCAATGGACTTAATTACACTGTACCTCGAAGGACCTTCACTGTTACCAGAACACTCTGAGAGACAGTGTTGTAATTTCACCCACTTCACTGGATTTGTTGCAGGTTCTGATACTGTTGCACTGCAACTCCTCTTAATGTGTTTTTGAACCAGTATGGGAAAGCCTGATGAACCCACCTTTCTCCTCAAGAAAGGAATTGCTTTCAGTAGTTGGTTTTCAGTAACAATGGCCAGTAATGTACCTTTCTTCTCAAATGGTTACAGGCTCACAGTTTCCTTCCCTGGGAATCTGTTGCTGTAATTCACTAGTGAGTGAGGGACCTGCAGTAATCGGAGCATTGCTCTTAGTAGGGACAGAGAGAACAAGTATACTGAAACTCTACTGATGCTAACTCTATTCTGATTGCCAAAATTGTTGCCATCCTTGAAGTATCATCTCTGTAACAAAAATGTAAATGATAGAAGGAAGTACATGTTCATCAGGGCAAGCTATAAAGGATGATTCTCATGCTGGAGGTGATGGAATGCAGATTGGCCACAAAGCAGTGTCAGTACTGTGCATTATATGACACCATAGCTTTGTTTTAATCTGGTATTTCCCACCTTCCTTCTGAAAGTCAGCTCAGCGGTTCCTCTGCTTTTATTCTGTATTGTGATCTGTTGTCATTAATGATAGTATATTATACTGAAATTCAGCCTATTTACTGGGATCTTTTAGTGTTACACAAACTTAGCTCCCCTAGAAATCTGTTGATTATTACTATAGATTAGCTAGAGACTACTTTAAGACAACAACACAAAATGGATTAGAGAAGCTGAGACTGTTTATCTGTTGACCTACTGATTGAGCTGGACATCTTAAAACAGCCAAGAGAGTTTAGGGCATAACTATTTACCACTGATCTATTTTTTCCTACCATGTCTAAAGTGTTTTGTTTTAAAGCTTCTAACTGCTTTCACTGCCAGTATTTCTCTGTTGCATGAACACTATATAGTAATGGGGAAACTGTTATCCACCTGCAGAACTGTCATTTTTTTACAAAAAAACAAGCATTATTGTATTTTTTTAGACAGGTACTCAAACTTTCCAGAAGTAAAATAACTTGTCAAAAGGCAACAGGGCAGACACCAACTGGTGAAAAATATTTTCATATATTACTGATTTGTTTTGGTTTGGTTTGGTTTGGTTTGGTTTGGTTTGTTTTTTATCCCAACAGGCTGAGTCATGCTGCAGAGGCTAGTTGAAGGAGGTAGTGTGGAAACTGGATTTCTTTTAGAAATAACACAGATGTTTCTGTTCAGTATGGCATCTCAGCTGATATGACACAAGCAGAGTCAACAGGGCTTAGTAGCCTGTAGTAGGAACCTGGGTCAGGACTGCTGATAGCTTATTTGGTAGTTCCATGTCTTCCTACAACTGGCTTCTCAGTTTTTCCAGATTTTTTTTCACTAAATTTAGTGTCTTGTCTTGGGAGTTTTGCACAATTATGTTTATTTTAAGTCATATTTAGTTACACATTTTAGGTACAAGCAAGGAAACACTTATCCTTTAGTGCTGGGACTGTCACTGGGGATTTGGAGCAATGAGACAGCTGAAAATAAGAGAGAGAAAAAGCCTGAGAGAGGTAGATGTAATCAAGATGAACAGCAGGGGAAAAGAAACTGGAAGAGGCAACTGGAAAAATACAAATAGATTTAGAGATAGAAACTGTCTACATGTCAGTAGAATAATTCCCTGAAAGAAAATTTGGAACCAAATGGAGAAATTTGTATATAAACCAGAAAAGCTGGATGAAGGAGTCTTCAAACTGGGAGTAATACAACACATTAGCATATCTTCAGGTATCTGTTGCTAAAATGGTCATTTGATCCATATAAGATGTCATTGGTTTCCCTGATTACTATCACTTCAAGGTCTATTTCAGTCTACTTGTAGCATGTGTCAATATCCTGTTTCTGTCATAGGGCACAATGGAATTTTATATTATTAGCAAGTATTAAGAATTTATGATTTGCATAGAATTTTCATGCAGTGTTTTATGGATGTTCTCTAATTAATCATCTCAGTACCTACATGGACTGTATGAAAATGTAGCTGTTTTGCAGGCAGGGAAACTACAGCTGAGTGAATTGCTGGAGGCAATGCTAAAGGTGCTTTTATCAGTAGCAGCAGTTGGCAGGCTGTTTGCTTTCTATTTGTATTTGATTCCTCTTCCTGGTTATTGTGTACTGTACCTTTTTGGATTGATTTGATGCAGTATTGATGAAAGTTGTTAATATTAAGGGTCAACTCTGCAGTGCCTCCCTCTTCTTTGTTGGGGAATAAGGAATACAAAATGTCAGCTATTTATATGGCAAGAGTCCCTGGGTTACTCATATGCCTAGCACAAGAGCCAATTTTCCTAACAAATTTCTGCTGGTGCTGAAGGATCTGATGATTTCATAATTGGTAATCAACCATGGTCTTTTTAAAAATGCATGGAATTTCTAGAAACACATATACATTAGTGTTCTAGTGTTATTCACCATCTGGATGTTTGTTATTTGGCTGGTTTGAGATATATGCAAAAAAAAAAAAAAGTTATTTTTTTTAAAAAAAGAAAGACTGCTATTAAGGTTAAAAGAATAGATATTATGGGATTGATAATATTTTTTGGCCTCTGTGTCAGGCAAATACTTGCTTCCATCAGTTCTTGTCATAATTCTTTCCTCATACTTGCCAGCCGTTTTTATTAATGTAGGTGAGTTAACAGAGTTCACAAAAGTCCAAATATATTTAAAACATACTTTTGCTAGACAGCTAAAAAAGCTAAACTCCTGAACTTATGAAATGCAGAGTCAGTAAAATAGAAATGAGTGGTAAAACCTTAGTCAGTGTTCACTCTCAGGTTGCATAAAATTTCAGAAATTCCACTGTGGATTCAAATGTGTTTTATAATTTGAATTTGTATATGTGTTCAATTTCTCTATGCATATTCATTTTATCTAGCAAAGTTGTTTTTCAGGCACTTTACAGTAATATTTAGTTTGTCTCACAGGAATGTGGTAATAATATTGAATAAGTCTAAACTCAACGTTTGTGATATCTGTTGGACTTCTAAAACATTTATTATATTATGAATTCTAATCAAAATATTTTGGGATTACAGACATTGAGTAATGAAAATATTATTGCAGGTGTTGACAAAACATAGTATTTTCTCTACTTTTTTTAACCAAATAAAGAACTAAATGCCTAATTTTTACCATGTAACACCATCTGGTAACATTACATACCTAAATGGGATGCATTTGGGGAATTTATACTGCATAGTTACTAAACAAGCTACATCAGACCAATTATGCTGATTACTTAAACGTCACAGTATAAAGATGACTTCATCTGAAAATACAGCTGATAAGTAACTTTTTGCTGGAGAAGATGAATCTTGTTTCCTTTGATAAAGAAGCAATATCATTGGAAACATCAGGGTACTAAGGGTCTGATACCACAAGGTACAAGGGAAATTTACCAACTTTTTTATGCTAAATAATTACCAAGACAGAAAATGTCTTTAAAGGTAACTGCAGAAACAGCGTCTTTCACTTCAGTTTGAAGTGGTGTAACTTTTTGGCTGAACTGAGACTGAAATCCTAAGAACGCACAGATCTCCTAATAAAAAGATATATTCAGTATTTGCCTTTTAGAAACTCGCAGTATTTGAAGGAGGAAGCACAAATGTCAAGAGACTTCAGAATAATTGTTGCAAATTTATTCAGGGAAACGGAGTATCTCATGGCAAGAACACGTATGCTGTTCAAGACCAAGCCAAAAGTAATCTTGTTTACAAAAAGCTATTTAAGAACTTGATGACACTAAAAAATAACTAGGCAGTTTTGGAGAAAGACTTTGTAAATCCAGGTGCTGTTAAGTTTAGATTGAGGCTAGGCAAGTAAAAAGAGAACCTCCAGACAGAAGTCAGAAATCATCAGTCAAAACTATGTGTATGAATGAATATTACAAAAGATCAGTAGTTACTCTGAGGGGAAAGCTGTGGGCCAGCATACAACAAATGCCACTTCTGTGTCTAGTAGAGCACAGGAGAAATAAACAGACAAGTGTGTCTCACTTCATGCATGGATCCTTATGCTCAGAAATTCTCCCAGAAGTTTTGCTCCAAGACTCTAAACCTTAGAGAATCACAGAAAATGTGAGCTGAAAGGGACCCACAAGGATCATTGAGTGTAACTCCTGGCTCTGCATAGGACCATCTCCAAGAGTCACACCATGTGCCTGAGAGTATTGTCCAAACACTTCTTGAACTCAGTCTTGGTGCTGTGATCACTTCACTTGGCAGCCAGTTCCAGCGCTCAAGCAAGCTCCAGGTAAAAAACTTTTTCCTGTTATCCAACCTATTGGCCTTGTAGGCCAAGCTAATCCCACTGTCTGAACTCTTTCAACCTTCTCAATACTCAATGAACTTGGGTAACTCACAAAACAGTTCTACATAAAGTTCTACAGGTGTGTTGTGGTAGTATATGAGAAACAGAAGAAAGTCATTTAATGCCTCTTGTAGCAGAAAATGAAAAATATAGGGTAGAGTGAAATGGGAATTATTCCATCTACTGAGAGAATCCTTTAAGTACAGCTGAAAAGCCCTGAACAGAAGAGGCCAAGAAAATGAAGAAGTGAGCAGGGAAAAAAAATATCTCACAAAATTAAAACAATCTAAAAAAAATATAGGGTGGATACAAGGGAGAAAGGAGAAGATGATTGTCTTGTGATGGGTAGGCTGAAGTAAACAGACCACAGTTTTGCTCCATTTTTCCATATAAATACATTAAGAAATTTGAGAATAAATTTCAATAACTGTTCTAATTTTAGATTTTCTTTCCATGTGACATACACTCTCTGCAAAGTGAATGAGAAATCTCTGAGTGTCTGCTATTCATGTCTCTGAAAAATAATAATAATTTTTAAAGATTCTAATTTCATTCAGACAGGAAAACGAATTATGTTTTATGACAAAATTATTTTATTTTTAAAAAAGACAGGAATATCTAGTATTTTTTCATTGAATGCATTCAAACACCCCTTTCTCTTGACACTATCCACAAAGGCAGATCAGGGAATTTGTTTTTCATTGGTTGACTTTTCATGCACATGAATACACACTAGCAATTGTTTCTAAATGTAAAAAACATAAAAACCCTTTGTCAGACTCTAACAAAAATTGAATTTTTTAGGACTGTGCCACAAGAAGATGATGATGATACAATGAATCGGGAAGAGGTTCAAGGCTTTATAAGGAAGACACTTCAGCATCCTGCAGGGGGTTCTGAAGTTGCCTTCAGCTAACTGAAAATGAGGCTGTGCATATAGCCTGTCTGGGAAAATTTAGTCATCAAACTTAAGGTATTTCTTATTGAAAAACTATATTCTGAAAATGCTCTTTCTTTATTTTACAGTATGTACATTTAAACAGCTTAGTTGATTTTAGGTGAGACTGATGTATCAATCAGTCAGTCAGCATCCTTTCAAAAGGTGTAACCAAAACTGGAGCTTGTTTGCTTCATCTATGTATTCTGTGTTCTTATGGTCCTCATGTCTTTCAGCAGCATAGGTCTGTAGACTGTCTCCAAGGTTTCCATATAATCTAAATAATCCCTCACTCGAAAACCATAGAGTGCTTCTTCCTGAAAAATGTACACAGAGAAAGCATTTATTAGCTAGGAAAAAAAGATGGCACAACTCAAATTTAATGAATTCCAAGCTTCTAAAGACAAAGCATGTTGTTCTGCTTATCACAGCTTGGGTGTTTAAAATAGATTTTATTACGTTTTATTTAGAAATACAGATTTGGCAACATACGTTTCCAGAGAGTTTTTTCTAATTACAGACTTGGTATCAGATAGTTTTATTTCATGCGGACATTATTTATCTCATTTTTGGAGAACATGCCATTGACAACCTTTAAGAAAAAGTAAGATTTAGGAAATGAAAGCCAGGTACTAGAATATTCTTTTGAAAGAAGATTTCTACATCAGCACAGGGCATGATAAATTTGTTAGTGTGGCTTTGATATCCAGAGAGATTCTCAAGAAAACCAGGAGATTAACAGTATTTTTAACAATACTGATGCATATTTTTAAAATCATTGATAAAGGAAGATCTTTATGAAGTGCTGAAATAAAAGCAGAGTGGATATTTCTGCATCATCACAAGCCAGAACACATACTCAGGCTTGGAAGGCTGCACTTTGGCATCTGAACAGGAATTCAGAATGGGCTTTGTGCTTCTCCTCCCCTGAGCACAAGCAAAAGCAAAAGTACGATTTTACCTTCCAAGTCGCTCTTCATGCACTGTGAGAAGCCTTGACTGCAGAGGAATATAAAATATATATATATTTTATATTCCTCTGCAGTCAAGTCATATATAAAATATATATATATTTTATATTATATGTAATCTGAAATTGAATGGCATGTAGTGACAGGACAAGGGGAAATGGCTTGAAACTCATAGACAGAGTAGGTTTAGATTAGATATTAGGAGGAACTTCACTGTGAGGATGGTGAGACTAGAACAGGTTGCTCACAGTAGCTGTAGATGTCCCATCTCTGAAAGTGTTCAGGGCCGGTTGGATGGAGCTTTGAGAACCTAGTCTAGTGGAAGGTGTCCCTGCCTTTGGCAGGGGTTTGAAACTAGATGGTCTTTTTGTCCCTTTCCAACCCAAATCATTCTATGGTTCTATTTTTTTTTAAATTTTCAATTAATTAAGAGCTATCAGAAGTAAGAGTACAATTTAAGTATGCTATGTACTCCTTTTTTCCTGCAGTAGTCAATCAGTGAATGGTAGATATTCCAATACTGCATTAATATACATTTTTTTCTCATTAGTTTATCAGTACCATGCCAAATCTTTGGCCTGTTTATACTGTAAGTGGCAATAATACGAATTCTCTCATCTATAATTTACCTATGCTATCCAGTAATGCAATCAGATGTAGTTTTTAAGCCACATTGCTCAAAATCAGGGGAAAAAAACAATATATTTATTACACTGTGTACCAAACATTTTCAAGAAAACTGACCGAGATGACATATTACTCATATTTAAGAATATGTAAGTTGGATACAAACCAGTCAGCAAACTATCATTCTTAGGACAGACTAAGATGCAGATATCTATCTCTCAAAAGAATTCTGACAGGAGAAAAAAGACCAGAGAAAAAGGCAAAAATGTCTCTGTGAAGAAGAGTAAAATATTGTATCCATTTATGACTGCAGCTATAGCTAAGCAGCACCCTGCATAAAACCCAAAACCCAAACTTAATTTATAATATGGAAAGAATATGAAATTGTGTGGCTGGTTGTGCAGTAATTGGGATCTCTTCAATATAACAGCTGAGTTTGGTGCCACATCTCTTCAAGCTTCAGTAAGAGACCACTCTGTAAACCCACCTTTTCTGGGTAGCATCTATCTTAATCAGATTGGGTCTACATACAGAGAACTGAATCAAATGCCTTCATGACTTAATGTGGCTTCACTTTGCTTATGAAGAGAACTGATTAGGAAAAAATGCAGGAAAGGTATTCTCTGGAAAATACTATACCACACTTTCCTGCCAGGGAATGAATAAGATTAAAATATTATTCCACTCACTTAAAAGAACTAAGTAAAATTCAGTGAGAGTTTCAGATTAAGTAATGTATATATTTTCAGTATTGAGAGCCTTACTTCTCAGCAATTGAAAAATTAAAAAAGAAACCATTACTTTAAGAAAAACCTGAAGATCTTGGGCTTCAGTGTGCTTCAGAATGTCTTGCTGTAGGTGTCTGAACACAGAAATACACATATATACTTGATAATCAGGACCAAGTAAAATACATATAGCAATGTAGTGACAGATCTCACTCCAGTCCATGTAATTCCAGAAACACTGACTTATCCACTGCAGACAAATCTAGATAAGAATGAAATGATACATAATTAAATCACTGTAGACATTCAGTCATAATTGATCAGCTTTATCTCTTTTCTATAACAAAAAACCTTTTTCCCATATTACCCTAGTTATAAAAATTAAAGGGATGATATACAAAAGAAGCCAAGAATCACAACTTTTTAAAGCACAGCCTCTGAATAGACTTCTAGTGAGTTCAGCTAAATGTAACACCCTGTATCCTTGCATTTCACGTATTTGAGTATATTTCAGCAACTCCTGAAGTTGAGACATAAAACTCAAAGTCCAATGAAAACAAAGGTAATTTTTTTCAAGACTTTGTTTAAAATGTGGCCTAAAGGGTAATGACAGTGATGAAGGTGTCTTCAATGCTGTTTTTCTTTTAAATTAGTTCTTTGTCTTATAAATTAATGTTAGGCCCTTCCCTAAGACACATTTTCATTTAATGAAGTGCGTATGGAACACACTTAGTGACTCCTTTTTCCTGTTCTAAATTACAACGTATTAAGATGTATACTGCACATTTAATTTAGTTCTAAACCATAAATCTTCTGCTAATCATCCTTAAAGTGTTTAAAAATATGCAGCAGGAGAAATATCAGAATTCTAATTAGATGACAACAGTCATACTTTGGCAGTAAATCTCTTTTGAGTTATTTATTGATGCACACAATCACTTAAATATATCAGAACTGTTTCCAAAGTTCAGAGTTCATTTCTTCTTAATCCTGCAATAGAACTGCAAAATCACACAGAAGAAACAGTGGCACCCAGCAGTGACATTTCAGTAACATGATAAATAAATGAAAAAATCCTTGTCAGCAGTTTAGAGCAGTAACTAGTCTGAGTGCACACAATTAAAAAAATCATACAGTGTAATTTGCATAAGAATAGCTGAAGGAGTGACTGACCCCGTGTGTTTTCCCACCCCAAAAGAAGGAACCTTATTACAAGCTCATTCCTATGCTGAGATAAATTACCTTATCTGCCAACCTTCTCTCCTCAAAGACCAAGCCCCAAGCTATTTTAAGCAATGGCTGAACCACACTGGCATCTGCCCCCATAAGAAGTCTCTTCAGCTGCAAATCTTGCAGCAAAAAAGAATTTTGAAGGCATAAGATGAAAAGTATTTTCCTTGCCTCAGCACAGCAATTAGCTTTATTACTGTGGTGAGATGTCCTTTGCATTGGCAATCTAACTCATTACTTCATGAAGCTCTTTAAGCATCATCACAACTGTAGTCCTTTTAAGTAATGCTTCATACAGAGCATTCCATACTACCAACAAATTGTTGTAAGCACACAAAATGAAAGCTAACATTATAGATAGCTATTCTTCTTTAGTAACATCTTTTTAATATAAAAGAATATTGTGTTGCCTGGTTGTAATAGATATGATAGTTCATATAAAATTAGTTTTCCTCTAATATCACTGGAACTGCTTCCTATTATATAACTATTCCAAATTACTCATTTCCCTCCTATGGAAAATTATTCCAGGGAATAAGATGTTCTGTATAGTTTTAATGCTAAATCTGAGGATTTAGTATATATTGTTTTCATGAAGTTTTCTGCATGAACGTGTAATAGGTCATCAGCTCCAGTATATTGTCTTTATTCTACCAGTTAGTTGCTTTCTATTTTCAGATGCTCTAAGTCACTATGTGTTCAATACCATCTCTCACCCCCAGTTTCATAACCACCACACAAGTGCTGCACAGAAAAAACCCAGTAGTTCCTCAATGTTCTTGATTTTGTGGATTTAAGTCAAAAGGTTGACGATCCTTCAATATACTTTGATCAGTTACCTGGGATGGCGTGAAACCAGACATGTGGAAGGCTGAACAGACAAGTGGCAACTCAGCTTTCAGCAACATTTCAATGTGGTGACCACTGCAAAAATAGACTGGATGGATGCCATACTCCACTGTTGTAACAGCCAGGTGAATCTGGTTAACAACAACATCAACAACAACAAAACTGAGGAATAGCATTATAAGCTACAAAAATTTGTTATTTTCTAATACTTTGCTGAGAACAATATATAAAAATATATACTTTAACATGTAAGATAAGTAATTTCAATTACTTTAGAGACAGGAAACAAAATAAACAAAAAAGGAAATACTACCCTCAATAAAAACCTGTAGTAAAACTAAAGAAAAGTGTTGCTAAATATATCTTGATTATCCCTTTGCATTAGCAGTCTAGTTTCTTATTGCACATATGCTTTAAATATCGAAGGGTTGGAGAAACCATTGTTATATTTTAAACAAAGGAACAGAAGGGAAAAAAAGACCAATTTCTGTTAGATTTTCCCCCTCCCCCCTATTTACTAGTGGAGTGGAACTTATATGGTACTTGAAATTGTTTTCTATGTGTACATTTCTTTGTAGTATGAGTGGATGGTATGAGTGAAATTCTATTTTGTGTAATAAAAGGAGCAGAGGTTTTATCATTATGGAAGATTCTGGATATTAATGCCCAGTTTCTAGGTAATGAATCCTTGGCACCAGTGGCTTTCAGGACAGTTATATTCACAGAATGGAGCAAATTTCAGCACAAATTCCATTATGCTGGAACAACCTAAGGGAGAGATTCAGTGCTGTGAGTGGACCAATATGGTCATCACTTCTGTTGACAAGACAGATCAACTGATATTAATGCATGCGTTATTCTGCATGCAGAAGAGGTACAGAATCTACTCCATGCTTCTTATATCCCACAGTCCTCTAGTAGAGACTACAGCTGGTTTAGAGTTTATGTTCAAAATATTCAAGGCAACATAACAATGTACAAAGGGTTTTATTTTAAATATATGGAAACACCCTAATGGAATAAAGAAATTATGTTTTCTAGACTATAAACTTGATCTAAAACACTGATAATTTAAAATTGTCAATGATACAGTCTTTGTGTACTAAAAATTTTTTAAATTTATTAAATATCTAATATATTAAGTAAATTCCAAAACTGATACTTTTACTAAAAAAAAAGAATCAGATGGGTGGACTTGCACACTGTAATAATTTTAAGAAGGTCATTCAACAGTATTGCTGCCTTTGCACAGAATTTAATTCCGCTAACAAAGTTTGCTTTACTGCCAGCTTTAAGATTCAGTAAGATTGTCTTTACCATCAGTCCACTTCCTATTTCACTCCTTTTAAACAACAACTTGAACAACTGTCAAATCTGTATTTTTCTAAGATAATTTCTCGGGGCCACATATTTAGTTAGGAGACTTTATGAAAATTTAATGCATTAAAGTCCAAAAAATACCCCACAACTGAGGATATTTATCAAGTTTCCTTTATAAACTTTCAAAGCTGCCTTTCAGAAAGACATAGATTTTAAATTCTTACAGATAAATGCAGTCTTGGTAGCCACAGAAATGCTGAAACAAGAAGATGTGAAAATTGCTGAAGAAACATCAGTGTCTTCTCCCGGTCCCCCGACATTATGAGGAAGATGGAAGACACAAACCAGTCATAGCCAGCATAGCGCTCCTGCAAGCAGCCTGAATGAGAGGGTTAAGGAACTCAGGCAGAGATCTCCTCCTCACTGCCCTGCAGGAACCACAGCCCTGCTCCTCCTCAGGCTGTGCTAACAGAGGCAAGAGCTGGTTTGTTAGAGATGGGCCAAGGGAAATAGAGCTGCACAAAAGGCAGTATCTTGAGGCACAACTGTCTCTCAAACTGAATTAAAAAAAAAAAAAAAACAAAAAAACAATTTAAGCTGTTTTCCCCATATACTAATTTTTTGAGTTCATAAGTACTCAAGATAAACTAAAAGTAAAAAAAAAACAAGCAAATGCACCAAAGCAATTATGCTTATAAAGTACAAGAAAGGAGAACAGTGGAGGAGGAAAACACAAGTTGTTAAAATTGTGGGGAAAAAAACCAAAGTAAAAGAAAAGCTTTAAAAGAGAGATTAAGCGTATTTTGACTAAAATATCTGAAGGGTAATTTAACAGCGATATGTAAGTCTAATACAGGAAGAATATAGCAAAGCTTGTTGGAAATGTGTATGTGTTCTATTAAAAAAAAAAAGTTCCACATTAGATCTAAAAGAGTTGGAAATCAAAATATTCCTGTTGATCAGATTAAATTCACTTTTCAGTTACAATACCATTAACAGTGTTGGTATTGTGGGAGTACCACAAATATTCATTAATGTTCAAAGCTGCACTGCTACAGACACTTCACCACATACAAAGATGTGTTCCCCATCCAAAACAGTTGATAACAAAAATGAATGAGATGTGTGCTTCTAAAAAAGAATGGGAACAAAAGGGTGAACATTTTCATGAGTGCACTGGGTGTGCATTTTAACAAAATTTCAAAGTAAAAGTGTTGCATTTTAAAATTTTTTCTTTCCATAAAGAAATTTTCATACACATCTACACCACTATCAAAAGCCCAAAGAAAGACTTCAAATTCCACTGGCATTTTTAGGCAATATAATTTATACCATCAACAAAGGATACAAAGCGAAGATACCACAGTTCTTTGCTGTTGTTTCAGAAATTTCTCAGAATTCATCAACACGAAACACAGATCATTTTCAGCATCTTCTTTTAGCAAATTTAAGTATTTTCCATATCTAGCATGAAAAGTTAAGAACCAAAACTGTCTAAATATTTTTTTTAAATTCCTAAAAAGCAAGAACTCATATTTAATGCCTGTCCAAGTTAAGCTGTCATAGCGTTGTTCATCACTAACACTGTGTTGTAGATAAATGATTAAATAAAACCTATTATGCTCCACCTAGGAAAGATACACACTAAACAACTGCTACTCAGTGTAACAGTTCCTCACCTAAACTCCTTTTATTTCAGTTTTAGAGACTGTGGTGGGGAGAAGCAAGTACTCTAATAGACATGACTTTGTTTCTTCACATACAATATTTAGAATTCAGTATAAGCGTATTGTACATATAATTATTATAATCAGAATTCAAATATTAATGCTAAAGATAGCAATCTGTGGAAGTACAGACATCTTAACTTTTCCTTCGCCACAGCTCTGCAAATTACCAGCCAAATAAAATGTTTAAATGGCACATAACTAAGCTTAGCTAAACAGAACCATTTAGAGAAGTAATGCAAGAGGAAAAAAGACACATAATTCAGGATAATGCAATTTTATGGTAAATCTTACTAGCAAGTTACAATTAGTCTTTACAAAAATAAAGGATAATAACATATATAATCTGTAAAGATAATTTAATTATGTCCTAATACCTTTTTCATTTACAGTCAGAATTCATTTTCTTGAAGTTTACCTTGGATTTAGATGGTATAAAACAATGAGTTGATGGATTAAGTATCATTAAAGTCATTCCATGAAAATCAAACAAATCCTAGAAATACTCTAGGGAATATTTTAATACCAGGTACCTGACTGTCATTTCAACACCAAGCTGCTGCACAGATGAAAGGCTTTCTTTCTTCACATCTGCATCCATGGCTAAAACAAAATGAAATAAATTATTATGAGAAACATGATTTTAACTGAATATTAATGTAAAGCTTCTTTTATGTATGAATATCAATTCTGGAGAACAGTGTCTTATTCAAAATTAGTTTATCAGAGTTTGAAAAGGATACATCAAGAACCTGTATTTTTCTTTTTTTTTTTTTTAATGAAAATCAGCTTTATAAGGAAATCCTCACAGTTAGTATAGTCATTAACAGCATAACTGAAGTGAGCAACATCTTTTTCAGTCCCATTTCTTAGTGGAACTTTATCCTTTCTCACCTAGAAATCAAACAGACAACATCTACTTTCTTCTATTCCAGTGGTCTTAAGAGTTCCTTAGCTGTAATTCCAACTTTATTAAATTCTGTTTTGATATGAATCACTGAAAACTTTGTAACTGATGGATTAAAAAATCTTGTATTTCTGTGTGCTTTTTTCACACAGTAACACATACTCCATTTTCTGTATTTGTTTGAATTAAAAAAAAAAAGAGTTAGAAAAATTAAAGCAAACTCTATTGTAGCATTTTCTTAAAATTTTAAACTCTAAATTCAATTAAAAATGAACATTTTTTCTATCATGTATATGTATCATCTAATATAACTATACCATAGACAAAAATCAGAGACAGTCTAATAATAGTACAAGTAAGAAAGTTGACAGCCTAAACTTGTAATAACTTTGAAAATGCTACTTAAAAAGCAGCAACAAATGAAACAAATAAAGAACCCTAATAACTGACAACATTTGTTGAAATTGTAAGTAATAGATATGGCAGCAGAAGTTAAAATTGATTCATGTAAATTATAAATGTAAAAATTTGATTAAGCAGATCACACAGTAACTTAATATGTGTTTTCTCTATAACCTCAGACAGATAGAGAAATCAAATTGAAGGGTTCCCTGGCTATTTATTCAGGTAAACATTCTATGTTCTGTGTTACTGGTAAGCAAACAGGGACTAAGGTATTGAAGAAGCAGTCTGCTCAGACAAGTTGAGGTACGTTGCAATTTTTGTGAAGAAAATAATACAGCAAAATTACACTCAACAATGAAGCAATAAAATTCAGCAGAGGAAGTATGACAAGAAAAAAAAACACTCTATTTTACAAGTTTCACTGAGGACAACAATTTCAAGTGTTAGATCATAAGAAATAAACCTTGTACTTTTGACAAACATCTTTATACTAGAGAAAAATCAACTGATCTTTGAGTAATATGAATTTATTCAATAATCTGATGGGATTGAAACAGTAAACACACATCACAGAGGTGTTTTTTTAACCCAAAGAACAGAATTTCAAATATCTTTTGCATAGCAATTCAATATTTGGAAGAATACATATAAAATTACAGGGCATTTCAGTTAAAAACCCACAGAAATAATTGAAACAGTTAACAACTTTTTACAGCTCTTGTTCCAAGTTACCTGTTTACTCAGTCTGCTATTACCATACCAAGTCAATTAATTTTCAAGCTCCTGTGTGCAGCTGTGAAGGCAAAGGGCATACTTACGTCCTGGAAAATAGGGGAAATTTGAATGAGTTGGCTATGGCTAATGACCAATTTAGTCCAAACACCACCATGTTTAATGGCAAGAGAGATGCAAGGAGTACAACAACCTCTGCGCCATAATGCACCTCTGTTCTGAGGTGGATCCTCCTGCAGGTGGCAATGCAGGAGCTGAGATCCCAGTCCGGCAAGGGTGTAATGAGGAATAGCTGTATCACAATCCATAGCCTGAGCCAGTTTCCATTCCGTAACAGTTTACAGCAAGTACAGAATGCGTATTTCCCATTAATACTAAAAGAAGACAACTTCACTGATTGTCTTTTTTTCTCTGTTGTAATAGTTTCTTAGTTGCTGAAAAGAGTTTTCTCCCTATATTTTCCCCTGTATTGTGAAAGAAGAGAAAATTAACATAGAGTTTGGATTGAATAATAATTCTCTCTCACAGAGTACCTTATCAAGGCAAAAACTCTTGTTTTCAGACACCACTCTTTTTGAAATAATCATAGCTCTGTACTCGGCTAATCCACAACTCACAATGGGAACATGCAAACTGTCCTGGGTAAAAAGTTTTTATTTTCCATTTTGTTTACCATTTAACAGACTGGGAAGACAAGTCTTTAGAACATTATAAAGTCATTTAGTATACACAAAGAACCACTTCCCACTGATTAAAAACTGGACCTAGAAACTTTAAATGCTCTATTAAACTTAGAAAAACGTTATTAAAAATAAGTAAAGTATTTCAATACTGCATATTGCAATTAATGGATAAAAAGTTGACCAGTACACTTGCAGGAATATATTGTGACTGCACTATTGTAATGATGCTTATACCTCTGATTTAATATACTTAGTTAATTTTCTACAAAACTTGTTTGACAGATATTTTTTAATACACCTGATATAACTGCCTTGAAACACAATGGGTTTAATAACAAAAGGCAGGGATGATTCAATTTTCTAAATAAGAATGTCATTTATCCTCAAAGGCCAGAACACCTCTCTGAACTGTGAATTACTAGCAATATGATACAGCACTCTGGCTATTATTAAATGAAATGGAAAACATGCTTTGGCAGCTTCCTTTTTATTTATTTAATAAAACAAAAAATGTATGTTGAACAGATACTTTACACTTCTTTCTTTAAAAATGTAAACCACTGCAAAATAGAAATTGAGCCCAAATTAAACTAGTGATTTGAAGTATACTGGAATTCTCTAGGAGCTGATTTAAAATTTAAAAATATTGTTATAATAGAAAGCACCACAATGGGCAGTACTTTTCAAAATGTTTTGTAGTGTTCAGGAGTCCAAAACCAGACAAGCATAAGGCATGATTTCCGAAGGCAACTGCATATTATTAAACTCAATCTATAAACACTTTACAGTAAGTTAACTGGCATGCACAGTCCTGTAGTACTCTTTCTGATTAGACTAGACTTCAATCAACTTTAGAACTTACATGAAAGATTGCTTTCTTATTCATTTTCCCTCTTACTGTGATGAAGCTTTTATGTGTTTAAGTCAGAAAATGGGCTACACTCCATTCCTGCTGAAATGACAGGATGCCAACCTGAAACAGCTTTACAGCATATTCCATACAACTTGTATGGTCTTTAGATAATATTTATTTCCCTGTTTAAAGTGCTGTTACCCCAAAGAAAACACTGGCTTCCCTTTTTTGTTAAGGGAACGAGATTACTGAAGCTGTCACTCACACTATTGATCTAACTTTCACACTCCTTGGTGCCCCAGCCAAAAGTTTTTACGTTTATATAAATAATCTTTAGAAAATGTTAATGAATGCTAAATTTTAACTTCAATGATGGACAAAAAGATTAGTTTTCTTTGTATGTATGGGAAAGACTTTTGGTTCAAAGGAACTATGCAAGTAAAAATTCTGCAAACAACAATTTTGCAAACATTCTGGATTCTGAAAATCCCATGATAGCCAGGGCCACCTGCATAATTCCTGGAGATGATTCACAAATCTTAAAAGTATGTAGGTATGTTTGCTGTCAGATCTCTAGTTCTTGGCTTGGTCCATATAAACTGAAATTGTTTAACACATAAATTTATTTTTTTAAATTTGTTGTTGTTAAAAAAGAGTAGTTTTTTTCTTATTCTTGAAGAGGTACCTAAGCATTGATGCTGTCCATGGGAAGGTGCCCAAGCAGTCAATATAAATCTTTATGTTTTGTCAGTGCCTATCCTCTCTCATTCTAATGTTCTTATGAAAGTTTTCTATTTTAAAACATTATTTGCACTGGGGGCATAACAAGAGTCATGAGTTCCTCTCTAGACTCAGTTCTGTCATTTTGCTACAATTTTTTGATAGTGTCAACTCCTCCACCAGTCTACTTGTCTAGTACACTTCTAACAGTCTAAATCCCATACTCATTGTTAGAATAGTTTATAAAAATCTTATTTCAAAGAGAAGTATTACTATGGTATACTTGGATTTGAATTATATATGGAGAAGATGTAAACAAGATCCAAGAATAATTACTGAAGAACATTACTGGCTTCTCAAGAGCTAGGTAAACTCATGCAATTCCACCTTGACCATTGAAAGTACATGTTATATCATCAGTACACTTGTCATAACAGTACAAGATCAAAATATTCATATCTAGAACTTCTTTATATATTGGTCATCACAAATACTCAAGCTGCTTTTGGCAACAGCCTGATTAAGAATGGTCCACATTTTCAGACCATTACCTAAACTGGCAACGGGCCAAATGCTTTCTGCTAACAGTATCTTTAAAGTGGAGAACAATCTGTAAAGAAGTGGATTCATGAAATGATGTAGGAAGAATTAAGAATGCCTTCCTTTTCCTTCACTTTAAGACCCGCTTGAGGTTGTAATCCTACATTTCTCATTTGAGATTCCTTCTGAACAGCTCTATAGTGATACCTTCCCACTGGTGTTTTAAAAATTTCTCAGTTCGTTACCTTATCCTTCAAAGACTAAGAGCTATGGTAGACTAATGGTAGAAAAGTCATATGAGATTTTGTTCATTTGGAGAACTAAGCCTCATCTAGAAGAGGGAACACACTGTGACATTTGAGTTTTATGGCCACGACCTGAAACCCCTGAGGTTCTGTCCCTTTGGCAGTATATGGCAGAGCTGCTTTAGAGTCAAAGTCCAGTGGAAACAGAGAACTCAACTGCAAGGTCATCTGAAAGAGAAGAGCTACCAAAAAAACCTGCCAATCACCAAAGCTTGCAGCATTCCCAAGTTTGGGAAGTGTGAAACACATGGTGATCAGTTAAGAAGTACAGACACCAACATATTAGATGACTCTGCATGTGGAATTTCTCTGATAAAGGGGTTTGTTGAAACCCTGAAAAAAGTTTGACATTTCCACAAATAATTTCTTTAGCACTGACTGGAATTTGCTAAAAGAAAAGAGCAAGAGGTTATTTCAGGAACTTCATATCCCTAAGGCATAACACATAGTCTTTTACTACCATAACAAATTCCGTTTTCTTGCCATTTTATTGCCTTTTACAGCCCACATCAATGATTTGGTTTTCAATGTTTTGGGGTTTATTAAGAACAAAAAATGAAAGCAAACTAAAAAGTATGAATTCTAGGAAAGGGGAGAGACAGAGATCATTAACATATAACACACAGATCCAGTCATCTGATCACATCACAGTAGTATCATTGCTGCTGGCAGAAAGTAAACTTCATGTAAGATTTTTGCTAGCTTATAATTAAACATTACAACTGCATAGTGGTTTATCAGATATTTTTCCTGCTCTCATCTTGAAAATGATAACAACCCAAACTAATTTGATTTTTCCATATTTGCAATTTTATAATAGACTGAAATCCTGAGGGGTTCCACAGCAGATGGATGACTGTGTTATTCTAATTACAACTAGCTACAGGTTTACAAAGCTGTCATTTTTTAAGATAATCAATTTTTCATGTCAGGAAACATGACAAAAACTGAATGTTGGTGTGCTGTACTGAATCCACTTTCATTAAAAATATTACTTCATTAAACAACTATTACAAACTACTTTTCAGTTCCTCAGACTCAAATTTATTTCAGAGAATGGTGGACACATGCAATTATGAAGTGCATGTTTGGCTTACTCAGATGTGGACCTGGAAAAATGTTTCCACTGTAACAGTAGTTCTAGGATTTCGCTTAGATGGCTCTTATGGAAGAGTACATGAAAAAGATACTGTGAAATAACATGGCATTCAATAATTCTTCATTTCATAAAGATTACTAGAAAATCCTGGAAAATGTACAAAAGTCTGATCACTCATTATTTCATCAGTGAGAAACCTAATTTTAAACAAATAAGATCTGATAAAGATTTTAGTATGTTCTGTTTATCCCTCTGGTACAAATATAGGAAGTGTAATGCAGACCTGAGTTCCCAAAGCACATTAATCTAAGCACATTAATTCATAGGAATGCCAAACTGTATATATTATGATATAAAAGAGAACCTGAAATGAGTGAAAATTTAGCTATACAACCAATTTTTACAATGAAGTTCTTTTTCAGAGTGGAGTATCATCACAGACTCAATTTTAGAGCCAGACTTTTGTTTTCAAGCTCAAGAAAACTGATACTTTTGCTATGTTATCTTTGCTTCTGTACTTATTGTTTGTGATTTTTCATTTTAAAATATTAAATTAATGTATGCAATTGCCATAGGATTTTCATCCCTGGCCTTTCTTCAAAGTTGGCATTAAATTTTTAGATAAATAATGCAGTGTTCTTGCCACGTCCACTCAATTAGCTGTTCGTGGTGAAATCAATTAAACAGAACTTCCAAGTTCAACCTTCCTGAACATGTTTTAAATCCTAGCTTTGACCAAAAGGTTTAGAAGAGTGGATTAAAACTAAGGTACTCACAGCTAAGTCAACAGAGTAGGGCCTACTGCTTCTCTTCCTTAGAGTTCTTTCACATTGTATGGAAGCACTTAGCTATTATTATTAAGAAAGAGCAGGATTTCTCTATTTGCTGGGTAAGGCATCCATTTGGAGGCTGCACAGTCAGATATCTGTTCTTCCTCTAGAAGATTAGTTTTTGCCTTATTCAAACTACATCGGTTTTCCTGTGTTTTTTTTTTAAAGAAAACACTAAGATAACCTTGAAAAGTTAGGTCTGCAGGCTATACTTTTCTCCAAAGAAATGCAAGATATGCATTCCCCAAGGCAGAAAAGAAAATCACACGTGGGCCTTCCATCTGACTGAAGAATGCTTGGTACTTTGAACTGTGACCTAAAAAAAGAGATGTACGTAGAGGAGCAAGAGGACCAGTCTAGGTGTCAGATAAATCATTTACAACATAGAGACATTTTTTGAGCTTTTAAATGAAAAATCAAAATCATTATTTGAATTAGGAAGTGTCAAAAATATGTAATTAGCGAGCCTTACGAGTCCATGAAATTATTTAATTAATCATTATGCCTCAAGAGAAGTTGAAAAGTAAATGACCAACTAATGCAGGACAACACAAAACACTTCCAGGATCTTCTAAGAAGAAAAAATTGTAATAGAAGTAACTGTCTCTTCAGGAACTCTCTTCATTAAGAAAAGAGACAGACTCTCAGATAAAATTGAGGATATTCTGTTCGCAGGCTTTCAGAAGGTAAAGGCCACTACATAAAAGAAAGAGAACCTCTAAATTACTAAAGGGGTTTTATGCTTTGAAACTTCAAAGGCAAGCCTGAAGTCTCCAAGGATACTCTATTTGCATGGACGGGAGAATAAAATATCAATATAAATAACAGACTTTCCCCAAAGCAGGCTTAGTTCTCCACAGTTAGTGGCAGAATAAGTACTCTAAATGGCTGAACTACAACCTAAGAGGAGTCCTGGACAACCGGTGAAGAGTGAAAGGGCATTTTCCAGCAGATATTAACATTGCTTCGAAATACTCTATTTTTGGCAGTGCTTCAAAGTATTAAAATGCATTACTTTACACTCAGAATAAATCAACTTTATCATTCATCCTTTACTCTTGGCTGTAAGCACGACATCTGTACAAAACTAACACTCAAATTACTCTAACAACAATAACAGTTCTTTCATATACATCCTTTAATGCAATATAAATTGCATACCTTTCAGTTGATTGTACATTGTGGGGCTTTCAAAAGGTGAGACAGATTGTTTACACCATCTTAAATATTTATGTCACCAGCTTTGCAAATCATACTATACTAGCTGTCACCAAATACTTTGAATCATACTCTCACCTGTTCTACATCTCCATCTTTCCATTACACACATAGAAATGTGAAAGCCCATCACTAATAATAATCTGTACTCTTTACTCAAGCACATTATCTTTTGCTCCAAAGTGAGGTATTTTCCACCAGTAAAGTAATGAATTTCTGAGCTGTTAAAGAACATTTTAAACAAACCCCACAATGCTACAGTTACATTTATAAGAAAAGTAATTTAAACATGAAGAGGTTGCATGGCAATAAATTATTAGAAAACTGACCTTTATAGTTTCCCATGCTGAAATAACAGTCTGTTCGGCTTTCAGAAAGATGTGACACGAACTTTTCAATTAATTCTCCCAAAACTGAAAAATGTAAAAACTCATTAAAACATTAGAGGAAATGAACACAGTGTGGAACTACACTACCTAACAAAATGACAATATGTGAAAAAGTAAAGATATTTAAATTCCTGCATATTTATTCATGTTTTTATAGGAGGGACAACTCAAAGCATGCATTGTGCTTTTGCATTCTTAACAACATTCCTAACTTAAATTAAATTTTAATAGCTTCACTGAGAATATATTCAGTGTAAACAGAAAGAGAACCCCATATTATCTTTATATCCTCCAAGGATTACTTAAGAATTTGTGACATAGTTTGAATATGAAATGAAAATTAACTATAATTAAACTAGAATATCTTACCACATTTGTCTGTGTATCTAGACAGGAAATTTAAAAAAAAAAACAAAAACAAAAAACAAAAACAAACAAACAAAAAACCCCAACTAAACCCCAAACCTCACATACAACAAAAAACCTGACACCACCCCAAAATTATGCTAACAAAATACATGAAGTTTTAAGGGCTGTTTCCAAAAAAACCCATAATATAAAACTACCTATGCCATCACAAGATAAAAATTAGCCACTTAAAATTATGCAATAGGAGCATTTCCTTTGGGAAATTCTGTATTTAATGATGACCATAATGTTCTTATTCAATTTTTGCTACTGAGTCTGCAGATACTGCATAGATAAGTGAGATGCTGACATCTGTTCAACTATGGAGGAAATCTTATCTCCCACCTGAGAGAATGTAAGCCAGGAAGTTAGCAAAAACTCTCAGTGACCAATCATCAAAACTGTTCCTGATACCTCAATTCTGAAAGTCTGAGGCTATGGCAACTGAACACATGACACCACACAAGTTTAAACAAAGGATACAAGGAAGCCTTTAACCACACTGCATGGAGGAGGCCCATATGAGGTAAGCCTTATTAAGAATTTAAGATAGGAACAATGAACAGCTGCTGTTGTCTAGACAAACAGGATTTAAAACATAGTGACATAACCTTCTTTTCACAATAATGCAAAGCAAGGGAGTGTATTTAGAGAGCAATGAATGTTGCTACCTATGGGATTTCCTGTTTACAGGATGCATGTTACCATTTCCCTGGCAGCACCTCAATTTAATACAAATGAAGCTTCATCTCCTGTTCCCCTATTCTTTGACATAACTCCATGAAGGTGATTTTTCTGGCCTTAAACTGAATAATTCATAGAATCACAGAATGGCCCAGGCTGGATGGGATCTTAAAGATCATCTAATTCCACCACACTGTTTAAGCAGATAACTGTATGAGCAGATGTAGCAGCACAAGTAAGGCACAGCAATCTGTGGTGGAGGTGGCAATGAAGAAAGCCAAACAACTCTTGAATTTGCCATGCTAACCAGGAAACTATTATAGGAGTCTGCAGAGCAAGCTCTTTTGGGAATGAAGAGGAAGAGAAAGGCAGAACCTGCACCCACAGTTTGATGCTCGTTATGCCAGAAAGGGAAAAAAAAGATATAATTAACTCCTCTTTCAACCATTTTAAGCTAACATACTGACATTAAATCATGATTTTTTTTTTTTGTTTTGATTACTTGTCTAAAACATTTAGAGAAATTAATTTACACCGAATTGAGTCCATAAAAAGTTTTTACAAGGTTGAGTTTTGGTAATACTAAAGAAGTTTCAGTACATCAGCTAAAGATGGATTTGCAGTTACAGTTTCCAACCCAACACTAACAAAATTAATTTTGCATTACAAAGGACTGCTAAATTAAAACAAAAAAATTACAAGTGTAGTTTATATTCTCATGCAATCTTACAATGAAAAGAAACTGCTAATTAAATATAACATAGCTATTTTTAATCATTGTTAATAAACCACATGGGGCTAGAAACAGCAATTTATTTTACAAAAGAGTAACAATTTATTAATTTTGGGAGAATAAACAAACTCACTAATCTTCACTAATATGCTAAGTGGAATTTGGCCCACAAACAGTATATCAAATATTTGTGTAAAATGCGCAAATGTGTCTATTCCTGGAGCAACAAATAGTAAAGAGCAGAAATGAAACTTAGAATTTTTAACTAGCTATGTGTTTACTGTATGACTATTAGTATGGTGATTACTGAAATATATCATAGTACAATAATAAACGGGAACTATGTTAAAACTAAAATACCCCACAATTCAGAAAATTTAAAACCAAGTCAGGACACTGCACATTTCTTCCCTTTTTGTTGGAAGGCATCCACACGCTTGACCTAGTATTTGAATACTTCAGTTTAGTGCTTGAGTTAATAAGAGAAGTGACAGCTCAACTGCTAAGCAATTCTTTGAAACTCAAGCACAAAATTGCTTTCCAACATTTGCAAGTATTTATATTCGTGCCTATCAGGATCTTTGAGAAGTTTTTAATCAAGTTTGAGAGAGCAAGACACATAAGAACTTAGCAAAACAAACATGGTTAATGCATAAATTGAGGGTTTTCACAGGACACTGTCTCTTTCAAAGTAATGTCCACATGAAATGACAAGTACCTATTTTATTTTTTGTCTTTTAATACTAAATCATTTAGCTACCATTTGGACACTATTGTGGAAACATTCTATTGATTCTTCATTTAACTGAAAAAGTAGATGAAAGAAATTTTGGCAGGTTCATTGTAGAGTACAGTCAATATGGCTGTAAAAGCCCAAATTCTCATGCAGAGTTTATGTGGCCTACCAACTTGGTGAGAATGTCCATTTTCTTATGGTAGCTTGGCTGTATTAGTATTGAAGTTTTTAGGAGACTGGCAATCACTGCATGCACATTGAATTCACACACAAAATAAAGATAATTTTAATGTAGGAATGTATAGTCATATATAAAATAAATGAAAGAGTTCTAAATGATTGTGGTATGCTCATAAAACACCCAAATTCCTGCAGAATTTTTTTTCTTTGAGGACCTAGGAAAGTAACTGAAATGGCTTGAAACGTGCATAAGAACACCGTTTTTTAAAAAAAATCATGTGATTAAAACTGTTTTAATAGGTAATGACCATGAGCGGTTATCTACTTCCTACTCTGAAAGTTTTAAGTCAAAAAGATCAAAAACTGCAAAAAGCATCAGATTCTTTGGATCCTCTAATGTAAGTAGTGTTACTAGATCATATTCTGTGATTCATATAATATTCTATGATCATACTCTACAATCTGTATCGGATCATATTTTATGAGTCAGATGCTTCAGAGGAGTTTGTGAGAAAACACAAAAAAAAAAGCTCTCAAGAGTTAACGGTAGTCTTGTTTGAATTGTGTTAGAGGTTAAAAATCCAAGAGTGACAATCCTAGACCAGTGACTTTTTTCTAAAAGTAGTGTCAGAAATTTTCAACTCCATCAACCATAGTTCAGTTTAAGGGATGTATGAAAAACAAAGTTAGCAATTCCATTCTTAGTGGCAACAATAAAGAGGACTTTCAATTATTGTACATTAAAATGACAAAGAAACAACCTGAATTTTCTTTGAAAACAAGATAATAAAAATCTCTTCCATTAGAGATGAAGGTTGCATATCTTCTTTATTAATTGGAAAAACAGCAGCCTTTCAAATCCTAACTAAATGCCATAATCCTTACACACCTGCATGCACATTCACATGCACTCACACTGCTTATAGGGTATTTGTTTGGCTCCAAACTCGTTTGGGGGACAGAAACAAGAAGTTTTGATCTGCAATTGCTCTTCCTGAATAACACGGAAGACCCACTGTTTCACTCTAATTCTGACTCTGCACACAACTTCATTGGTGGAACTGTCTATGTGACTGATGAATATACTTAACAGCCCTGGTCCGAATACAGACCCCTGAGGGATACCACTTATCACTGACCTCTGTGTGGCCATTAAACCATCAACCTCTACGCTGTGGTTGCAGGGCATTTTGCTCAGTCCACCCAACGAATTCATAACTCTCCAATTTAGAGTCCATATAGGTGACATCCATAGCTCTTCCCTTGTCCATTGATATACCTGCTCCATCATAAAGGGCCACTAGATTGGTTAGGCAGGACTTCCCCCCAGTGAGGCTGTGCTGGCTTTCTTGAATCACCTCCCTGTCCCGCATGTGCTTCAGCATAGCTTCTTTAGGTTCTATTCCATAATCTTCTGAGGCACAGAGGTGAGGCTGACAGGTTGGTAGTTCTCCTTCCTACCATTTTTGAAGATGGGTACAATACTTCCCTTTTTCCAGACTTAACCTTTCCACCATGACTTTTCAAAGATCATGGATAGTGGCTTGGTAACTACATCAGCCAGTTCTCTCAGGACTCTGGGATGCAGCTCATCAGGTCCCACTGACTTATGTACAGTCAGGTTCCTCAGATAGTCATGAACCTGAAGAGACTTTGCTCCCCCAGTCCCTGTCTTGCAGTGCATCCATTTGGAGAGGCATGGGAAGAGATGGACAATGAAGACTGAGGCAAAATATTAAAATATAGTATTTCATTGCCTCTGAATCCAGGAAAACCTTTCCATCAAAAACTAAAGTCCCTCATCTTTAGTTCTATATACAAACTGAGGGGTGATGAATGAGATACCCTCCTTGTTGAGATTCTGGTAGCTGTACAGTATACCTTGATATAAGCTACATTTCCAATGCCCCATTAGGCTACTTCGATAAATGGCAACAGCTTAGCATTTTGTTATCTTGAATTAAAAACACCACAACAGGACACAACAGTCATACCTAATGAAAATATCCATCTTATTGGTTCTTTCTGCTATGGGGAAAATGATGCAGTTACTTTCAACTTTTTGCTGCAATTGCTAGAGGCTGCAGCACAAATACATCACAGACAATGACACTGACTCAAAGGATTTTTTGTCAACATGTTTTGATAGAGCTATCTCAGATGATGCAGAGCTCACAAAATATTAATGAATTCCAGAACACTGTTGATCGTACCTACTCTGCTCCATTAACTATTTCACTTGTAAAAACTGAAGAAAAATACAATGTTTTCCAGTAAGATCTCCCACACAATTTCAACACCTGCTATCTTTTCTTTTCTTGGTTGGTTGTTTTCTTTTATTAATAAACAACCTGGAAGTAAATTAACAGGCCCCAAAGAATACTGGTGATCTAAATCCAGATCCTCAGGGATATCATGGAAATTCTGAATTACTCCATGGATAAAGCAATTTTAGCTGAGTTCACTACCCCTATCCCCATCCACATATGGATAGAAAACTTGAGAAGAATTATTAGGATTTGGGGACTGAGTATCTCATTATGAAGGGAAGAATGTTAGAATATAATTGATAATATCTCTGCAACATTCTTAAATTATCTTGCTTTGGGTTTAAAGTCTCCTGAGAGAGGAGAGGATTAAGGATGTTGAATCTGCCCAGAAGTCAGCTGTTGATACAACACTGGGAACAGATGAAAAAAGAAGTTTCTGGAGTTGAAAACAACAAAAATGTCTTCTGCCACACCTAAAGGACAAAAAGGGGGAGATAATTGAAAAAGGCACAGCTAAAATAATCAAGCTGAGATTCTTGCTCAAACCAACCAACCAAACAAACAAAACCCCAAACAAAAAACCCAAACAACAAACACCTCCCAGTCATGTAAAAAAATTGAACATGCATTACATTAAGCCAGATTGACACAGGCTAATAACTTTCTACATAAATCTAAGATATTTCTGAGGGGAGCTGACTTGCCTGTTTCTGTTAAAGCTTAGATGCCACTAAATGTACTAAAAATGCTTCAGGAAGGCCACCGATATTGTAAAGAGCAGTCCAAAAGATGTCAAGACTTAACCTGACCAAAGGTTCTATCCATGATTCTCTAGCTGGTAAGTGACCCAAAGACATATAAAACAAGCAGCTATATACCTAGCATCCACAAACCTGTGGCACCTTTATAGAAGGAATGAGTGGAAGAACATACTTGCCTTAGCTTATTGTGCTTAAAACAGCAGAATGTAGAAGCTGGTTTTCTACAATATGTTTTGCTTTTAGACAACCAAGAAAAATCTGACACTTTCAGTCCTGACACATTAAAATACATACAAGCCCGAGGAAGATTTGTATCTCCTTTTAGAAGCTCAATAAAGCCTTTCAGAACTGAAACTGTGAGCAAAGAAAGTATTTAAAAGCTACAGTTAGAGGTGATGCTTTGGCACAGAACATGTCAATCCAGGGATAAAGATGGACATTTCCAAAAGTAATGAATTACCAGAGCATTTATCAGCAATGTATTGAGCAAGTCAATGTGAGAGAAATCAACACCAGAAGAGTGAATTAGAAATACTATACAGTTTGCTCATGAATTTTCTGATGAAGTTCAAGCAGGTTCTATAGATTCAGCATCTGGTAATCCTGACACCAGGATTATCACAAAATATTTTTAATAAATCAATACACTCCAACACTGGATTCAATGACTGTATAGTGTGTCTTTGCTCATTATGTTCTGGTTCAACTCCTGTTAATGTCAGTCTCCCTTAGAAAGGGCCAGTACAGGAAGCTCAAGTATGCTTCTTTGTTCTGTAAACCTTGGAGATTGCTCCATCTTTAATTATACAGAAGGTTTTGATTTCCGAGCATCTGGACTGAAGTCTCTCAATCCTGTGAAATTTGGGACAGCTTCACATGCTGCAAAAGATCTATAGCAGCACATCTGTCTGAAAATGGACTCAATGAACATAATGTTGTCTCAAACCACAGAGCTGGCAGATATTTTGCAGCTTCTGGAGTATCTCCAAGCAGATATACAACATCTGAAGAACTTTGTATCCACACTAAATTCTGAGTACTTACACTGAGTTCATATTACTATTGTTTTGGAGTGTGTCTTTACATATTTATTTTTTGTTTCATTATACTATTCTGTTTCTACTTTCACACTGAACTTTTTGTATCATTTGTTAAAGCACTTGCAGATGTCCATGTGAGGCTTAACAACAACTCCACAGATACTTTCTTGCTGACTTTAACTTCCAGTTCCACCTCAGCTGGAAAGAGTTATCAAGAAGCAAGCAGGACTTTTTGCATTGGGTAAATAAACCTTACTGGCTCTTCAAAATCAATGCAAAATTATTGATAGCTTCTACCAATGAAATTTTAAAGAGGAGTGCTTACTAATGGTCTCCTGTTTGCTTTCTTTGTTAAACTCATTAAGTCATACTCACTTGGTCCACTGATACTATCCGATCTGGCTTTCATGACTTTGCAGAACTGTTTTCTACAACTTTCTGTCCAGCTGGTTGGCTTCTCTGGACTTTTTAAGAGTGTTAAGAGCTTGTCAAGATCTTTATCTAGAAGAAATGAAAAATGAGTGTTATTCTGTAATGATCATAGAATAATAGAATGGTTTGGATTGAATGCGACCTTAAAGATCATCTACTTCCAACCGCATTGTCATGGACAATTTTGGCAGACATCACACCTTTGGAACAAAAGACTACATAAATAACCCATAACGTAAGAGAATTCAACTGGAGAAGTCCTAAATCTGATGACATTTTGCTTTATACAAAACAGAAGTACTTATCCTATGTACTGATGGGGTTTTGTGCTTATTTTGGCTGGGGTAGAGTAAATTTTCTTCACACTGGCTAGAATAGGGCTATGTCTTCGATTTGTACTGAATACCAGGCTGATAATAGATGTTTTTGTTACTGCTGAGCAGTGTTTAGACAGAGTCAATGCATCTTCTGCTTTCATACTGCCATGTTGGCACAGAGGCTGAGGGTGCATGGAAAACTGGGAGGAAGCACAGCTAGGACAGTTGCCCCCAACAGACCAAAGTGATGTTTCCCACGATATGACATCATCAGTATACAAAGTGGAAGAAAGGGAAAAGGAGGGATGTTCAGAGTGATGTTGACATGATGGTAGTTGACATAGTGATATTCAGTCAAAGGTTGGACTTGATCTCTGAGGTCTTTTCCAACCTAACTGATTCTGTGATTGCATTTGTCTTCTCAAGTAACCATTACGCATGATGGGGTCCTGCTCTCCTGGAGATGGTTGAACATCTGCCTGCCCATGGGAAGCAGTGAATTAATTTATTGTTTTGCTTTGTTTATGTGCATGGCTTTTGCTTTCCCTATTACAGAATTGTAGAATATGCTGAGCTGGAAGGGACCCATCAGAATCAACAAGTCCAACTCTTAGCCTGTACAGGAGTACTCCCAAGACTCAAACCATGTCCCCAAGAGTATCATCCAAATGCCTTTTGAACTCTGTCAGACTTGGTGCTGTGACCACTTCCCTGGGGAGCCTAATCCAGTGCCTCACAGCAAAGAGCCTTTTTCTAATATACAACCTAAACTTCCCCTGACACAACTGCAGGCCATTCCCTTGGGTCCAGTCACTGGCACCACAGAGAAGAGGTCAGTGCCTGCCTCTCCTCTTCTAATCACAAAGAGGTTGTAACTGCAATGAGGTCTCCCCTCAGTCTCCTCTTCTCCAGGCTGAACAGACCAAGTGACCTCAGCTGCTCCTC
>JAWWEE010000105.1:65102504-65221090 GCA_035221455.1 Xenops minutus | reverse complement strand
CTCCAGGCTGAACAGACCAAGTGACCTCAGCTGCTCCTCATATGGCTTCCCCTCAAGGCCCTTCACCATCTTCATTGTCCTCCTTTGGACACTCTTTAACAGCTTAATGTCTTTCTTATATTGTGGCACGCAAAACTGCACACAATATTCAAGGTGAGGCCGCCCCAGTGCAGAGTAGGGACAATGCCCTCCCCTCAATGGGCTGGTGATGCTTTGCCTGATGCCCCCCAGGACACTGTTGGTTCTCCTGGCTGCCAGGGCACTGCTGACTCATATTCAACTTGCCCTCAACCAGGGCCCCCGGGTCCCTTTTTGTGGCACTATTCACCAGCCCCTCATTCCCTAGTGAGATAGTAGCACAGTTTTGTAGAAAATGAAATTAATCATGATAAGACAGCAACATAACAGTGTTCCATAGAAAACTTCTGCTTCTTTCTGTAAGAAGATTTCCCTCAGATGCTGCTACTTTGGATGTGAATAGCTTCAGGCTGCCAGCACACTTATTAAGTAAATTTACCAAATATATATGTTGCTTCCTATGCTATGAGAATTCTTATGATGGCTTTGCTGATAATCTCCTGTGTTTCCCAGCATTAGCACAAGAACTTAAATTTGGGACAAAACATTAGACTAAAAATATATTTTTGCCGTTGTTGAAATGTCTCCTTGCAAGTTTTGTGTTAACTTTTAGAGAAACTTAGAATTTTAAATTTTCTTTAGAATCTGTGTGTAGCCAACATGCTCCAGCCCAGGGCCACAGGTTCTTTGCTGGTCCTGTTAGAGGCTGCAACAATGTAATTAAGGCATTTTTTTAACTTCTGAATGGTTGAGGTTTATGGACACTTCTTCAGTCACACTCATTACCAACTGTCATAACTGCAGAGCTAGTTAGGAGTAGAATCAGGAAACATCTTCTGTGCAAATATGAGTGAATATAAAGAGTTTAACTTTTAATAATCTACACTATAGTTAATATTACAAATTAAAAAAATAACTGTTTTTCTTAGTTGCTTCCTGAACAACAAAGGACTATATCACTCTTTGAAAACTACTAATAGTTCTTCCTCAAATTATCTTAATGAAATAATTGAACAATTAAAACAAAAGAAAAGTAACAGGGTATCTTGCTGCAGTGCAAACAAGTCAAAATAGTATAATTAATTTCCACATGCAAATAACGATCCACATAAATCATTTGAAGCTTCACTATAAATTGTCTTTGACATAAGTGAATCATTAATATACTGCTATCCAATAGCTTTCAAACTCTAAGTGCTGGCTGAAAGAATTAGTGCATATTAATACACAACCAAGTAAGTTTATTTTTCTATAAATCCTTTCTGACAGACACATAAACCATATGGACAAATACCTAACATCTTCAAAACCAGGGCAGATACTTGCACACAGCAAAGCAGGACAGATTGTCCTCAAATACAAATATCTTTTTGGGTGAGCCTAACTCAAAGTGTCATTATGAAATGGAGAAATTACTCCAATATTCCAATTCAGTTGCTAATTTTACCACCATAAATTACAATAGATTCATTTTTGATGCAATGAATCAAAATATCCACTTGCCAGTGTCTGAGAGCCCTACAACAGCACAGAATAATATCAAGTGTTAAAAAAGTGTTTTCTTAGATGCAGCTTTCAGGCCTTGGTGCTGGGAAACACATGTTGTATACAGTCTCAGTTATCACTGCTCTGCTTTTTCTTACAGGTTCTCCTCTCTTTCCACCCCAAACTGAAGAAACAAAAAGGTGCCAGTGTTGCACGTTTATCCCTGTCCTTCAAAAGAGTTTAGAGAGGGAATAAAAAATTCACCCATTTCTTAAGGTTTTCTTCATAGAGAACTCAGTGTGAATAAGTCCTTTTTAGTAACAACACTTCTTATGCTTCTTTCAGTTTTATCCATAGTTTGTGTTATACAACATACAGTCTCAGGTTACATAAGGTCTACGACTGTGGAAATGCACCTTCCTGTTCCCTGACCTCAGTTCAGCCACACTAGTTCCAAAATACTCAGTGAGCAATTTCAGCTTGCACCCTCCATTAGTTGAGACACTCTTCTGGGAAACAAAGGTACTGTTATTGCAACTGTTTTTCAACTCCATCTAAAAGGAGGGTCAAACCCAGCAGTATCAGCAGTGTCATATTTGGGAGCAGATCTGTAAACCTTTTCTTTTTTATTTTTTTTTTTTTTTAAACACTCCCTGGCCATCTCCAATATCTGCTGTATAGATACATTAAAAAAAAAAAATCTACTTAGGTTATGTTTTTACACCTCATATCACAATTATATGATGGATACAACATGCATTTTCAAAGCAGAAAGAAAAGGTAAGCTTCTCTTCAGGTGTCCACATCACATGGGCAATAAGAGAGGAGACAAATAAGAGGTCAGGGCATGCAGAATAAAACCTTCAGTTACAACTTTTTTCAGCCAAACTGTACCTTCTTTAATAGTACAAATAATCTTTTAGTCTTAATTATTCATGTCATAGAAATGCCCAAAAAAGAGGACAGGAATGATACCACACAGGTTACATAATAAAACACTGCAACATTAAATCTGAACACAGACAGATTCAGGGAACCACAGGAACATTGTGCTGGACTTTGATCCTTGATGACAGATACAATGAAGCAGTCATGCATTCCCACTCTTACCATGTATAAGTGTTTTCATGGTTGCAGAACAACTGCATAAATCCCTGTGAACCCTGTCCATCTCCTTGCACTGAAGCAGAATGAAAATTTAACAAGTGTTTTTCTAACCTGTGTTATTTTCTAACCTGTTTTTAAAACCTCCAAGCAAGCTGAGCAAGTAACATACAACATGAATTCTGAATATTCACAACATCAAAGAAGTTGTGTAAAGGTACTCTTCTGTCTTGTATAAATGTAACTCACAGATCTTTCTCGAAATCATATTTTACACCTCTCTTGTGAAAGAGCACTTCTATCACTGCCATATTTTAGTACTAAAGAATACACTTCAGATATTCTCCATTTGCTACTCTTGCTCTTGATTTCTCTTTTTTCCTAAGCACTGGAATAGTGATTTATGAATTTCATTCTTTTCACTTTGGCCTATTTACTCTAATACTTTCTTTCAAAATAACTTATATATCCAGAAAGCTTCAGTCTGGAAAATCATATGTTCACAGTTTGATGATTTTTTTTTTTTTAAAGCAAGCACTGAAATAGTACACTTTCAATGTTTTGTTTTCTTTTTTTTTTCCAAATAACCAACACAAAATATTTTGACTCTGAAACTAATTGTTCTGTTCATTTTTCAGTTATATAATCTTTTATTCAGTTACCTTTAATATCAAAAATGTCATTTCAAATTAAAATATTTCTTTCATATCATTATTTCAATTCTTCATCAAACACATTTGCAAACCTTTGAAACTTTATTTCAGTGAATTTACTGTTAGCCAAAGTTTTACAAGTTTTCCTAGCTGTTTGTCATCCACAAAAGTGATGACTGTTATTCCATTATCCCACTAGGTAATGATGAGCAAAAGGATTGCTCTGAACAACAGAGAAAGTCTGAGGGATACAATATGATACGCTTTTCTAGCCCAAGAGCAATACTACTGCCTCCTTGAAAACATAATTAAAACAAATGGGCACCCACTTTACAGTTATCTGATTGTTGTCTTATGAAAACTGCCTTAGGAATCCTGGAACAGTATTAGAAAAGACACAGAAAACTCCCTTATTTTATAACTACATAGTCTTTCCCCTTGTGAGAGCACAGAATCACCTTTTTTCATTTATTTTTTTCCTAGATTTTTACAAACAGACTGTTTTGTCTTCTACAGTTAAGGTAAAATTTTTATCACTTCTGGAAATCTCTCTCTGCTAAGTAAATTCACACATAATTTCTAATAAGTATATCTCAAGGATACAGTAAACATGAACAAATACAGTGAACAATTTATTTACTAGGCCATTCATCAGATTCTTTTGCATTGTCTATGCTAACTAAAACCTTAAAAAGGCTTCTCTGTGTGAATTAAACTGCTGTGACTAGGTAGTTCTTCAAAGGATTCCTCAGTCTGCTCACATTCCAAATTGATGTTCAATGTGGAAACCAACTATCTTAAACGCTGTCTATTTCACACACCACCAAGCTTTGTAAACACATGGATGTGAATCACGAAAATGGTGTACAAAAAAATCTGTAGCTTAACCATACTGTCTTGCTTCAGTTACTAGAGAGATGATATAAAAGTACCTTATGAGTCATCCACCTGAGAGAAGCCAAAAGGTTAATCTTTAAGTTTGCAGAAGAATTAGATTACTAAACAGAGCTTTGCAGATTGACAGTTGCACAAAGCCAGACAAGCAAAATCAAACCAACTTATTTAGCTACAAATACAGCCAACAATAAAATATCCTTAAATACTTAATGATTATAATCTGTGGGATGGGGAGTGGGGTGAGGGGAAGGAGGGGCAAGGAGGAAGAAGAAATTTTAAAATGGACAGAGATGCTTGTGCGACATCTACACTGCTTGCATACTTTATATGTACCTTGTCTGAATTCAGCTTTCCTAGGAATTTCTGCAAGATAGCACTTTGGCAAAGGGAATGATGAAAACATTGGCCAAGGATATGGATCACTGCCCTAGAAACAGGACCAGAAATAAATTAATTTAGGAGAAGAATTAATAGCTTTTGTGTGATTAACACACAAATGTACAGTCCCCAGAATTACTGCCTGTGCACCAAAATTATGCTCGATACTACAATTTGCAGTAAGATGTGCCATAGCTAAAAAAAAAAAATATTCAAAATCCAAAAGTACTTGATCCAGAGTCTTTTATGGTATATACCACTCACAGTTTTGATTTTACAGTTTGTTATTTCAATCACAAAGAAAATTGCCAGTTTTATAAACATTTTAAAAAATCCAAAAACAAAACCACAAAACCGTATTTCCAGTTTCATACATTGATCTAGGTGTCTTTGTTGTGCTGATAGTAATTTGCATTTCGTCTTTAGGAGAATGATAGCCAGTGAGAACTAGAATATTTAAAGGATTTGCTTAACAAACACTCTCTTGTTAGAACACATATTAGATACTGCATATGAAAACCCAAGCATCAAAAAATATCAAATAAAAAGAAGATAAATGGAAAGCTAATAAAGAAAACACATAAATAAAAAAGTGAAAAAATACAAATTGTATTCACTTAAAAGTAACATTAAGATAGAGTAAAATAAAATTGTCATCTAAATGCAGTATGTCCTAGGTACATGCAATCCCCAGATAGTGGGAACAGTGTATTTTTTCAGTGTATCGATTATTTAAAATGTTACTACTTTGTAAAACTAAAGGTGGTCTGGTATTTCTTAATATTAAATAATTTTTTGCATGCTGAATTATCAGAAAAAATGTTCCAATAATGAAGTCAGAAGTTAAGAAAAGAGAAATTGCTAAACTTTAGATTCTAACCTTATCTAGTGCTCTCAAAGGCAAAATCCTTTCTTGTGGTCCTCCAATCAGGTTTATCCTTACAAGAATGTGGTTTCTCTCCACTGACAGACCATCAATTATAAAAACTCTGTAGGAAAAAAATCCAAACAAAACCAAGAGAAACATAAAAAACTCCAAAATTAGAATGTGATTTACTGGCCATTTAAGACAAAAAACTTTAATAAGCAAGAATACTTTGAGAAACACACTATAGTTAAAACACAACCTGGAATACACACAAACAAAAGGAAATAAACAGAAACATGAAGTATTTTGAGATGTCTTTGAGTATTTGTCTAGCTTTTTATTCCCTAAGTACTATTGATTAGAAATATTTGGGCAATTACTGGACAAAAAAGAGTAGAAAATTTCACAAGCTTTGCTATGTCCACGTGCTCAGTAATTAGAGTAGACACAATTAATAGAACATCAAAATTTGTTCCTTCTTTGGCCTACCAGTATACTTCTGCTGTCACAAATAGAGATGTTCATAACTTAAAACACAGCTTCCTTTCTGTCTGAAGTCACTGAGCAGGCTAAGATAGAAATCTTTTTAAAAGCAATAAAATTCAGTTTTTAAACACCAGATTTCTTAATAAAACTTTTTCCTCAGTAGGAAAATAGTAGGTTTCATCCTCAAATGGTAAATAACTATGATCTGCATCTGCTGAGATTTCACCCATACTGTTTGATTTACATTCTGTAACAGTCAGATACAACAAGCAGCAGGAGGAAAATTCTTGAAACAGCATGCTGTGAGAACAGAAAAAAAGTCTGTATCTAAATGACTGTCCACTTCTGTCCCAAAAATACACTTTCCATTTTGAAAGGATGCACTGCATAATTTTATTTAAAAGACAGCAATCAAAAGAGTCACAGAAGTTGGAGAATAAGTTACAAATAAATAAAAAAGTCAAAACCAAACAACAACAAAACCCAAAGTACTGATGATGCCTTTAATTAATAAACATTAAAACAATAAATGCATAACATTAAAAAACAATACTGAAGTGGAAGGCATATTTACAACTGCAAGTTATGCACATTTTTGTTTAAAAGACAACTCAAGATTAGTACAAAGCAGAGAAATATTTGCTTTTCTATTTCTTATATTTTTGAGGTGGACATGGGAGAAAGAGAAGACAAGACCATTGTATCTTTTCATAATTTAAGATTGCAAAGAAACTTTGACAGGGAAACTTGTGCACATTGGAAGGCAGGTTAAGTGAAAGCATTTGTATGTTTAAAGCCACTAAGGCATTCGTTTAGGAGAAGAGTTTGATAGTTAAAATAACATTTACATCAGTCACTTCTTACCCTCGTCCTTCTGAAGTTTCTGTGACATTTTCCTCCTGAGCAGTTAGTAAAACTTGTGACACTTCATACTGAGCCTCCAAGAGTAAAAGGGTATTGAGCTCACAGCACAGCACATTTAACAACCTGAAGAAGGGCACATTGAAACAAAAGCACATCAGTCAGGAATCCTGTATTGCACAGTAAGACAAAGGTTGACGTGTTTATGAGATCTCGAAATAGAAAGGGAAGAGGAAAAAAAAAAAAATCAACAAAACCCCCATTTGAAGTATCTGAAAAATACCTAGACAGAACTAGGTCAGGAATAGTCTTTTATATCCTTTTTAGCCACTCAAGTGGCATGGTCTTAAGGGAACAGGGAATGGTTCCTACCAGATTTTTTGTGTGCATTGAAGGACCAGAGAAAATATCCACTGGTCAGCTCCATTTGCTTTTGATTTTATATCACAGAGTGATAAAAGTGATGTGGATCTTATAAGACATTCCATACGAAATGCAAGGAAATTGTATAATAGGCTGGTAAGGCAACTTAGAATCATGTTGTCTGAAGAGGAAGGAAGGCAGAAAGATTAAAAAAAAAAAATCTATTGTTCAGAAATTTTACACAGTACAAAAGCAATAAAAGATTTAACATGTAACAAAACTAAAAAATCTGCTGTGTTTTTTCCCAGAGAAACACAAAACAATGGTAAATGAAATAAATAATCACAAGTGCTCAAGATAGTACCTTATATAGAATTTTGTTTGATAATTTCAGGGAAAATTAATGGTGAAAGTACTACAATATATTTTCATATAAATCTGATGTAGAGCAATCCAACTCAGGTTACTTTTTTTTTTTTAACTAATCTATTCACTCTAAGACCACAACAGAATAATGTCATTGCAGGCCTCCTGTTCAAGGAAATACTATGACTAAACATTCTTTTTACTGTTTTTATTTCCTGTTTTATCACAGTCATAAAAAACAACAAATTAGTCTGATCAGCATTATATTTTGCATTCACATAAGACTTAATATGAACTAGAAAATACATATTATTTTAAATTTGTAGTCTGTTAGTCAATGTTTACTTTCTTCCCTGTAATTCCCAATATTCTTCTACTGACAATAGCCATTCTCTCAATAATTTAATACCTGCAAATTCACACAATTGTGGCCAAAGATTAATATCAAGATGATAACATATCTTTCTCTTTTTTCTGTTGTTTTTTAATACAACTTGACCCACTCAGTTTCAGTCCTCTTCAGGTTTTATTTATTTTACATTAACTATTTTGTGACATCGATTTGTTTCCAGTAGTTTTCTAAATCACAGAAGAAGAAATGACAACTCAATTTTTATTACTATTATATAGAGGAAAAAATTCAGAAAATACCACTGAAACCATTATGAAGATGAATAATTCCTTCTCTTAAGTATAATAAATGACTAAGATGTGTTTCCAGCAGTTAAAAACCACTTGGGAGAAGAATGCTTTATAACATCTCCTCTGGAAGGCAAAGCAGAGCGAAAAACACCAAAACCAACCAACCATAAGCAAATAAAATTAGGTGGATGGGACAGTGGTAGGATAAATGACAAAATACACGAGATCTAACATCAGCAGCTGCTGCTTAGGCATTCAAATGAAATTTTTACCCATATGAGAAATCCATTTAAAAATACTATCACTGAAGTACATATATTTGGTTAAAGGTAGTATTGCATGACTTTACCTTCCAAAGTCATGAATGTATAGACTAAAGTTTGCAACTTAAAAAAAAAGTCACATTGTAGGCATATTTGTAATCATGCTTGAATATGGCTGTGGAGTTTTTCTTTTTGGTTTGTTTTTAATTGCACTTGGAACTTAAGAATTAGATCAGACATCTCAATATCCCACTTATGAAGAGTACATGTTTATGAAAATGTACAAAACCTTTGCAGATAGAATTAAAAAAAAAAAAAATCAAAGCATATCTTTTAAGATATATTTTAAAATTCTGTTTGGAAAGGAGAAGACAGAATTCCCAAGGTGAATACTGCTAAAAATTGGAAGATGGGCTTTGATGCAAGGTCTTGTACTTTGGAAGGACCCCATGCAACAGTAGAGGCTGGGGACTGACCAGTTAGAAAGCAGCTTTGCAGACAAGGACCTGGGGGTTCCTGCTGGATAACAGGCTGAACATGAGCCAGCAACAGCAACATGAGCCCTTGAAGGCCAATGGCATCCTGGTCTGTGTAACAAAGAGTGCTGCCAAAAGGTCATGTGAGGGAGATGACCCTGCACCTCTACTGATACTGGCAAGGTCATACCTGGAGTGCTAAGCCCAATTCTGGACTCCCCAGCAAAAGCATGACACAGATGCAATGGAGCAGGTCCAGCAAAAGGCCAAGAAGATGATTAAGGGCTTGAGCCATCCGACATAGGGAAAGAGTCTGAGAGAACTGTGACTGCTCAGCCTGGAGAAGTGAATCCTCAGGGAAGATCCTGTCAGTGTGTATAAATATCTAACAAAAAGGTTTGAAAATGGAGTCAGACTTCTCAGTGATAGCCAGTGAAAGGACTACATGCAGTGGGCATGAAGTGAAAGACAGGAAATTCCATTTTAACATACTGTGATGGTGGTGAAACAGCGGAACAAACTGCCCAGAGATACTGCAGGCATGGCAATATTCTAAACTAGACTGGACAGAGCCCTGAGTAATGCTCTCTAGTTGAACTCACTTTGAGCAGTACAGTTGTACTACATAATCTTCCATCTCCCTTTCAATCCTGAATATGTAATTCTGTGAACACTATTAATAAAATATACCATATTCCCAGGAACAAAGTGCACTGTGGATGAAATAAAAGATTATCTGAAGGCAGTCTTTTATAGAACGATAATTTTAAAGAAATTCAGAAATATTAAAATACATATCATAATTGTGAAAATATGGTAGCAATAAGTAATTCTGCTCTGAATTTTGCATTTCCTGCCCTAACCCTGTCTTTCTTGGAAGGTGTTCCCTGGATTCTACCCCTACAACTACAATTTCACAACTAATACTTCACTGAAGAAACCCCTAATCTAAAAGAAGGCATTCTAACCAGTACCTGTGTACATCCACAAACTGACTGTCCACAGTTTTATAACGTGGAATCATAATGACTGCTTTAATTACAAAAGAACTGAAGGTCCTTCATGGGATATAAACCAGGTAGTATATAAACCCTGCCAATTTTTATGTTGCCTCTTTAAATTTTTTCACCTGAAAATAATATAATTAAACTGCCCATGATTTTCTCTGAGTTGCTACAAACACAGATTATGAGGATAGTTTATTACCAAACTTCTCAGAACTTTTTCTATGAATTCCTTTAAAGAACACAGAAAATATGATATTCTCTGTACTCCCATTTTCTCAGTTGTCTTTTTGTCCTCTAATGTCAAGTCACAAATCTCTCTCAAATACCACCTTTATTATGAGAAACCCAATTCTGTTTTTTCTGTAGTTCCCACTACACTCCCATACATTTTTCTTCCTTACTTTCATAACACAAATTCTTTCCAAAGCCAATCTGATGCTCTGTTCTCACTTCAAGGATATCTGCAAATTCTCAGCTGGAGGTGAAAGATGCAAGATACTGTTCTTGAATACAATAGTTGTAAAAGTCTGTGGTGGGTCGGCTTAGTCAGCAACTAAGCACCCAGCCAGCTGCTCACTCCCTACCTTCCACAAGCAGACCAGTGTCTACACAGCCTCCAAGCGATGGCTGCCTTCAAAACCAACGCCCCAGTTCCCTTGGTTTTTATTACTGAGTGGGATGTAGTATGGTACAGAACATCTGTCTGGTCAGCTCAGGTCAGCTGTCCCAGCTTTGCTCATTCCCAACCTCTTGCACGCCCCTAGCCTACTTGCTGGGGACTGGGATAAAAAAATGAAAGCCCTGTTGATGAGCAGTTGCTTGCACAGCAGCAGTGAAAACACCAGTGAGCTATCAGTACTGTTTTAGTCACAAATTCAAAACATAGCACCCATGTGGAGTGCTATTAAAAAAAATAATAACTCAGTCCCAACCAGTACACAGTCCAGCAAAAGAAGATAAAATTTTATGCTATAAGCTGCAGTCTATCCACCATAGGAAAAAAAAGAAACTAGCACATCCAAAGTAAACTATACTACAATCTCTGTAATGTATGTGTTCATGCAGCATGCAATGACTAACTAAATATGAAATACTTATGTGTATGTAAAAGGTGTTCCAATGATGTGATCCTGAAATGGAAGACTAAACCAGTCCTTAAAGAAAGGGTTTCTTCTGGCTTGCAGTTACTGCTTTCTGTAGATAGAGGCATGGCCGATTCAGGCCAGTGCAAAATATACTACATGACATTTGTAGAGAGCTTAGCTGTGGAACATGGTAAATCTTGTTTTTCTCTTGCAGGAAGAAATATTAAAAACTTAAGAGGAATAAAACAAGGACTGGAGCCTTTTTACAGCAGCGGGATCTCCTTCTTGCTAAATATGTATACCAACAGTGAAACTCAAAGCAAAACTTTCATTAAGCAATTTAAGTGTCCTCATCACGGGAGATAGTCTCAAGATATTTAACATCAGAGCCTGCATTACCATCTGATTTATTGTTTATTATACTTTGAATGAGCCTAAGCTTCAATGAGAACATGGATCCAAACAGCAAGTGGCAATTACTACCAAGTGCCAGAGCAGCAGAGAAAAGGAAAGGGCTAACAAAAAAAACTCAAAGAAGGCAAAACTCACCTAGTCAGTGTTGGAACACAATGGGCCTTTGCACACTGACTTTGCAGACTGAGCAAAAGGCATCAGTAACAAGCAGAGAGAAGATGCCTCTGCACTTGGTCTTGCTAAAGAACCAAGGCTTCTAATTGTTCAACTAAAGTCAATGCATGGTTTTGAAAAAAAATGAGATCTTCTGGATATATAGAAGTTACAACTCTGATGCCTGGGGCACTGGAAGCTACTACTACAGGGTAGTCATGTTTCTCCCAGTAAGAAAACTCAGGGATTGATGTATTCCTTACAATGTCTTCCACATTAAAAGATTTTCAAAAGAGCACCTACACCACTTTAAGTACCCAATGGACCTACAAATCACATGTAATGTGATCGCAAATGGTAAAAGTTTCCCTGCCTAAACAAAAATGCTTTTCATGAGCAACATTTGGCAACCTAGAGGGCTCAAAAGCAAAGTGTTTTAATTTCCTTCAGTGAAGTAAAGAAACAGAATCTGATGTTTCTACTTTATTAATAATAAATTGCTTTACATTAATAAACCTAACAAACTACTATTAACACATAGACTAACAAAAAATTAACTGTATAACTACATGATCACAGATGATGTGGAAGCATGCCTACATAATCCTGTTGCAAATCCCCATCACTAATAATCACTACTCTGTCCCTTTTTACTTTCAGATTATGCTACTCAGAATGCTTTTTAGTAAAGAGAGAAGGAAAGAGATACTAAATCTAAACAGCATGTTGACCTGAGGAAAAAGGATGATCAGGACTTGAGTCTTCTACCTTTAGAAAACAAGATAATAAATGCTCTCCTATTGTGTTTCAATCATTAAAATCACACCTTCTCTTAATTAGCAATACATGTAATGCAAGTACAACTAAGGGAACAATCTGTTTCTTATGCTGAAGCTACTTCATTATTAAAATTCAATTATATGTAAGCCAGAAAGTTTACAATGCAGTTGAAAAAAAGAATGGAAAAGAACACAGGGATGTTTATTATCCGTATTTCTTAAATCTACAAAGTTATCTTTTGCTTATCACATGCTTTTTCATTTCCCAATTCCTGTAGGATTCAATTCATTCATCTGGATTTCACTGGAGTGTGCTAGGTGAAATTTTGACTAATACATACTACTTCGAGGTAAGTTTCAAGAAGCTGATTGATTTTGATGTCAGCATAATATAAGCCATTCATATTTTCTTTGCTAAATCCTTCTCTAGTTTTGTAGGGCAACAGAAATAGATAAAATGCATTATTATCATCTTCTGAACCCATTCAGTAGGCAAGAAAAGTACCATTATAAATAAAAAAACATATTCACCCTGATATTTTACATGACAAAGAAAATGTGACTTAACTATCTCAAAATATTTATTATACAAACCTGAAAATAACCAGCCAGTATGGTTTTCCTATTTGTAGCTAACTGTAGGTCTATAATCCTGGGGCTGATACTGATGAGCATATGACTTACACTAATAGTTACTATTTTCTATAGTTGCACGGAAACATAAATGCATTTAGATTATTCACACAGACATGTTTTTCAGCCTAACCTTACAGAAACCTAAAATAAATCTATTTTTTATTGCAGTTCAAATTATGGTTCTACAAAATAGGTTATCTTCAGATATCTCTAATGCTAGGCAAGCATATTTTGTCTTTAAAATTAAACAGTTGCAATTTGCATATCTGAAAGAAAAGGATTTACCCTCAGAGTCTTTCAGGTATGTCCCTGCAGAAAGCCAAATTTTTGAACAGAGGGCTCCTTGTTGCATGATGCCCACTAGCAGGTGGCATCTCAGTGAACAAGTGCAAGGCTAACAAAGATTCTTCCAATTCAGAATGTACATACAAAAGATCTTTTGACTTCACAATATCTAGGTGTTTTATTGATTTATGGTTTAAAAAAATAAGGAAAAAAAAGGAAAACATAAATTTGATAGTGACATATGTATGTATATAAGATAGCCAAAGAAAGAATGGTTCTACTTTGCCGCTTTAAAATATTCAGAGGCCTATTACTGTCATATTATCATATATCCACCAAAAAAAAAAAAGAGAAAAAAATTTCTAGGAACTGTATATGTTATAAAAGCACTCTGTTAAAAAAAGGAAATGTTTGCAAAGCTGTAGACCAACTTTGATCCCATCTCACTGCCCACAGTATACACATATTCTCAGCAACACTTTCTCCTTCTATTTTTTATTCAAGCCAACACTAATGGAGTACCTTTGAATTTATTTTGGTGTATTGATATTTTTAAAGGGAGGATGTTGATTCTCAAGGTACAAATTTGTTACTCTGCCACACTTTAATCCAGATAACAACATGGTGTCACTAACATTCTCTGAATAGAGAGAAAGCAATATGCAAATGCCTGAATAATGCTTTAGGCAGAAACTTCAAAAATGTATATTTTATGCATGTATTTTCTTTGCAAGCTGTAAAATCTCAAAAGTCATGGATGTATTCACTGTACTGAAATACTAGGTAAGTTGGCTTCATGACAAAATCACCAATCTGAAAGAAAAATTCTGTTACTGCTCTTTTCTTAATTCCTTTGTTAATATAAGTTACAGATATTCAAAGAGCTTGGAAGAGCTTTGAAAGGGAGGTGGTTAAGACTTCCAGTGTCACATTTTAAGAAAATTCTTATTTCTCACATGCAATACCTTATAAGAACAGATCGATGGGTACACTAGAATCAAAGAAATAAAGCCAATCATTAAATTAGGAAAAAAACCTCTCTGTTTAGTATGTTAAAAACTCACTTTAATTACTTTTATAATTTTCCTTTCTCTAGGATTTGTGCTCTGATAGCAATTTAAGTTCAGAAACTTCTAAAACAGAAGGACCACTGAGAATTTTTGCATTAGTTCCTGTGCATCCAGATTTTCAGCCTGCACAAAAAGAGTGGCTGAGACAGCCTTCAGTATTCTTTTACGAACCAATATTGGCTGATTGGGAGACTTCTTTTTTCTAAATAAGTGTAAATCTGCTTTGAAGTTGAAAGGTGAACCGACAGTTTGAAAATCTTTCTATACACAAATTAGGAACTGTTTACATAGTTTCATTTTTCTATTCTTATCTCCAACTTCTTGCCTAAAGTTTCCTTTTAATTAATAATAATAATAATTCTATTTTTTATTTTTTACAAATAAGCTTAAAAGGACCTTCAAATTAATAAATTTTATCTCAGAAACATCCAATAGCTGCAACTAAAGGAATATCAGAACAACATCTGTGAAACTACTAAACAATCATCTGAGGCCAAAATGCTTCCAAGAACTCAAAAAAATACCTTCAACATAGATTTGAACTAAGCTATAGGTTGTTGTGGAACTGAATATTTTACCTTGATCACACAGGCCCTAGTTGGCATGAATGAACAGCATTCTTTAAAGACAGAGATCTAGCTTCCCCATGTTTTCCCTTTGAAAATGCAATATTAACACTACAAACATCTTTAAATACACCTGTGAATTCTGGATTAAACCAACTGTGGAAATACAGATATATTTTAAGCTTTATATGTAATGACACAACCAATAATCCAAATAATTTTTATGTCACTAAAGGTCAGCATACACATGAAGAAAAATGTAGTTTTAAATTGCAGAAGTTGTTTAACAAGCAAGTAAGTAAATCTGTCACTGTTTTGAACATCGAAAGCAGGACCGTAAAATATAACCTGTAAGTTAAACAGATATGAAGTTTAGCACTCAGCTCTGGGTGAGGCACATGTAAAAATATAAAGTATATGTCTGTGTAGATCTCTGAACAATTAAAAAAATGTGGGTTTGGTTGTACTATTGGTAGTAAGTCCATTGGAAATGTTTCTAGATAAATGTTTCACAAGACAGTTCTGTTTTTCAATTATGCAGTTATCAAAAACACCTAAGTATTTTCTTTCTACATAGCAGCAAAGAGAAACGTAGATATTTTGCTCTAATTTCTAAATTTTCAAATTGTTAGGCATCTGATATTATTTGATCTAACTGCTGCTGAACTTGGTATTCTTGATGGAATTTGGTCAAGGAGCAAACTAACTACAAAAAGCAAGGTTCATTTTACAGAACACGAACGTCTGCAGTCAGTAGTACGCACAGGGAAAGATCGCAGAACTGTAAAATGAATTGTATATCTCTTGTGTTCAGACAACGTAGCTAGGGTTTGTTGCAAGTCTTAATACTGCAAATCCTGAGTTGGAAGGGACCCACAAGATTCACAAAGTCCAGCTCCCTGCCCTGCACAGGACAACCCCAACAATCACACCATGTGCCTGAGAGCATTGTCCAAATGCCCCTTGAACTCTGTCAGGCTTGGTGCTGCTCAATCACCTTTTATGTTAAACTGTAAATCATCGCACTTTCTCTTAATCCTAATCAAATCAATGGAAGTTCTGTCAAGCTTTTTATGGAATCAGTCTAATCCTAAATGAAGAACAGTATTTTATTTTTCAAATTTCATCCTAGGACTTCTTATTCCTCTATAAACTAGTTATTTCCTCCAAAACAGCATTTATAACTTCTGATTCACATGGTAAAATTATTTATCTCCCAACACTAAGCTTTGCCATTGTTCAACTCCTCCATGCTCATCCTTATCAGCAAATTACACTGTATCATATGGATATCCACTCATAGTATGGAATAATTTTACTGTGATATCAAAGTACAGCTGCAGAAAGCTAATGTTGAAGGACTTAATCAACTGGGCTGTATCTTGCTCAAGCAAGGTTATCAAAGTTTTCCATACTATGAAGTACAATCCAACATGATGTTTTCTTTCAGTTGCACAAAATAGGTTGCTAAAAAAATGTGAATTCAAGGATTTATATATTCATCTTTGGAAAACAGAATAAAAATGCAGAAACTAATTTCAAAGTTAAAACATTATAAGGCACTTAATATTACAAAACATGAGCATGACAGTGTGAGCATATTTTTAAGTGCACCTTCAGGTTCTAGAAGTATTTGGGATCAAATGGTACTCTCCTCAAAATAAGTTTTGATGAAATTTGTGATAATTATGCCAACACTTAAAAAAATCATTTTAAGTACAGAGAGACTACATAGACCAAACTCTGATATAAATACAGCAATTTGTTTATTTTAGCATTTTGGTATGATTTTTGTTTCATGCACTACAGTGGATGTACAACACTTTTTTATAATCAAGTAGGCAACATAACATGCAATTTCTATCGCTGCTTCTCATATTACAATATATAGATTTAAGATAATAAGATTAGATCCATCACTGTTCTCATTTTCCAGGTTATTTTTCATTTAATCTAATGCTAAAAAGGGGGAGAATTTCACCTTTATACATAATAAAACCCAAAAAATACTATCTTATCAGAGGTAAAATATCCAAGCATGTTACACCCTATTCAGTTAATGCAACCAGAGAATAAAAAAACAAGCCTCTTACCTCAGACCAAATATATGGGATTGTTCATAACTGAATAAGGAATGAATTTTAGCTTCTGAATTTAAAATTATAAGCCTGTCAATTATATCCTGCCAAAGGAAGAGAAAGGAAAAAAAAAATGCATGATTTTATATTTTATGCATATAATAGTTTCATAGAGATGTTTACTATTAAATGAAAACCATTATTAAAACACTTATTGAAATTATTTCCATAACAAGAGCTGTTGTCCACTCAAAAGTCAATGGCAAAAAGAAACCATGCAGAAGGTTAGGAAAAAATAAATCTGTTAAAAATATAATTCACTAAACATACAAAAAGATCCTTGCATATCAACTATCCTAGTTCTTCTTTAGTATTAAATCACAACAAAAATGTTAAACTGTTTTTTTTTTTTTTATGTTTGAAATGAGTACACATCTATTTCAATTAAAAGAACAGCAAATCCCCTTTCTAACACTGGTTAGTACTACCTGCTGCAAGACACAGCCATTTATTCTCAGTGCAGCAAGGCTTGGCTCAAATGTCAAAGCTTACACCCTTTATCCTAGAGCATCTCATGTAATAGACAGTGACCTGTGGCAGCTTCCCACTTCTTCCACAAATCCTAGCTAATTAACTTCCCCTCTGGTTCACTGCATATCCAAACTGCTTCTGAAGAAATAATTTCATTAAAAGACTAAGAAATGCACAAAAACATTCACTGACGTTATCATCTCAGAGACGGATTACTGTGCTACGGTCAGAAGACAAACTACATGATCCTTATGAGTCTTATTTACTCTGTATTAAATCTAAACTTATATTTTCTCTATGTTTACGTACAATTTCAGAGACAGCAGAGGGAGTTATTACTCAACTAATTAGATCAATGAGTCATTTCAATATATTATGAGAGAAGAGTTAAGATCCATACTTCCATGAAATCAACTAAAGCTCTGGTTTTCATAGAGAGAAAACTGAAAATCACAAATAAAACACAGAATAGTAGAAAAGAGGTCTATAACTTGTCTAGTAAACAGTCTTCATAAAAGACACTCTAACTTAAAACACGGTGAAAGTGTATTTTTCCTATTAAATTTTTGAGGGCGGTGAGGAAGACATGTTTTTCCACACAGTATGTTCACAATAAAATTCACAAGAAAACTATTCAACTTAGACCTCCAGACTGTCCACAAAATTGGTAATGCAAGCAGTTGATTTGTTTGGGGTTTAAGATTTTTTTAGGTATTTGCACATACAACGATTTAAATGCTCATGGGTATTTCTCTGGCAACAACCTCCTTCTCTTATTTATACATCAAAGTTTGTAGCCTGCAAAAGAGTAGAAGGAGCAGGCACAGCGAGGGACTACTAAGAAAGGAGACCAAGCTCTGATTTGAGATTTTAGGAAGAAAGATAAAGAAGGTCTAACACACTGTCCCATCAGAAAAATGTGCAGATAGATCTGCACTGCTCAGCTACCGAGCATAGCTTAAATATTACACGTCAGATGTTATCTACTTTGAATACCTAAGATAAACCATTCTATATACAAGTTTCTCCATAATCAGTGGGAAAAAAAAATCACCTGTTTTAATATATCTTTCAAAGCTACAGATCTGGAGGGTACCTTCTAAGCTAGATTCCCTTGAATACATATATGTAGAAACCCGCAAATTAAGAGTGAAGGCAGGCAGAAAGACCCTGATTTATGTGCTCCATTTTCTAAAATATCTTTACATGCCAAACACAGTAGAGAGAGATCTTGCATGTATTGGGAAAAATTTTCATAATAGCACAAAATAAAAATCTGATTAGTCAACAGTTAAAAGTAATGAAAGCCCAGCTAATAATATGCTCAGTAAATAATACAATTAGTCAGATAAAAACACAAAGGAGGAACAAATGTTTAAATCCTGTGTATTTAAGAAGTAAAGGGCATACAAAAAAGTTCGGTTAATTATCAAATATAGTTCAGCATAAGATTCTGTGTCAATCTGACATGATTCAGAAACAGAAAAAAAATGAAGCACATAAAGTAATTAGATCTTTCAATCAAATCTTCTAGTGGCACAGGTATCACTTTTACTTTGTTTTCTAACCACAGTTATACCTGGTCAAAATCTTTTATCTTTCACTTTCTGCAATCTCTGCCCCAAAACATGGTTATAACAAACTCTGCTTAACTGGCAGGAGTTTTCTGAGTACTAAGACTACTTAGCCATAACATGTTCAAGTAACATTAGATGATCTGACTATTCCCTTCTGTTAAATATATAATCTTGAATGTCTATTTTAGGCTTACAAAATCCACTGCTGCACAGTAGTTAAGTGCAAGACAAATCCCATCCAAAACATCTGTAACTGCTCAGGTAACTTTGAACAATTGTATCAGTATTGGTATGTCTGGAAACCTAGAGAATTCCATAAAAATACTGAAGAGTCTCACAAGTGAAACAACATTGGCTTTCAAAAGTCACAAAAATCATTACTTAAGATCTACCACAGTTTGAAAGCTTTCAAATATTTATCATGTTCAACTTACATCTATCTCCCTTGCTCCCAGTGCCTCAAAAACTTGATGACTGAACAGAACAATCCATTGGTGAACATACCAACATTGAGTAGATTGGAATAATGAAAAATTTATCAAGCCATTTCCTCCTCAAATCATCAAAACAGCATTGCAAAAAAGAATTCAAAGACCCCTTCCAAACATGATATACACTATTACGATAGTCTCTGTCTAAACAACTTAAACTATCACCAACCCAAAGCTTATGCTAAACAAACACTTCAACATAACAGCAATTTTAAGTGCTAGCTCATTAGAAAGAAATCTGATTTTAATTGCCACTCAAGGTCACAAATTAAACTTGTCTGTATTTTGTATATGAGAAAAGTGTCTTAATGTAACTGCATGCACATACAAAGGTTTTCATGTATGTTACTGTTTTCACATGGAAAACCACAATTCTAACACAAGCCAGGAAAGATGATCTTTAAATTAGGCATCAAATTTTATATTATCTTCAGGATTTCAAAATGAAAACAAAATTTAACATAAAGTGATATGTGCATATACTGCCCTCATGCTGTATATAATACAAAATGCAGAATACAATCAAAATCTCCCAAGAAGAAGGAAAACTAAATTATTCTATTATAAAAGATAAGATTTTCTCAGGAAAAAATGTCTTCAAAGAAGTATTTCTTTTTCTTTCAAAATACTTACAATAACATCTGTAGGTACTTCACGGACTGAATACATTGGTTTATTTGGTATATTTCGTTTACTGAGGAGCTCAAAAACTGAAGGGTAAGTGAGGAAGTTTATCAGAGACAAAAAATACTAGAGTAAGAAAAAAGGAGGGACAAAGAAAATATTAATCAGTTAAATATAATCAAGTACATGTTAGCAATTATTTGCCATTTAGATTAAGTTTGTTCTTATCCTTTACAGGCTGAACTTGACATAACTAGAGCTGCCCAAAATAAGACTGCATACCCCGGCAGGCATCTATATAATCTAAAAGGTCAGTAGTGTCTGTGAAATAAGTATTATCTATCACACTGTATAGCAATTTTGAAAATTATAATATTTCATCACATAATTCTAAAATCTAGAGATACAGAATACTTTAAAGCACATCCTGATATTACTATAGTAATCAGAGAAAAGAACTGATGGCCAGTATTTAAGACGTTCAGTTTTGTCATGATTGTTATTCATGACTTTATAGTGAATCCTTGGCATTGTGACCTGCCATGCAACACAAGTATCTTTTCAATCAATCATCATTTGATTAGTGTATTATACCAATCTTGACACAAGTGCCAAGAAGCAGGAGTAGATGCAATAAAAAAATTACAGAAAGGTATATATCAACCTATCTGAAACACAGCACTGGGGTTTTTATTATGATTAAATAGTAATAAATAATAAGATTAAATAATTTCTCACCTTCTGACAGCTTTGGTCAATAGGGTCAACTGGAGTAGATTTAGGTTGTGTTATCCTCATATCATCTTTTCCACACTCCAAAAGAGCCCATAATTCAGTTACAAGTGCCTTTACAAAGCCTAAAATAATTTTTTGTTCTAATTATGAGTTTCATATTAAAAACACTTTACACTACAATTCCAACTCAGATTCTCAAAATTCTCTGCACTGCGGACTAAAATTTCATAAGACAGATTGCCTGAGGGTTACTCTCCCTGCCATTCTCAATCCTCTACTCAAAACTACCTTTCAACAGTGGTCTGCTCATATTCAATCTAAAATCTACAGCAACAGTCTCCAAAGACTATTACACTAGAGTAGGATGATATTTATATAACTTCTATGTAAATGAGCTGCTGACCTTCTTTAACAAGTTAACTGCAATAGATCAAGGCCTAGTTAGTATTGTCCCTGTGGTTCTAAAAATAAAAATTTGCTAGACCTCATTAATATCTTAAAACATACCACAAAGAAAAGTTAAGGACTTTAAAAAAAAAAAACAACAACTTTTCAAGAGAAGCACTACTAGCTGAATTTAAAATGTTAAATATTTAAAGAGAAGAGGAAAGAGCCATCTAACCTGAAATCTCCAAATCTAAGTTATGGGCTTAACAGAAACTTTACATAAATTCAACAACCTCTCAAGGTTGCAAATTAATGCTGTTTGGTCTATAATTTGTCTTTGACACCAAGGGCCATAAGAAGCAATTTGGTTGAGAACCTTAAACAAAACAGATTGGTAACTCCACATATAGATCTGCTCCCTGCTTTCTGAAAAATCCCAGAGGCATACATAATAAGAAACTAACAATCAGTTTCCTTCACTGGCAGAATTTGCCTGCCTTTCTGACAGTCTTTCAGTCAAGTCATCTTAGTTACACACCAGCTGCTCCTAGATACTCAGATTTGCAACTTTTGTATCTCATGGACTTCCTTAGCAACTTAAAACTGTACCTTTATTTTACTGATGAGTTTTGATACAACAATTACCTGGACTGCTGATGATATGCCAACAGTTGAGTTATTTAACGTTGAATCTAAAGGGACTTTGTGTTATGGGTTGATATATAAGAATCGGCAATTCAGACAATCTCATTTACATCTCACTACTGTATAAATGCACCAATGACATTCAAGCCTTTGAAGCTCCTCACTCTTTGAGCAGTCAGTAACCATGGAAATGTACACACAATTTAGAGACATCAATAGTTATTAGTTCTGATATGCAGATCAATAAGAAGCATGTGCAAATTGTTCCTAACTTATTTTTAAATGGTATAAATGTCTTCCACACATACAGAAAATTTCTGGAAATGCAAACCAATGAAGTAAAGATTTTGCATAATTTCAGAAGAAAAACTAAAACAAGCTCCAAAATGTGGTGTAAAGATTAATGAATTACTTGAAAGTTGGAGACAATAAATTTCCATTAAGAAGAAATTAACAGACACTTAAGCAGTCTCTCTTAATACTGCATAATTATTCCAGTTGACCTTTCTTAACATCTTTCTCACTCTTTTTCTAATATGCAGGACTGCAGCATGTAACTATTCATAATAAAAATCATTCTTCAATTTACCTGAACTCTGTAGAGCTACTGCACCCATTGGTGTTGTTGCCATTTGTGTAACAATCACTCTATTACCAAACTCTTCATAGTCATTTGTCTATTGACAACAAATACAGAAGTGCAGTGTTAGCTATTCAGAAGACATGAAACTCTCAAATGATCTCTTAAATATTGATTTTTCCTACACTTGTTTACAGAATTTAATCCACTTCATGGTTAGATCTGAACAGTTCATAGATACTATCCTCTACAGACTTACCAGGGTCAGATTCCAAACCAAGTATCTTTTAAAAATTTAAACACAAAGACTCTGGTTGAGACATGTAACATCAGCAAACAAAACCACTAGCATAATAATACTTGCACACATTTAGTAAGATGCCTGTGACACTACTCTTTTGGCCCTAAAAATGCATATTATCTAATTTTTTTGTTATATTTCAAGTATTGTCTACCATATCTAGATTTCAGCATCACCTGCCAGCATGGTCTAGAAAAATTTGCTCTTAGAAAAAAAAAAAAAAAAGAAAAAAGAAAATCTTTCCTAACATTTTAAATTTTACAGTAAAAAGTTCAATAAACGAAATACATGCCTAACATTGTGAAGATGAGCAACATTCAACAAACTTAAATCCAGTGTAACACCAATATCAAACATTATAAGCTACATTCTACATTCAGTTTTAGCAAAAAAAAATAAATTACAAAATGGTTTCTGGATTTATTTTGTCTTCTTTCTTTTATAATCGTCATTAAAAAAACAGGAAAACCAAACAGATTCCATAATGCTTACCTGGAGTTTTTTTGATAAACTGCTGAACATAAAGTTCACACAGTCATTCATGGCACCTGTACTATGAAGCAGGAACAATCCTTTGGGTGTGGCAGAAAAATTTAGTAAGGCATCTAACAAAGTCTCTTCCAATAACAACCTGCAAGAGTAATAAAATAGTAATTAAAAATCATATTTTATATATAAATATATAAAAAATTTAAAAGCATGGGAAAAAAGACAACTATTTGAAAAACAACAGCACTTCATTCACTGCACATAATGCTTACTTTATAAGTTTATGTTAGTTTTAAAAAAGTCTTTGGGGAAAAGATAATATATATTGGACTGTATTTTGTGCAAACATTCAAACTCATCCTGGCAGAACTAAAGTTAGGTAGGAACCCAGAATAGAAAGAAGGTGTAATGGGGAACACAAAAGACTCATGCCATTCTTAAACATATATGACTTTCTATCTTACTCTATAGTCTTGAGGTATTAATGTGGCAGTTACATGTTGGCAAAGCAGGCAGAGACTTTCTCAGCAATGTAAAAACACTACAAGAAATTCACATTTGAGGATTTAAAGGCTCCTGCTATAGACTAGTACACAGCTATGAAGAAAGGTGTTATATTTACACAACAGCTTCATGTATTAAGAGTAGTAAATGGAAAATATTTTCTACAGACATGGCAGGAAGACTAGCAATTGCAAGAATAAAGTATGATGATGCTTTTTGCTCTACAAAACATTCTACACCCTACAAAGAAAAGTGAAGCAATTACATTGCCTATGACTAGGTACCACCCCTGCAGGTATCACTTGACTTCTGATTCTGTTTTTCTGAAAGCATTTGCTTACTTGATTCTCATTTCCTATTTTTGACTCACATCATCAGCAAGCAGCATGCAACTTCTCCAACAGCAGTGACCCATCACCCCAAAATTTAATCACTTTTGCAGAATCTCCACGTGGCATGTTCAGAAACAAAAATTTCACCCAGAAAAAAATCAGCACGTCTTGTTCCATACTTAAATGAAAAATTCAAATGCTAGGAAGACGTTGTTGCTTATGTCAATGGTAGTGATTAGAAACATCTTCGTCAGAGTTCTGCATCTCTAGATTTCTTTTTGCTACTAGATATGAATTTCTACAACCAGTCCACGTGCCACCACCACGGGCCAAAGTAATAACTGCTCAGGTGTCTTTACAAATTATATATTAAATCTATGGTGAAGTATAAACCAGAATTAGTTAACTAGTTTCTGCACTAACACCTACATTTCCCTGAATTTTCAGACTCCCAAATATTTGTATATTTCTCATCTTAATGCAAACAAACTTATATAAAGGGACATTAAATTTTAGTATAAAAGGAAGGATGCCTTTCACTTGAAATGTATAAGGCTTTCAGACAAAATGCTTCTAACCTTGCTACATAATACTTTGAAGGTGTAAATATGATTCAGCAGAACAGCATTTTAAATTATCACCACATCAAAGTCATAAGATAAACTGACAGCTATTCTGTTCTGTACTTTCCAATTCACATTTTCCTCAAATCAAATTCTGTAGTCAGAGAGAATCAACTATAAGTCAATTTTATACCACTCTCTAACCTAAGAAATTCATTAAAGGTCAGGAACAATTCTGTAACTCTACTGAGACCTATGCTAGGATGATTTCAATCCCTCTACCTACCACTATCTTTTGGCAAAAAGACTGTCCTGGTTTGGGCTAGAAAAAGTTGGGAATGCATTTCCTTCTTAGTAGCTGTTACAGTGCTGTGTTTTGGATATAGGATGAGAATAATGTTGGTAAGACACTGATGTTTTAGTTTTTGCCAAGTAGTCTTACCCAAGTCAAGGACTTTCCAGTTTCCCATGTTGTGCAAGTGAGCAGGTGCACAACAAGCCATGAGGGAGTACAGCCGGGACAGCTGAGCTGAATTGGCCAAAGGGATATTTCATACCACAGAACATCATGCTCAGTATATAAACTGGCAGGACTTGCCCAGGAAGGGGAAAATCACTGTTTGTGGATGACTTGGGCATCAGCCAGAAAGTGGTGAGCAGTTGTATTATGTTTCACTTGTTCCTCTTCTATGTTATTTCTCTCTTCTTTTCATAACTATTATTGCTATTATCATCATTAGTAGTACTATTATATTACTATTATATTTTACTTTGTTTCAATTATTAGACTGTTCATATCAGTTAACCCATGAGTTTGAATTTCTTTATTTTTTTCCCTGATTCTCCTCTCCATCCCACTGGGATACAATCAGCTGTGTGGTCTTTAGTTGCCATCTGGGATCAAACCACAACAAAGATATGAGGTTAAAGATGTCTTAATTGTGCTTAAAATAGCAGTGTGTGTTCACACTTGTACATGTGCATAAATTAAGCATCAACTTACATGTTTCGTGACTCCAGACTTACTGATGAAGTCGAGTCTGCACCAGTTAAAGGAGTAGGTACTCTTTCTGAAAGCAAACTTGTCTGTAAAATAAAAGAAATAAATACTCCTTACAGTTTACTTACACCATTTTTAAACCCCAGGTCTTGCTAATTCTCTTGTTACATATTAAAGAAAAAAATAGCAGTGATCAGGTTGCACTCTAGTCTTTGGCACAGAATACACTATTTCACTACATTTTTTTATTCCAGAAAAGCTTAATTTTTCCTTCTTCCTTGGGTATAAAGAATTTTAGTTAGTATACTTTTTAATTTTTTGTTAGAATTCTTAAATAACACCTCTTTACTTTCCAACTGGAGATTCCCAAAGCAAAAATTGGCATTTAAAAGAAAAAATAAATATATATATATATGTGTGTAAAACACAACTCTTTACTCCATTTCTGTCACAGGCAATGGAAATAACAGCCACTGGAGTCAACAATGCAATTCCAAATTTATTGATTAATTCTGACACTTTTTATTTTATTTGAAGTATAAAAATTTATCTAAATTGGTATAGAGATAGAGCTACAGTCATAAATATATTTGTATATTTGATGAAGCTTATAGTTTAAATGATATTTGAAAATAACTGTTGTGAAACCCATTGAATATTTAAAATTAATTATTTAACTTGTTTTATGGTTTTAGGGATGAAAAGCAAATTGCACCATTCAAATGAAAGTGAGCAGTCATTAATTTACTCTTATAAACATGATGTAATAAATGCACAAAAAGATTACTCTATTTAACTAGTCAGTTGTACTGGCTCTGTTGTTCCCCTTTTATTACTATCTGTATAAATTCCATCCCAGAATTTCATCAGAATCTGCCAAGAAAAAAATTATTTCTCCACTAGTCTTAAAACTCCAAGAGACATGTAAAAGAAAAGAAAACAAAGCACCAGACTATTCATTAAAAAATTGATATTACTGCTTGGAAAGAGTCCATTAAAGTCCATCATTTTTGCTACACTATAAATGGTAGAATATTTTATAAACTGTGGGTATTTTCAAATTGAACAATGACAGAAAATAATTTAAAAAGTATAAACATGATGTTGAAAATGTGACTTTCTTGGACTATCTTGTTGATTCCTGAAGTTCTGACTATGTTGATTATACTTCAGTCTCAATTTGACCACAAAAGTGATGTGAAGAAATGGTATTTTGTCAGCGAAATGTTTCCTTTGTTTTTATTTAACACAGTCAGTCTACCTATCTTGCATGTGTCAAGACAATTACTCTAAATGATGTTATATACTGTAATAAAGGCTTTTAATGTGCAAAGAAGTCTTTCATACATACATAAATGTGTTTTAGAGCAAATAACTGGAAATGCCCATCAAAAGCTTTTAACAGTTTGCCTGTGATAGACATTAAATAGAGCAACAGGTTAGTTCAAGTAAGACTGACTAGTTACTCAATAGCAAAGCATAAAAAGATGGACAGATTGATGAGCTATGTAAATTACAGCATGATTCAAGTGAACTGAACTCCTTAACTCAAGAAAAATCCTCTGGTTTTCAATGAAAGGAAGAACAGAAGTTTCAAAACCAACATTCTTTGATGAGAAACATACTTTACTGTGATATAATTATGCTTCTAATTAGTAATATATTTGTTTGCAATAAAAATGTATGCCTTTGTGACAATATTCATATTTGAAGCAGTGAGAAATAAACACAAACTGGTGATTTCAGTCTCTTCTATTTATGTTCTATCTCTCTGATATTGTCTGCCTCAGTTTACATCGTGACTTTATTTTTGAAATGTCTCATCATAATAGAAGCATATAGCATTTGACAGGAAGAATAGCTGTTTCATTCTTCTTTTACCTTGAATTCATTTTCCCTCCACTTTCTGGCCTCCAGGGAGGGAAAAAAAAAACCACACCAAAAAGCCAGAAAAAAAATCCCCAACAAACAAACTTAGTGTTTTAGCCAATTCTTAGTTCCAGTTTGTTCTGATCCTTCTCTAAGAAAATACTTTACAGTTACCAGAAGGAAAAAAAAAAAAAAGGATATGGTTCCATTTTTCAGTATAAAGTGAGCAACACAGCTAGACTTTGGTTTTCCACTAAGAGTCCTAATACCTATAGTTTAATATGCTTACAATTTAGCTAGAAGCCAAAGTTGAAGATTTGTTTTCTACCTTTACCTAAATGGTGCCAATATTATTTTAATGATTCAAACATTTTTCTTAAATTTGCTTCACTGTCAACTTTTTGGAAACTGCATTTGCAGGATCTGCTATCATTTCTGCATCTGAAGTAAATTTTTATAATACATAAGAATTTTCACACTGCATATGACTATCAGAACAATAAAAATAGAAAAGTGTAATGAATAAAGCAGAGATCCATATACTTTGTTCTGTAAATTCGTAACTGAACTGGGTATGATGGGGGACTAGAGCATCTCTCTTGTGAGGGAACTGGGTCTGTTCAGTCTCAAGATGACTGAGAGGGGACCTTATCAATGTATCTAAGTATCTGAAGGGAGGATGTCAAGAAGATGGAGCCAGGCTCTTCTTGGTGGTGCCAGGCAAGAGGACAAGAGGCAATAGGCAGAAACTGATGCACAGAGGTTCCACCTGAACACGAGGAAGAACTTCTGTACTGTGCAAGTGACAGTGCATTGGAACAGATTGCCCAAAGAGGTTGTGGAGTTTCCCTCACTATTCAAGAACTGTCTGGATAGAATCCTGTGCCACGTGCTCTAGGACAACTCTGCTTGAGCAGGGAGGCTAAACAAGATGATCCACAGTGGTCCCTTCCAATCATACCCATTCTATGATTCTGTGATAACAGAAAGCAGAATATACAAAACTGTTGGATCCAAGTTCTTTCTTACCTGCAGAAAAAGCACTGGGCTACTAATCAAACTGAAGCTGAAGGACAGAGATATCATAAGGTATCCATGTACAAAGGTAAGACAAGAACTCCTACCTGGTACCTCTCATTATGGTCTCTTGGGAATAATTCAATGGCTTATAACCATTTAAATCAAATATTTGGAATCTAAATTTTTTTCTCTGTATCTCTCACTGAAAGACATTAGTTTAACTAAAAATTACTAAGAGCACATCTCAGAAGTCTTCCCTTTCAAAATACCCCAAACCAAGAGCGAAGACAAGATCTGTGGTAGACAGTGGTTATCATGACATCAAGCCAAATGAATGATAGGTCTACTGATGCATCTTGACAGTTTCTGTTTTAACCTTAAGCCACAGAAGTCTCAAACTAGCTTCTGCTAGGTTCACATACAGATGGAAAATTTGAAAAGTAGCACTTCATTTTTACAACATTTTCAAACACTATCTCTACTTTAATATAATCAACCTTAAATATAATCAAGCAAAGAACAACTGTTACACAAGCTGAACCTCTTACAGTAAGATTTTTTCTAGTTGCCCCAATTAAAAATCAAGAGTTACCTTTCTCCAGGCCTCTGCAATAGATTCATGCAAGCCATAAGGAAGTAGCATCTGCAGGCCTTCACAAGTTCTGTACATTTGACGACACACAAAAATGAAAGCTCCTTTAACAACTGGCAGAAGCTCAGATCCAGATAAAAGAGAAATTTCATCATGAAGAAGTTTCTTTGTGAATTGAACAATTACACGAGCAGCTGTAGGACTAGAAATAAAACAACGCTTTTAAAATGTTGTTTAATAGTAATCAATAAGCCTTGAAGAAAATCCGCTGACTAAGCTTCTCTAAATTTTTCTAGGGGAAAAGAAACTATGGAAAGAGACTATGATCCACTACAGATGGACAAACTATAACTTACAATACCAGTCAGAAAAAAAACCCCAAAAATGTACAGCAAGTGATTTTACTTTGGCTAGTAGGTCTATGCAATGCAAAAATAAATCCATTGTCTCCCTTCCAGCCCACAAGACCATGAACTACACAGACTCTGTGTTTTATAGAAGTCCAGTTGGGAAGAGTAACCAGACAACCATTTTCACTTCTGCTTAATTAGTGTTAAGTATATCACCACAAGGTAAAATTTTTCCTTGTACTTACTTTTTCCAATACAAGATGGCTTTCTCAAGTATTCTGTGTTTGCAATGCCAAGGACAACTCTTTCTCACAAATACCATCTTAATTCCACCCCCCTTAAAAACATAATTTTGAGACTTCTCCACTTAGAAGACATACAGTCCAAACATTTTCATGACGTGCAGCTTAGCTATTTTTCAAGGCTCATCTCAATTTTATTGCTGATTCAAGATTTAGCATCAGCTAACAATATACTACCCATAGGATCACACTTATCCTAACTAGGCACAATGTTGCACATGTGAGCTTATTATACAAGATCTGTCTCTACTAGCCACAGTGAAAAATGAACACTACATTAAATCTATTCTTTCAATAGATTTGGTTGATTTTAGTTTTTATTCTAAAAACAAAGGAAAATGGAGAAGAGAGGCTCTGCTCTGGATAGCTGCACCATGAATTTAATGGAACTACATTCACAAAAGGGAAAGCTCCCACATGAATTAGAAAAACAATTAAAACAAGGAATCTTCCTGAATACAAGTATTTTTTTACATTGTCATTTCACCTGGTTCTACACATACCTCCCTAATATAATCAGATATTTTACTCCAAACATAAACAAAATGTATCACATTATAGATATATGAAAGAAGAGAAAATGAGTCTCATAAGAATAACGTAATTCCTAAAAGTGATCACTAATGCCATTCATTAATGTACTCTTACCTATCTTTTCCATTTTTTTCATTTTCTCCATAAAGAAGAAGAGAAAGACCATCTTCTGAAGCTGCAATCCTTGCCAAAATATCAGCTACATCAAATAAAGTGGTTTCAAGGCAACTTATATACACCTATTTGAAAGACAAAAAAAAAAGGAAATTTTAATTTCAATGTTTTTGTTAAAGCCCTTTTTTTCAAGTCTGTCTTAGGTACCTGAAGGTCACCTTTCTGATGATTTCTTAATGGTTTAAATATAGTAAGTAAACAGCCTATGTTCAAATGCCATCTCATAGAAATCTACATCACAAATGGAATTAATTGTAACTTTTAATGATTTTACCAGACATTCAATGACTGCACAAATAACAGATACTTCTAAACTCCTTATTCTCCCTTCCCACCATGAATGGTGAAAGGCTCTAAATACACCATTAAAGGGTATAAGAGCAATAGCAGAATCAAGGTGAGAAACATGCTAACTCCCTCAGTGATGCATCGGCAACTCTTTGGCTAGAAATGGAATTCCAGTTCCCAAAAAGATCTTCTACATCCACCTCACATGAGGAAAACCTTCTCACTGGAGCAAAGAAACAGTCCCCTAACAATTTTTTATTATTTCAGAGCACTGTATAGCCACAACCAGGTTGTAATCAATCAGACTTAAACATTTAACACTGGTATTCAGGCTATTTGATATGGTATCACACCTAACGAATATACTGCCCAAATTAATGTTAAACTTGCAACTGCTTATTAATAAGTGATGCCAATATTCCAAAGGTGTACAAGCACAACTGGGTGTTCCATGAAGAATCTGTCAGGAAGCTCTGCCAGGGACAAGAAGTCAAGAGTAACAATACTAACATAGTAACAAGTCAGACAGAGGCAATGGTTTGTCATCAGATGGGCAGGCAGTCCCACCACACGCAAGCAAGGTCCAGTGATAGTAACGTGGTTCACTTAACAGTCCAGATTCCCAATACACTGATGAGGGAGATCCAAGGTTAAGCCAGGAAACCAAGCTGGTGGATTGGTGTCAGTTCCAGCCACAGTGACCAGAATCAGACACAGTCCAATGCAACTGGATTTATAGTGAACAGGTAGGACTGAGGTGAGACAAACCAAGAAATAATGTCTGAAGGTCAAGATTCAGACCAATGGGACAGTGGGGCTTCACTGCTTCTACAACATAGTCCAGGCAGGGAATGAGGAGAGGACAGAAATGTTCCAAGGGCCTGACAGTAGCTGTAATTTTGCAGGACTTAATGCACCATCCTAAAAGTTCTCACCAAAGCTGTTCCTGTCCATACGGCTCAGTACTACAGTCGAGATACCCAGAGCATACCTTCTCACCCAGGAACGCAGAAACACCTCAAATTCCTAACATTTATGCATAAATGTACTCAAAAAGGAGGAGGACAGTTTGCAAAGTGAGAAGTCTCCTTTGGTAGTTTCCCTCTATTTTCACACACAGAAAAATTGAGTGGAGTCAACAGTGAGGTGATTTTTAGGCAATAAAGAGCTAAGTGGGATTACTGTTTGCCATAACACCTGTTAAATATCTAGTATATTAGAATAGGCAATAAAGCACGACTCTCCTGAAGTTAAAGTCCACTGCTTAAATCTTTTTCACTCTCCTGTTATTCATAGATGACAGCTGGACACACAAAAGAAATTATTTTAAAATACCATTCAATCTGGCTCCTACGTCTCTTGTAGTTAGCTATATATTTTATATAATGCACAGAAGAAAAGCAAATAGTCTTCCTACTTTAAAATCTAAGTAACCTACTATTAATGCTGGTGGGTCAAGGCAACCCAAGAGAAAAAAAAAAAATCAACTTTGTTCTTTTTAGTTAAAATTTTCAATGACAGAGGGTTAAAAATCTTCTTGACCTTTTATTTTTCAGGTTACTGGATAACATCTTCAGGATCCTAAAAAAGTAACATATTGGACTGCCACTGTTTCTTCAAGAATGTTATTACTTTATTTTCCCTGTGAAACACCAAGAAAAATACTAAATGAAAAAAATAAAACCAAAATCATTGTACTTTATTTATTTAAAATGTGAATGCAATATTCTGCACCAGGTATGCTTCAGCATACTCAGAGGTTACAGAGCCCAAAAGGTTAATACTGCTGCCCACAAACTGATCCTTCTGATAGCTCCTGCTCCTGTCCACTGAGTTTATCATCCACTCTCCACTACAGATATGTAATACAACTCTGCTTAAAAGACAAGCAAGGCTTGTCTATCCAAGCAAACTCAGAGCTCAAACATGAAATAACAGCATTGTGGTTGCTCATCAGGTCCACTGTACAACAAACAAACCCCACATACAAGTCCAGTGTGATCCATCCCTCAACTCCAGCTGAAGAATGCAGCGCACATGGCCATAGCCTTCCTTTTGAGACAGGCATGGTCCAGTATCAGAGTCCAGCATGAGGACTCCTGGGTGTCTAAGAAATGTCAACGGCTTTGCTGGGAAAAAAAAACAGTTCAAATTCATGTAAAAGAGAAAGAAGGTTATTCTGTCTTGTTCTACCTTTTCCAGCTATCATTTTGCCAGATGCAATACAAAAAATTTTCACTAGAAAAAAATTCACTAGAACAAATATGAGATATTCCAGATTCACAACATATACCCAACCTCCTGCAGCTACGCTGCATTAAATATTCTGGATATGAGCTGCTTTTTTATCAGATCAGTTACTAAGTCACGCAAGGGCATACAATTCGTTAAGAGTTCAGCTACCTGTGAGAGACAGCTAAGCACGGCAGAAACATAAAAAGGGAAGATGTTAACTGTTGAGATATTTAACTACTAATGTATAATAAAGAAGACAGACAGTTGTATACAGAAATGAGACCACAGAGATTGCCTAGGGTATTACACAAGCCTTCACCACAGCAAATTAATGAAGTATTGTCTTAATACTATTCTCAGATTTTGGTATCACTGTTCAAAGCATATGCAGGCTCAGTCATTCTTTTGTACTTAAAATATATCTACTAAATCTTTGCTATGTACAGTGAAAACTAAATAACACAAAGTGTTAATCTTGCAAAAGCATCCATAATTAGCCATATAATAAAATGTATGAGTAATGCTACTGTACTCAGTACAGAAGAGCCCACAGAAGAGTTAAGTTATTGCCATGACAAAATTTTTGCAGGACTATGGTTTTAAGCTTTAGAGAAATACATACTTTAAAATATTTACTTGTAACTGATTGTTTATACTTTTGCAAGAGCACTGGAATATTTTTACATAGGTAAAAATATTTTCAGGAATTACTATGAGGAATCTGTTGTGAAAAATAAACTGCAATGGAAAAGTCAGCAGAAGGATACTGACAAAACTCAACTTTAAGAACCCAGATGAGGTATTTAACTTAAGGACCCAAACTGGGTTTTAGGAATAAATTCAAAACTTCTCAGCCAATAATTTCTATCAAAGTCTCTTCATGAAAGACAGCTTAGACTCCACCATGGCCATTTCAGATCTACAGACTGTTTTGAGACTTACAGTCACTAGATCAATTAAATCATCTCAGTCAAAACAAAATAGGACAGGACAAAACTATACCTCGATTTTCAAGTACCTAGAGACAGATAATGTTTCCCAATATTTTTATAATTCTTACAGACGAGTTTAAAAAGCAAACAAAAAAACACAAAAAACCCCTCTTCCTTTTATCATTTCTTCCCATGAAGAATTATTTATTTTCCTTATAATACTTACTGAGAACACAACTTCAAGTTGCAAACCGAATTTAAAAATAGGCTGCCTTTCAAATAGCAGGTAAAGCAAATATTCATTCAAGAAATATGCAAATGATATCAGAAAAAAAAACAAAACCAATTAAAAAAATAAGTAATATTCTTTTTCCGAAGGAAATAGTCTCACACAATTTTTTCTACTATTCACAAGCCTTCAAGAAAACCAAGTTTGTCATACCGATCATAATGACAGCCTAAGCTATTTAAAGCATACTACAATAGCTAATGTAGAAAATACCACAGAAGCTATCATCTCATGTGAATAAATCTTCTACACAGAAAAAAAACAGAAAAATAATAATATTCTATAGATGTAATAATTTCTTGGAAAATTACTACAAACCTCTGTGCCACTCAGCAAACTTTGAACAGGATGAAGTAGGGCATCTATCACTGCATCTGTATATAAACATTCAGCAACACATCCTGTTTGATCACAAAAAACTTGAAGAATCTCCATAACAAGACTTTCTGGAGAATAATTGTCTGGTGAACACAAGAAATATTTATTTATATTTTAACTTATACATATATATCTATATGATTTATGTAGTTGCTTCTGAATTACAATTTTGTTAAGCACTGATTTAACACAGAGACAGAAAGGGTAAAGGGAGGAATGACAGAGAAAAATCTGTACAAATAACAGACATTAAAAATTGCAAAAGAAGTTATCACATGCCTCTTTATAATTATATATATTAGCATATAATGAAAAAAAAGAATTTACCTGTATGTGCTGCCAAAGCTGTCTTTGGGTAACTTGGAGAGTAATAAATAAGCTGAGTAAATAATACCACTATATCGGTTGTGGATACACTGTCTATTAACACACACACAAAAAAAAAAGAAAAAAAACACACATGAAAGCAATCTGCAAATTAAAGCACAACTTGAATTTTCAAAATAAAATTGACTTTGTCAACATATGTAAAGAATGCTTTGCTATACTGAGGAAATCAACTATGTACAAGTGATAAAGCAAAGAACATGGGATTCCACTAAAGGTATTTCATGATCACTTTATAAGCTTTTATCTTGCTCTCAATTTAGCCAATTGTAAAATTTCAATGTCTTTCATTAAAATAAATGGTAGCCAACATTTGAGAATGTTGAATACGAGTAGCTGCAAAAAAGAAGCATTACCTTACTTTTTGATTAAACAACTGGAAAAAAAGACAGGCTGTCAGACAACTCTTCCTCAGGTCTGAAACACAACCAACAAATGTATCTAACTGCAAGATAGGAACTACTGTTCCAAGTTTAATATAATCATGCTAATAAATCAGACAATTTGTGATGAAAGAGATGCTATCTGTGCAGCTGAGAAAGACACTATTAAGCAGATGGCAAGATTGTTGGATTTGTCGGGGAAAGAAAAGAAGCAACCACCACCCACGGATACCTCCTTGAGTGGTGTTATACAGATAACCCATAAATAAGAAAAGCACTGCATTAATAGATGTTTCTTACAACTGCTCCACACTGGATCTATCAAGTCCTGATCCTCGAACCAGAGGGACAAAAGAAAAGTCTCAGAATTAGTATCCAGTAATGTTTTGAATTGCACACTGAAGCAATAGAGACACTAAAGTAATGGAATGCTACAACAGCCCTTGCATTTTCCAGCCCTGCACAATATACGTAGACTTCTCTGAATGTCCAAGGGGTTTTTCATCTCATACCTTCTGTCCTTATTAACACCTCTGTTCCACAGGTACCAAACTTTTCTAATACCATTATTTTATCTTAATAGGTTAAACTCAGAGCACTTTCTTTCAATTTGCAGTATCTTGAAATACTAATTTTGTTGCACACCTAGAAGAACTGAATCACTTATATATTGATCCAAATGTCCTTCAACATGAAACTAATATATAAAAAATAAATACATAAGCAATCTATTCAACCACAACTATAAAAGACTAAAAAACTGTGCAGGTGCTCAAAATTACCTATACTACCTTTATGAAAGTTGCCAGGCATTGCTGAACACAATGCTGTTCTAAAATGTCCACAATATTGAAATGAAAGCATATATCAAAAGTATGAATAAAGTGTTTCTCAACAGGTTCCATTTTCTTCAACCCTCTCCTTACCTTTATTTTTCAGCTGTACTGGAAAGAGATTCTGGCCTTGCTTATAGATCAACAATCTTCCTAAGAGGCACAGTGAATGAACAAAATAGATGTATTGTAATTCCGGTCCAGTGTAAGAAAAATTCTGCTTATCACCTTTAACAATAAAGCAAAAAAATTAGAACATTACTTTTTTAGTGTGCTTTACAGTATCCAGCTACTACCTGCAATGCGGGTGGGTCATTTTGTATATAAAGTTTAAGTAACTAACCACTGCTACTAGTGTTTTCTCAAAGGAAGTCATACAACATTTTGGAAAGAAAAAGAACAGATAGACTGTCTTCCTCTAGAGGTAGTATGCTCAAAGACGTAAAGAATGCATATAATGCAAGACATACAAAGATACTCACTACAGTGTTGCTGCGAGAAGCCACTGAGTTTAGAATTTTTATTAACTGCTGCCTTGCAAAATTCAAAATAATCGAGACATTGCTGGACAGCTGCAATAATCTGTGGAATAAAGCACAAAGTAATAAAATACCTGACATTTTGTAATAAAACGATTCTCTCTTTATGCAAGTACTGTCTTTTAACATAAAAACTTAAATACTCACTTCAACAACCTCAAATTTCAGTGCTTTGTATGTATTAACCAACATGAGGCGAAATTTTACAGGGCTATTAAAATGCATTACCATTATTATTACATTATCACATGACCAGCTCTGTAAGCATTAAGATAATCTATGAAAGAGAGTACAGAAACATGCAAGTTCTTTGAGAAGTTTTGAGAAGTCAACAGCAATCTGTGATTGCCATATTGTCATTACTATGGAAGACTTTAATTTTCCCCATGAGAAAAACTTTGTCTTGAATACATTTGCTAAACTAAGTTTGGCTGTTGGGTGCTGGCTGTGATATACTGCTCTTTACAAAAGTGGTGTATCACTATTATAACACTATAATCTAATCAAGGTATATAACAGTTCAGAACGTATAAGCATGGTCTAAGCAAGGAAACACAAAGCATATTGTTCTGGTTTCAGCTGTGATTAAGTTATTTTTTCTGTTTTCTTATGATCTGAGAAGAACACTTAGATTTATTACAGTTTGGAGCTCCTAAGATTTATTCAAAAGTGTAAGTAAAATATACAGATCTACAAAATAAAAAAACAAACAAACAAACAAAAAGCACAACCAAAATCAGATGTTTACCCTGTGCTAATCAATTAGAGCAGACTACACTGCTCATGGACTTTCTATTATAAACTCTTTGTTGAATGGAACATGCTTTATTCTATGCTCTGTTCTATGCATACAGATAAACAAGATAAAGCTCTTTTATAGTTGCCTGTATCCTTTTCTCCCATCCTAAGGTTTTATCAGTCCCATACGTTTTACATTATATTTCATTTGTATTACAGGGTTTTACAAAACATAGCTAAAGTGCTGGCTATATGAATGGATCTCGCATCTATATTTGTCCTATTGAAAAAAAAAAGTCACTTCCATCCCAGAGATCTGCCTATACAAAATATTTGACTGGATTAACATCTATATTACTGAATATAGTTTCCCAGTTTGATTTATCTTGCTGACACTTTGAATCCTTAACATTTTATATCACAACTCAACACAATTGTGGGTTTTCATCTCTTTCCATTAAAAATCCAAATTGAGCATAGAGTATTTATGATATTTTTTCATGTGTCGTTTGCCATTTTTATGCATTTTGGAAATAATTCTAAATATGAAGGCAACATAAAAAATTAATAAATAATAATCCTATTTAAACACGTGCTATAAAATATCCAATTTTCCCCTTACTTGGAGCTGGTCACATACCCATCTTTGCATTTTCAATAGTTCACTTAAGCAAAGAGAAATTTTTTAGAAAAAATAAAATCCAAAAGTCTTATCTAGCTGAACAACATGTTACTGCTCTGATGAGAAAAAAAAGAAAAAAAAAATTGTTTAAAGCAGTGTGTAAAAGAAACAGTTGCAAGCAAATTCGCCTTGCTAAATCATAGAATAATAGAATGGCTAGGCTCGAAGGGGTCTGAAAGATCATCTACTTTCAAACCATGCCATGAGCAGGCACACTGTTCACTAGATCAGATAGCTCAAAGCCCCATCCAAACTCAACCTTGAACACGGCCAGAGATGGGACACCGACAGTTTCTCTGAGCAACCTGTTCCAGTGCCTCATCACCCTCACAGCAATAAAGCTCTTCCTAATATCTAATTTAAATTTACCTTCTTTCAGTTTGAAGCCATTACCCCTTGTTCTATCAATCACTTTTTTAATATACGTAGAATACATAATCAATAAAGTATATTAATAGAAGTACTTACCAAGGACTTATATTTCTTTTCCAAAAGCCTAAGTACCACTCTTCTGCTGTAATATGCATGCTTAAATGACAAAGAAGACATAATGTCAACTGCAAACATATGTTTTGGTTTTTAATTAATAAGTAGACACTTTTATCTCTGATTCTCTTCTATTAGGGATCCTGTGCAGAGTCCATATTCAATGTATCGAACCCCAGCTCGTGTAACCCAACTCAACTGAACCTTTAGACTGCAGTACATTTAAGATGAAAAAATATTACATCACTAGAAAAAAACGTAGTAGAATATTCAGTAAAACAGAATATCAGTAACTATGCTGAAATGCTGAACTACATGTTTTGACATTGCCATGTAAATCGTAAATTATAAGTTCATACATGATAGGCTGCATAAAGCTCCAATGTTCACTGGAAGTTAGCAAGTTGTGTGCAGTGTGTCATATATAACTGGATTTTCCCGCTCATCATTTCTTACAGAAAACTACTTGCGTCTTTTGATGGCTGTGAGTCAATTATACCAAAGGTACTGAAGGCACAAGAAATACTCAGAAATTTTGTGAAAACTAGTAACTGAACAGAAATTGAGGGACAGAGTAATATTAAAAATCAGTGGACATAAATGTCTAAAAAAACCTAGACTTCCTTAATTACAGTTCTCAAGTATAGGTTGTTATAGGACACAATAGGTCTGTGATGCCATAACTCAAACTTGTCAAAATACATTTTAGAGATAAACAATTTATGGGTTGCTGGATTGAGGATTTTTTGCTTACCGTCCACTTTTTAAACCATACTGCTTTGATATCTAGCAGAGCCAAGAAGTATACTGGACTCAAAAAATCTGGAGAGGCAGGATGATTAGGCTCGTGTTTTATTGACAGAAGTGACAAGGTACTCTCCACTACTTCTTCCATGTACCTTATGACACAAGTAGGAAAAAATGGACAGAAAACAAAAATTTAAGTCTTTGCACCAGTAATATTCAGGAAAAACTTGTAAAAACCTTGTTCAGATAAATCATAAATATCAACAACATTGATAAATATCAACATCCCTTTATCTTGTAGGGATATGAATTCTCTGTAGTACCATAAATAAAACATGCATATATAATCTCCTAAATTATTACTGTAAGTGCTAAATATTACAGTTGTTACTTTGTAAAAAAATCTTTTTTTGCTCAAAAGCACTTAGAACACTTCAAAAGCCAAGTAAGCAGCTTAATATGAACACCTCTATGCAACTTTCCCATTTTTCCACCCTCTACATTTATTTCCTCTGTTGTCACTGACCACCCACTGTGCGTTCTGTAAGCAACACCCTGCCAAAATTGTGTGCAACTAATTATATGTCAAAAATACAAAATTACTGAATTAAGAAACAGTTACGGTGTTTTGAAGACAACATACTTTTCTGGATGTCTAATCCAGGAAGATGGAGCTTCCTTTTGGTACTCATTTAAAAGGCGGACCTGAAAACATAATTATTAAATTAAAAAAATAAATAATGCAATATGTTTCAGTAATGATAAAAAATTTACAGAAAGTTCATTTATACCTTTTTAAGTAAACGATTTATATCTGTGTTAGATACATCCAGACCAGCTGAAATATGAAGAGAATATTCTCCAGAAAGAAAGTACGACTCCAAGTGTCTTGCTAAAAAAGAAAAATAAACCCAACAACAAAAAACACTTCTCCATGACAACAGTGACAAAGCAGACTGCATTATACAGCTTCTTAACTGATATTCAGGAAGTACATGACTTATGAAGTCTGAAATGTAATTAAATGCACATACCTAAACTTGTATAGACTTCTCTTGCCATATTAAATGGAGAAGAAGAAAAGGTTTTTGCATAAAACCTAAGAATTTTCTCCTAAGGGCGAAAAAGCAAGCAATGTGTTAAATAGTCATGTAACTGTGTATTATAATTGCAAAATAATCAATATGTAGTGGCATTATTCTTAATATTACATATGACTCAGATATCTGCACAAATGTTAAATATGTTTTAGAAAAATATACCATTTGGGATCACAGAAATTACAGTTCAAAGGAAATTTTACTTAAATACTTTAACTGACAGCACCACTGCAAAGCCTCACTGAGATACAAACAAGCAACTCAAGAAACATTACTTTTCCATTACAAATTCGTGACTTGTAATTAGCACTGCTTTAAAAGAAACTGTAGGACTAAGCTGAAGAGAAATATATGAGAGCAGCTGGGGCAACTTTCCTATTTATTTGGCAATCACTTTAAAATTGGGTGTCTAAGAATTCTATTGAAAACCTGTTGCAATCCTTTAAACGAAAACCTACTGGAATCTTAGTTCTTTCACTTTAAAAAAAAGAGTTGACGTGATCCATACACAAATAATAAAACGTCTTGGGACCCTACTGGACTACTTGTAATGCATATGTAGCTTCTTACACCTCTTCAGTACTCTTACTATAGGTGCACAACTGACAACTGGATACAAAATATTCACTTACACTGAATGCTGCATCAGGATCTGACAGAGACATCATCAGATGCTTACGCAGATTTGGCCAACTCTCAGAGCTCAGTATATCGGAGGGAGGGGCAAAGCACAGTGTCTGCAATGCTTCTTGGCGAACCTGCAGTGGTCAAAAAGACAAACACCACAAATCACTCACAGCAACCTCTCAAAACATAATACCAAGTATAATTTGGAGGAAGAAAAGAAGGAACAGAACTCAGCTGTAGAACAGACAAGGAATTCCAGAATATTTACATCCTGCTATATTTTTTATGGTAATTTAGACAAAACACTGCATCACAGAGGGGGAAGAAACCATGCATTTGAAGAAGCAACAAAACCATTTTAAATGTATTTTCAACACGGGATGCGAGGTTTATGTTCTATTTTCTGCTTTCAAACAAATATTTTGTTACCAAGGAATGTAGCTTTCTAAAGCTGTCAGTTAAGGGAAGTGGACACAGTTATTAGACATTACTTTATACTGCTGAGTTCTCATCAGTTTTGTATTCTAAATAATTTCAAGTAACTTTTTTTTGTTCTATTCATAGACAACTGTAATCTCTAGTAAGTTATTTCATCCTACTAAATCAAACTGTAAAAAAATCTATCAATATTTAACAGCATCAGACTTTTTACCTGGTTTTCTAATAAAACTCAATCCCAATGTTTATACTAGTTCCTACCTTCTATGCCTTTCTCAACTGACAGGCAATCCCAAACAAACCGTAGTGAGACAGCATGCTCAAACTGGTATTTCTCCAAGCTTCAAAAATATCAGCAGCTGGTGCTGATTGCTGATTAGAAACACAAATTAGTACTGCCACTGACAGGAAAGCAAACCTAACTAGGACTTTATATATTCCAACTGGCAGCAGCTTGTTGGCAAATCAGCAGACATCTCTCTTGTGACAGGGGCAACTCAAAGGGCAACATGGCAGTTACCAAAAGGGCAAGGGACACATATACAGGACAAATAATCTTCAAAAACTCTATTTTCTCACAGAACAACTTTTTTTGAAACTAAAAGTGCCAGTCTCTAGTCCCTAAATTTCTAAGTAGATACCTGCTGCAACACTAGCTTTTGCACCAGATGGTTACAATGAAACACTGCACTGCAGAGCAGTTGCTGCACTGAAGCCATACATGAACCAACAAAGTTTCCACTTATATACATAGGTACTCTTCTGTACATACACTCTGTTCTCCAATACACCATAAACACTCATTTCTGTTAACATCTCACTTCTGTTTTTAAACTTACTTCCTTGGGCTGAATAGGGTCAAGCCTTTCTGCAAGCAGCTGCAATTGTTCTTGACTCATGAACGTGTAACTCTGCAATACACATCATAAAAGGATTATTAGTATATTTTATTAAACTGAACAGCAGAAGATTCAAATCATCAGTCTTTCTGATATCTAATTTACTTTTAATAATTAAAACTTCAAGATTTAGACTAATTTTAACAATAAAGTTAACATTCTCCTGTTTGCCCAAAGGTAAACTTACAGCAATGAAATTATCATTACATATTTCACTTTGCTTTACTTCAAAGTTTCCTGTATCTTCATAACATTCCTTCTAATAATTTATTCAGTAAGCAATATAGTATAGTGCAGTAATCTGGAAATGAATGGAACATAATTTGGTTCCTAAAGTAAAATTACAAAAAGTTAGATAATGTACTGCTTTTATCATTATTTTATCTTTTTCTATACAGTACTTAAGACTATATGGATATCATATTAATCTCATCTAGTATACTCTGCACAAAGGTTAGTTAGCTAACATAAGCTTAGTACTGCAAAGTGAAAGAAAGGTACATAATTCGGTCTAGGATATATCCAAAATAAAAAGAATAAATATTTTTCTAGGGCTGTTCTCAGTCTACACTGAACTTTGCAGTACCATGCTTATTTCATAACATAAAGAGAAAACACATTGTACTTGGTTGAAAGAGGAGTCACTGTCAGAACAGTTGTCTGTAAAATAGCCACTCTGGAGTTCTTTCTTCATTTTACTCTCCAGCTCTTTATTATGCATCCGATCTTCTTCAAACTTGTTAATCAAAGATTCTACCACAATCATCATGACATTCTTCAAGGCATGCATCATTTCTCTGTATCTTCAAAGAAAATACAATTTTAACATTAAAGAACACAAAAATCACTATGTAAAAAAATTGCTAAAGCATGAATAACTGAAAACAACATAATGCTAATTGGACCTAAACTCAAGGAATTTACAGAAATTAATGAATACCAAATACAAATCCAAAACGAGCAACAAAATATGTATGTACCTAAAATTATCATCTAATTATATTTTAAAATTATAATAAAATTCTTTGTTTTGCCCTTCTAAAACCATTCAATGAAATACCACTATCATAACACTGTTCTGGGATGTTCTTAAGAAAGAACAATGTAAATCCACCAGCAGGGAAGATCTGTCACTGAGAAAATAGGCCAGTTCTCATCTTTGTTACTGTTTATGTTTCCTCTAGTTTCAACATCCAATTTTTTTTCTGCTACAAGCCCCAAGCAGAATCCGTAGAAGAGAACATGTCATCCTGATTCAAGATCTTGAGTACAGGTCATACACACAAAATCTTCTTTCAGCAAAACTAGGGTTTTTCTAACTTACTTATATTGAATAATAATATCCACAGGGAAGCAATTCAATATAAAAATGCTTCAGAAAAACATCCTATTGTAGAATGTCAGTATTGTATTTTACGTTATTTTTTTACTTTAAGGCTACTTTTACTTATTCCACAGATATAAAATACATGAATTACCTTATTGTGCTTTAATATCCTCCTATCTCTCAATTTAAAATATGAGATACGGACATATTTAGTTCATTGGAGTTTCTTCTACCTATTTTAATGAGCACAAGAACTCTAGGGTCCTGATCCTTGAAACAAAATGATACAAACATCATAATTTGAAAGACAGTCATCCTAGGATCTATTTTCCAGGTGAAAGTAAACGCCTTGTCTTTTTGTTTTCTTCCCCTGCAACAAGTAAAAATGACCACTAATGCTCAAAAACTTCACAGATTTCCTACCAATTATTTTATGTAATATTTCATACCCTTAATTCCGGGGTGAGACAAAGTGTGACAAATTGCAATGTAGGGTGGGAATATCTGAATTGCTTAGCACTGATTTTTGTTACAGATTCAGAATTATTATTGGTTCAGATGTTGTTTTTCCAAAACAAGTTATGGAAAAGAGAAAGGATGACTAAGACCAAGGAGAAAGAGAAATGTAAATTACATGTATATACTCACTCTTTTGATTCACGGGTCCTCTTAGTAAGATGTTGGACAAGTGTGTCATAGCCAGATATTTCACCCTGATTTTGAGCAGAAGTACATTTTTCTGTTTCTTCTTCGATCACAGATCCAACTGTATTTTCAATATATTGTCTAAGGTATTTCACAAACTCATAGCTGCAAGAAATATACAAATTTAAAATGTAACAGGTTTCCTCACCTTTGCTATGGAACATTATCAACATTCAATACATTTCAACAGGGTAAGAAAACACATTAAAGTTTCCTTCAATGTTCTAATTATGAGCGTACTGCAGGAAGAAACAATACCCAATAGTAAAAGTCCACTCAGAAAAAAGATTAAGGTTTTGTAGACAAATATCATAGAATATCAAGATATTTCAAATTTAAAATTCCAAAAGAAACTTTGAGCACCCTGAATGTAGCACTGTCTTACGGCATAACTATCTGGTATTACTATTTATGCATTATACACACAAGATCAGAAGAAACACAGAAAACAGAATTTATAAATCAGAGCATCTGAGCATATCTACGGCTTATGAAATTCTATGTCATGACAGTATGCAGAAGATCTCAAACTGGCAAAATTGTCATCTGCGAAGACATAAACATGTTAAGTGTAAGGAAATTAGCACTTTGTACTCTTATGATTAGATACTCACAGAAACTTGCTAAAACAAGAAAGAATAATCGGAGAGGTATTTCAAACTAAAGACTCTCCCTGGGTCCTTCAACTCTGTACTAGCTAAAGAAATTGCAACACTTTCAGTGTAAGTTTTTGGAGCAACTGCTTCATTCTGAAATATAAAGCAATCATATCACAATTCATGCCACTAAGTTTACATCTGATTGATTTCCTAATCTTGATCATCTGTATCATTCTTCCACCTTAAAAATATTTTGTAGCAATTAAGTGTTTCAGCAGTGTCAGAACTATTTTTTCACATGCAGAATCAAGTCAGACTGATCTGGTGGGACTTACAAAGGAAGCACAGTGAGGGGTGGTCTTAAAAATACCTCCAATATAACAGAAAAGATGTTGCTTATATAGTTTAAAATCCTGATTTCTACTCAGTGCATAAGATTTGTACTGAATTCAATTTTCCTTTTTATTAGCTTTCAGAGAGTCTTTCGTTTCTGTCTTTTCTACATTGAAGTTGGAACAAAGGATAAAGAAAGGCCTCAGAATCTGGTAAAACTACTGAATCAAAACAAGCACAAGGCAGAAACAGTGCTGATCAAAATGCTGAGCTGATCTAGAGTACTGGACAGACCAAAAGCACACACTACTAATAGAGGAGCTTGCAGACCTGGTGGATGGGTTAAGGGTCAAGGAGAAAGTTTATTAATGGCCTCAATAACAAAGAGATATATGACCTCTCCGACCTTCCATGAAAACCAATCTGTACTGCCATAGGTCACGAAAAAGACAAGAATACCTCCAGAAATATTCCAGCGCCAGGGAGGACAGCTACGGTCTGCATTTAAATCATCACTTGATTTTCCATTAAATGTAAGTTAAAACCGTTCTCATCAAAAGAAAGTGTCTTTAGGACCACCAATTTTTTAACATACAAGAAAGAGTAATGGATGTCAGTTTCACTGTTCTAAGGAAACAGGTATGTAGACATTGTTTCCACCAGCTACAGAATTTACTCTCTCATCCTCGGTATTCTCCTATTAAGTTCTCATAAGAAATATTGACAGAAGTAATTTCATAGGGTTTTTTCTGTTAGGGCTTTTTTATTTTATATATGTTCTTTTAAGTAGAAATATTTTTCTTTCAGAATTACATGTAACTTTCAACTCTGAGGTGTTTATAACCAGACCCTTTTACTCTCATGCTTGACACCCAGTAACCTGGTGTTCAAAATTCACGAGTGCCAACAAAAGTGTCATCCAATACAATTTGCAATACAAATTAAAACTAAACTAAAATACATTTTAAAGAATCTTCAGAACACACACACGTTTCAAAGGTTTAAAATTATAGTGAAATTTTAGATAAACCCTAGTTCTACCTCATTTATTTACTTTTACCTAACTTCTACCACTGACAAAGCAATGTTAGAAGCTAGGTAAAATTTAAGAGAATGTAGATAGTGCCAATTTTGAAAAAACTGGCAGGGAACCAATGACTTTCTCAGAAGTCAGGTCACAGAGCTCAGGTCCTTATTAAAATGTCTTTAACATCATTTCAGCTTGATAGTCTCTTGGCTTGTCATAAAAAAGCACACCGAAAATCTCCTATGTAGTAAAAAATAATCAAGTTAGAACACCACAGAAATGAAAGAGGAGTGTAGGCTCCAGAAAGCTAGATCACATGTAAGTGATTTCACGTTGTCAAGTGTGATTTAACAGAAGTGTGACTTAAAATATAAATTAAAAGAACATGATAAGATAAACATGTTCAGTAATATAGGCCAGACAGAACAATCATATATGGAAGCCAAAGAGCCTTCTCAAAATTTACTTTATTTTGAAAAACAAGATTATATTGTCTAGCGGGTGACAAAAACACTGACAGCCCTCAGTGAGGCCTTCTTCTAGCTCCTCTTCACATGTGTATTTAGCACACTACATGCATCATGTACATGCATCCACTGATTGCTAGGTAGTTTTGTAAATTCCTCTCTCACAAGCAGCTCATAAATTACTATTATAGTAAAAACATATAACCAAGAGCGGAGGAAAATAGCAAACCAGAAAAATGGCAAAATTAATTTTATTCTCTAAAATAGCATCATACATTTGCAAAGTAATACAAAATGTAGATGTTTCCTGAGAATATAGTTTAACACATATCACCTTCTTCAAAAGACTAAAAATAGCAAAAATAATTTTACTTGTGAAAATTCTCATCCGTTTCCTCCAAATGCAAGAGAATCTCTTCTGCACATTCTACTGATGGGGCTCCAGTGATTTTTTCCTTTACACTCTGCAGCAACTGTCTAAGCATAGACTGTAAGAGAGCTTCATCTTCACTTGTAAAGTGAGACATCTGTAAAAACAAATAGAAGAATAACAAGGTGACATAGCTTAGGGTTTTTTCCTCTCCTCCAGATGCTAAGAAAAGCAAAAAACCCTTAAATTGCCCATTTTTTCCTGTTAGCAACAACATGAGATTTTCTATCAAAAGATATGATCACAGACAGGAAATACTTGATAGAGCTTATCTTCAGACAAACTGAAAACAAAATAATCACCTCAGTTTTAATAAAACTCAAAAATTGTAGCACAACATTCTTATAGGAGATACTGTATTAAGAAAAGCCTGAACACTCCAATTTATAGTTGCTTGAGGACTTTCCCCATCAAACAGGCAGAAGACTGCACTGTAGGCTAAAAAAAATATAAAGGAGGTAGGGTTTTACAGATGTAACAACTGCATCTTGTTAAGAAACCTCTGTAAGTCTCCCATCCACTATTACCACCCAGTTCTGATTTTTGGGTCCCTCTAATCAGAATAGTTGCTGTATCCATGACTGAAAGTGCTGTCAGCTTTTGAAAGGGCAGAATTATCAGAACTGTTTAATTTCCCTGCAGTAATCAACTGCAGTGACCTGACAGAGTCCTGCCAAATTAAACTTCATCTACTGGGAAAAACTGGGAGGAGCAGAAGCATCTGGAAACATCTGTCAAGTCCAGAAGACAGACTACCAGTTAAGTTTTCAAGGGTTGCAAAAAAAAAACACAAGAGCTCAATTTTTTCTTGATTAAATAATTAACCAAAATCAATAGCTCTTTACGTGCCCTCAGTGGCAGTTCTAGCTCATGTATTTCTAGTCTGTTTGAGGAAAAATGATTTAGAGACCTTGGACCTTCTTTTAATTAAAAAATCAAAGACTTTCTAAGTACCTGTGAATAAACAATATACACATTTGGAAGAGATAGTCAATCACTGCTTCGAACTTAAACAGTATTAACTAACAATAACAGAACAAAAACAACAACAACAACAAACAAACAATAACACAACCAAAGGAAAAAAAAAAACATCCAAAGTCATACAGCACCAGCTGTATGAATTAAATCTTACAAAAGGTAGTAATTCACCAAGTTAGTACTCATCTGTAAAAAGTAACACAGTTGCTGGACTTTTTATTTTGATGAAACATAAGTCAATACTAACTCCATCATCTTACCAGAAACAGCATTAAACTAAATTCAGAACAAACAAAACACTGCAATTCCCTTGTATTACACTAAAACCCCTAATTTGGTGTCCTCTTATAAATTAGAGTCTCAAGATGCTTAATTAAAGGCAATGAATTTTTAGGTCTACAAAAACCTTAACACTGGATAATATCCTAATCTCCTAAGGGAAAAAAAAAATTACTTAGCATTTGAGTATAAATAACTATTTTTAAAAGTGCAAATTATCCAGATACTGGCTGGCAGTCAGTGCAAAGCCCCACTCAAATTATTCAAAAAGACAAATCATGAGACTATTTGCTTTGAAAGGCCTTACTTGACTTATGTAATCACTAACAGAGATACTTATCTTACATTTAATTTGTAAAGGTGTGCGGTTTGTTGCGTATGTGTTCTTTGGTGTTTGTGGTTCCGGGATTTTTCTTCCCAGCAGGCATGTCCCCCGTTCAGTTTCCTGGCAACGTTTAAATCATGGCTTTCTCCCTAAAAAATAAAAATAATAATAATAATAATAAAAAAATAAACCCAGCATACCTAAAGCGCCGTTTAGGCAGTCTTTTCAAGGTCAAACTCATTTTGCCGGTACTGTCCCACAGTTGCAAATCCGGCCCCCCCGACCCACGGGACGATGCACGGCCTGCTATAGCCGGCATTTACCCTTACACGAGCCTTTGCTTGAGCATTCTCGGGGCAACCCGCGTTGAGCAGCGCAGCCGGTCTCGTTCAAGGCGCCGGGGGATGCACCCCGGGCCGGGGGACGCTCCGGCCTCTGACACAGCGCGGGCAGGCCGGGCCGGGGCCGCGCTCGCCCCTCGATCTCCGCTCCCGGCGCAGCACCGCGTTCCCGGCTCCGCCCAGCGCCGTGCCGTGGGGCGTCTCCCGGCTCCCAGCCCCATCCCGCCGGGAATCACCTGGCGGTGGCGGTGGCGGCCCTTGACAACGGCAGTGCCTGCTGCTGCTGCCGGCTCTCGCAGGGCCGCGGTACCATCGCGAGAGGCCGCGGCCCGCCCGCCGCCGAGCCCGGCTCCGGTTCGGGTCTGGCTCCGGCTGCGGCTGCGGCCCCGGCCCCGGCCCCGTCCGGCCCGCAGAGGCCCGGCACGCCCGCGGCGCCGGGAGCCGGGCCAAGGTTATCCCATAAGGATAAGCCCCGCAGAACTCACTGCGGGTAACGCGGCCTTCCTGGTCGTCAGGCTGGTCTCACTTCCCAGCCCGTGGAGGCCCCCGGGTTTTCCACTGGAATCGGAAGAATACAGGCATGCCTGTTTACATTATTCCCTATTCACATCAGCAGGGGAGCGGGTTGTAGCAAGAAGTAAAATAATGGATGGCGAGGTATTTTTTCACTGCTGTTTAACTCTCCATCCCCTCCTGTGATGAAGGAAATATTAACACACACACACACACAAAAAAAGAGCAGATAATATTTTTTTATCATCATCATCATCATGGCTAGGCTTCGCGAACAAAGATTTGGGAAGGGCACTACCCACATTTGCTGCAAGCACGCTGATAGCTAAAAAAGGCCGATGCAAGAAGTATTTTTTTTCTATTCAACAAATAAATGCATAGCAAAACATCAAAAGCAGTTTGCTTTGAAATAATTTCCTACTACAGTGTAGCTATAAAAATCCAGAATTTAGATGTGGCAAGCACGCATAATGATTTTTTGTCAGTGCTTGCACATCAGGTGATACATCATACATTATTATCCTCGACTCCTACATTTTTGTAATGATTCTGATAATATCGGGAACACTAATCTTCCATGATGACGTTCCTTTAATGCTAAACATGCATGTAATGCTAAACCTAATGTCTACATGTTCCTCTAAATGGATCTACCTCAGTGTAGAGGAGACCCTCTTGCACAGTAGAACTATGGCATGTTGGGGCCAAGCATGAAAACTGCTGTACTTCCATTGAAAAGGTATGATTCAGGAATTGCAACATGGACCTGTCTTACTGCTAGTTCCTCAGAAACAAGATTTTGGTAGTTGCAATAGAGTGGTACCTTTAACACTGATCTCTTCAGTGCTTTGAAGTGGCCAGTGCCCTCAGGTATCCACAAAACAAAACTGAGAAAATGGTCTGCTGACTGCTGCTTGCAAAGGATGTTCAGTAAACTGACCAGAGTCCTGTTAGCTTGGCCATGCACCCTCTCCATCTTCTACATACACTGTTTGGAATGGGCTACAAGTGACAGCATCTTATTCCACATCCATGCCAGGCGATTCCTTCCCAGGCAACAGAGTGGTTTGCTTCTTTTCTGTCCTCATGCCAATTTAGTGTCACTGTGGTGCAACACTTCTAATTATCACTTCTCAAGTTCTGTTTCAAGCAACAATATCTCAGTTTCATTGCTAATATGGAATGAAGAAATAAAATGTGCATAGTGTTCAGCATTCCTAGACCTTACTCAGAGAGCCTTCATTTCAACATGCCTTTCCTATCTTATAAAACACCTTATAAGAAAAATTGCACTTGTAGTGGCATCATAGAAAGACGTCCTCATGGTACCTGGGGTGTTTCTGAAATCCTTCCATTCTTCTCTTCTTCCACCTTCCATATTTCAGCCAGCTTCTTTAGCCACATGTTTTACAGCAATTGGAACTCGGAGCTCTTTCTCATGAGCAAAGCTGGCAGATCTCAGATGCCATTTGTGATCATTAGGATGCATCTAGGCAGATACCCTCTGATGTAATACTCCAGAGTGAACAACACTATCCTGAAATGCGTTGTGTTTACATAGATGGATGTCAGTCACATGAGAGAGATTGCAGAATTGTAGAATTTCTCATGTGGATTTCACACTGGTGAGATTCCAGTCCCTCTTATATTAAGACGTTATTCTCATTAGAAGAAATATTCCAGATGTTCTCTCTTGGCTGTACAAACAGGAAAACCTGGCTCCTAATCCCAGCTCAGGAAGGCATGTGGTAAAAATAAGTCTTCCTAAAATTTCAACATTGCTAGAAAGGCACAGTGCTGTCTTCTATAATTTTAGAGACTTAGAGGAAACAACAAATGGACAAGTTCTTAGAGTGTGTTGCATGTAAGGTAAGCAAAGTTTCAAATGGTGAAACACAGGAATGTGAGTAATTTAAGTATTACAGAGAAGTTCAATTTAATAAATAAGATTCTCTCCCATACCTTGAACATATCTCAGGATTTGAGTTAGCAGTTTATTAAAAATTTCTGTAAATTTGAAATGTTCTTGCAGTGTCTCCAATGTGGCAGATCAGAAAGGAGGAAACTGAAAAACAAAGGAATCTTCTTAGCAGTAGAAACAGCAGATCTTCATGCTCATGTCATTACACCAGGGATATAATTTCTCCTCTCTGCTCTGTTCTGACTCTTGCCTTTTCCTTCATGGTAACTGCCCACGAGACCACCCGTTTTTTTTGGATTATGCACAAAGATATAGAGAGATTTTGATTTTATGTAGTTGTTGCCCAGCCTTTAATTTCTCCAAGAATGTTTAGCTAAGATTTTCAGCAACTCCATATGTAGGACCTACTAAAGGAATTGGGATTTAATATCTGCTAGAATAACTTAACATAATCTGTATTGAAATCCCACTTTAAGCCTTGCCTTGGCTGATGCAGTTTGCAAAGGAGTTTATACCAAAGAACTAAAGAGAAGGGCAAACTACACTTGACCAAAAAACCTCCAAAAACAAAACAAAACTGACTTCCTATACTCTCATTTCAGAGCTAAATCAAGACTAGAAGGAGCCAAGGTATCCTCACTTAAGAGTTTCCCAAACTAGGACTGAGATTAATGTTAGGTAAGGAGAAGTAAGTGTGAATTCTGTCTCTGCAAATAGCACAAGAAGTCTGTACCACCTTTCTGCACCCTCTGGCCTACCTTAAGCAGTTCTTGATCCTCCAAATAAAAGATGAAGACATTTCATCAACCCTTGTATGATGACTGTGACATTTGTTGCCCTCTCACATCACATTCTTGGGAGTTTTCCAAATTTAGAGGAACAATGAGCATGTTTTAAGACTTCACTAGATCATAATCTAGTCATAAATATCAAAAAGGAAATGGCTTAAAATATTACTGCTGATGGGAAAATCTTTTTAAATAATCTCCAAAGGAAATTTTCTATTTTGGAGGCCATTTGTCCTTTCCTCTCTGTGCACTCTATGGAAATACTAACGCATTGCTAGATGTTTCTGTTAAAACAAACACTAAGAAATTGGTGGGTGAACAGTCACAAGGGTAGTAGCCTGGATCACTTCATACTATCAGCTGCGCTTGGAAGATTTGTGTTAAAACTCATCTATACAGAATTTAGTTCCATAACAAGGAAAAACAGTATCATGACTTTAGTCTAAAGTTACATCAAATGACTTAATACATTGCTCTTGATACCTAAACTGATAGGAGATGCATGTAAACTCTAACAGGAATCAAACAATAAAATTGGGTCAGTTTGATTATTTGGTAGCTAAACTTCAGTTATGCTGACATTTCAAAATGACTGAAGAACTTACATTGCTATTCCTGATCTCTTTTTTTCTGAGAAGGGAGAAGCAGGCAGGAAATTGATAGGACTCTCGCATAACATTGTAAAGCACTGACTGAGTAACAGCCTGTCCAATAACAAACAGGAATGTTATTGATTAAAAATTTAACTTAGTGAATATATAGGCACTGATTTTTCTGTTTGCATTTTATGGTGCAGTCTTCAATAGATGCTGTGGTTGTTGTTGGAAAAGTAACCACTGGAACTGAGGTCAGTACAGGTGTTAAAATCTTTACTACAATGCTAAGTAACTGCCTCAAAGAATCAAAATAAGCTTCAATGACAATATGAATATCCGAATCCCAGTGAAATAATTTCCTTATCCATATCTCTCTGTTAGTGAAACTTCAAGTAGCTAAGGACATATGTGTCCCTGACTCTGACTTAGGCAAATCTCTTAACATTGGACTTATGTCTTTAGTGGTAATTGAAAATAATAAAATTATCTTTATATGCCATTATGAAAATTAATCTTACAGAAGTACAATAAAATAACCAAGTAGCATCATAAATCTCTAATTCATTTGCCACTTCTGCTCTAATTAATATTTTGGCCTTTTTTATAATGTGTTTCCTGAAGGTGGCAGCAATATTCAGGAGTTGTGTGGATTGCTGACTTTTGAACCTATTGACCTCTGTAATACAGTATTTCTTTCAATGTCAATGTATTTGTATTTATGACTATAATACGCTAAAATCAAACCTTGATGACATAGATATTGTAGTTGTAGACTAATAATGTACAGTATCACCACAAAATATGGAGAAACTGTGTTGACCTGGGGTGATAGAATTGCTTATTTGTCCAGTTAAAAAGTCAAAAGCTAAAGGAATATTCCTAAAGTATTAAGTATTTTTAATTGACAATTTACCATGGCTTACAGTTAAAATTATCCATTTCATCGGTTTCAGTGACATCTGTATCAGACACATTTTCTGCAGTGAACTGTTAGCTCATTTATGGGCAGTACTTTAGCACTCCAAAACACTACAGATATTATGTGTGGTAATCACTGAAGGAAGATTATAGCCTGTCTGTAGGGTTCCTTTCAGTTCCATTCTTCCATTTGATCTCAATCATTTAAAATCACTGCTAGAGTCACTCAGGCCAACTATGTCATATCAGCATTGCAAGGTTTTAATTCAAAGAGAATCTGTAACACCTCTCCTTTTACCTTAGATGTAGTACACTGCATTATTGTGAAATGTTTTTGCTACTGGGGCAAGGCAGTTACATCAACATTAGAAGTAGGTAACACTTTAGAGAGCTCTCTTCTCCTTTCATTTTGCTAACAGTTGCCTGGACAGGGACTTGCAGATCCAGCTGCAGTCTGAATGGTGGATCTTGGAAGCACACAAAGACATCTCTGCAGCAGGGCTCTTTTTCCCTTTGTCTTTCACTCCAGAACTGCATAATGCCAGATGACTCTCATGCCTGCAAGCCTTCTGTCAGCTCCAGGTCTGCTCTCATAATGCATCCAGGACAAGGGCCCAAATTCTTATACTGCTGCCCCAGAAATACCACTTTGAGGAAAGGCTCCTCAATACAAGAGAAACATGGAGCTCCTGCAGCAGGTCCAGCAGAGGGCTATGAAGATGATTAGGGGACTGGAGCACCTTATTTATGAAGAAAGGCTGAGTGAGTTGGGCCTGTTCATCCTGGAGAAGAGATGACTCAGAGAGGAATTCATCGAAGTGTAAAAGTATCTGAAGGGAGAGTGTCAAGAGGAGGGAACCAGGCTCTTCTCAGTGGTGCCAGGCAATAGGATAAGAAGCAATGAGAAGAAACTGAAACACAAAAATTTCCACTTGAATATGAGAAAGAACTTCTTTACTGTGTGCGTCACCGAGCACTGGAACCGGTTGCATAGAGGTTGTGGAGTCTTCCTCACTGGAGTTATTAAAAAACTGTCTGGATGCAATCCTGTGAAATGTGCTGTAGGGGACCCTGCTTGAGCAGGGAGTTTGGGCCAGATGACTTCCAGTGGTCTGTTCTAACCTTACCCTTTCTGTGAATTGCATAGCTGCCAATGGCCTTGCTGTCAAAGGAGGTGCAAAACTTAGGCAGAAGCTTCCCTCTGAGTCTTCACTGGTTCAAATGGACTTCCCAAATACTCTCATACTTTCAGACCTGAATGTCTCATCCTGAGAGAAAAGTAAGGAAGAAACTACATTTTTGTTAAAAAAATAATCTTCCCTCATAAATATGCATGGAACAAAAAAGCTACATTTTTAAATTATGCTGACAGAATTTTTTATAGTGCGCTTTCTAATGAGTTTGCTTAGCAAGCCTGGTGGCCTTTTTCATAGCTAAATGTGAATGTTCCTGTGCCTTAGAATTGTCAGTCTTTCTTCTTGTCTTTACCAATGGCTTTCTGTGCTACCTTGAAAACCAGTACTTTGATTTCCTGAGGCTGAATATTTTTATAATTGCTCAATTTTATGTTCATCTTTTGTACACCATCACTGAAATAACTTGCTGCAGATTTCTTCCCAAGATTAGCATTAATTCCTGCACCTGTCACATTGACATTTCAGAATTCATTCTCAGCTCCTCTGAGCTGCTGATGTGGTATTCTATTGCAGATACTGACTGCTATTCTTTTTGCATTTCTGTCCCTCTTGGATTTCCTTTAAATGTGTCATTGCTATCACTTCCTTTATTGCACCATATCTACTGAAGAGCTTGTGTAAGTGCTTTTGTGTTGAGCCACCATACCTTCTCTAACCTCCATTTCCCATCCATCTTCTGAAAATTGTATCCATCCAGATACACTTCAGCTCTCCTTATGCAATGGCTTCTCCTGCTATAGTTCTGAATCCCAGCATCAAACACAATACAATTTCCTTCCTGCATCATCAGCCAAGTGCTGTCTGTAATCTTAATATTTGCAGGGAGTAAAATACTTGAGACATTTGCTATGTGAGTTGTTGTTTTATATTCTCTTGTTAATATAAGTTGTAGTCTGCTTGTAAGAATTTTTCCTAGATGTACAGATGAATCCAGCCAGAGGTGATGCACAGAAAACTTTGTTCTGTTCATTTCTGGAATGTTGTAAAATGCATGAAAAATAAGTAAATAATGCTCTTTGCTGCTTATTTGAAGCCATACTCCTTGTAAGACAGGCCTAGGAAGACAGCATTTGGCCCATCCTTTGTGATCCTTTATTCCTCTGTGTACTTTCAGCAACATGAACTGTGTGCTTTGTATTTCAAATATTTTGTGTCCTAGCAAATTGTGACCTCCTCAAACATCACAGTGATGTTTTAAAGAACTAGTAAAAGCATTGCTAGGTAACAACACTGTTTATTTAAACTCCAGAAAACACTTGTTTTTACTTTTTCTTTTATTTTGCTTAGATAATGTCTGTGATCTTAGGAGAATTTTATATCCAAGAAAAGTTTTTTGAGCTTCTCTGAATAAATATGATTTCTGACGTAAAGAAAAATGGATGAAGAAAAACACCAGTCCTGAATGTCTTCATCCACCAAAAATGGTCTTTTAGTGAAAACTGATTTTAAGATGGTTGTGTAACAGGATCTGTCATGCAATGGAGACATTAGTAACACACAGACATAAAATAATGAATCTAATTTCTTTGGAGTAGTAAAAAATTCTGTGCTATAGTTTGTTTTGCATTATTGAAGTCAGTATGTCACCCTCATCTCAGTGAATTTTAGTGACAAGGATGAATTTGATTCAGTAAATCTGCAAATATATTTATCTGACATGAATGATAATCTCTAAGTAACAAGCAGAATACTTAATATTTTCACTGTTTAGTGCTTTCATGGCAAAAGTAAAATTTCAATAGAGATGTGATTTTATCAGTCAAATTCATTTCAGTGAGGAATAAGACAAATGCTTCTTTATCTTGATACACTTGCTCACTAACTGTTACAAATTTTGTCATGCATATTTTGCCAGAGACCAAAACATCAACCCCAAAACATGTTGGCAAGTAAATAAGATATTATTCATTTTTACTTTATTATTTTGAGAAAAAAAATAATTTTTTTGACAGCCATATGGCTTGCAACAAAATGAAGAAATCCACAGAGCAGGCATAACATAAATTATTTAGGGCTCTCTTCCAATGCTTTGGGATGGAAAAGTGCAAAGTTATATTCAGTAGGACAGGTCTTGCCTGCCACAAATCAGGACTTTGAATGGTACATTCAAATGGTACATATTTCTTGACATAAAAAGTCCTGAATTTTAATCTCTGTCTTTAATCTCAGAAGAAAGCTGAACACCCAGTAAAAAATTAGAGAATCATTTATGTTGCAAAATAGGACGTACTCTCCAGACCCTTCACCAGCTCTGTTGTCCTTTTCTGGACCCGCTCCAGTACCTGAATATCATTCCTTAATTGAGGGGCCCAGAACTGGACGCAGTAGGCAAGATGTGGCCTCATCAGAGCTGAATATATAGGGCAGCAATCACTGCCCTAATCCTGCTGGCCACACTATTTTTGATACAGGACAGAATACCATGGGCCTTCTTGGCCACCTGGGCACACTTCTGGCTCATGTTCAGCCAGCTTTTGACAACCACTCCCAGGTCCTTTTCTTCCAGGCAGCTTTCCAGCCACTCTGTCCCCAGCCTGTAGCACTGCATTGAGTTGTTGTGATCCAACTGTAGGATCCAGCAGTTGGCCTTGTTCAACCTCATACCACTGGCCTTGACACATCCATCCAGCCTGTCCAGACCCTTCCTCTTTTCTTCAGTTCAGAAAACTCATCCCTTCAATTTTTTTATTTTTTTTTCCTCAGAGAACCACCTCCTCCATCCAGGCAATTGCACTTATGAAAACCTGGTTGGGGCAATTGCCAGAAAAAAAACACAAGTCCTTATTCTCCTGAGACAGAATTTTGTTTGAATCCAAAAGGTGGTATCAGGTCCCCTGATTCAGAAGGAATTTTTTTTTTTTCCAGACTTGTAAATGATCTTGTTTACTACACCAGACCTGCAGTGTACAAGTCAGTGCTGCTGAAGGGGAAAGAGTTGTGGTTATGAAGTGTGAGAAGCCACCTCTTGATGATTGGAGTTGGAACCTCATAACTTGGCTTCACAGTCAAAGAAAATGAGAGCATATCCTGTTTTGATAAGGCTGAGTGTAATCTCTATTTCTTTCTCATCTGTCAAATGAGTTTTGTGAACTTGTAATGACTTGTTTGGAGACTGATTATTCTGATGGGAATCCTTGGAGTGTTCCTGTAGTATGCAAAGTATACTAACAATGTGATAATTACTATTTTAAAATCTTTTCTCCTTTTGGTGCACTCTTTTTTGCTTAACTCAGGTTTCTGGGCTTGCACTGGAGAATAATGCAGTAGCTGAAGGAAAGAATCTTTGTGGATGTAGACTCTAGGCTGGTGTATGCTGATTAACTTGATTTATGCTAATGAATGTCTTTCAAATTACACCAGTGGAGGATTCAACCCTGTTTGTAGGGAGGTTACACTCACAACTGAGTAGTTCCTGGAGAAGTTCTCAAAAAATTTTAAAAATACATTCCCTCTTAGTTTTCAGCATAATTTTGCTAGCTGCTCTGATGCTTTATAGTGTTTATAGCACTAAATAATTGTAATGCTGTTGTGTTTCGTACTATTTGTTTTACTGTTTATGCACTGTATGGTATTGATGTGTATTATATTGCATATAACTCAATACTATAAACATAGCATTACAAAACAAAGTTGCTGCTTTTTTTATTGTAGGTAGGTTACCTACGGTGATGAAAAAATATAGGGAAATTATTACTCCCTTTCTTCCTACTTTTTATTCAATAACTAACCCATGGTAAATTAGGTCCAATTTCACTAAATTTTATTCAAGCATAGATCTTGGTATAAAACAGTAAATAAGCTCTGCTAGAATTTTATGGAGTTTACACTTTTTTGTTTTGTTTTTAGCTTATGTTTGTAATGCTTTGCCTCAGAGGTTGCTTGAAGATCACTCTTGAGGGTTATTGCACATTGTCAGTTGTTTCTGAAGGCAATGGATGCCAAGAATTTAACTTTGCGGAACTGAAGTATTTATTCTTTCTCTTATTTACCCCTATGCAGATTATTTTTTATTTTAACCAGGACACTCCAATTGCTATCCATGAGGGACTGAAATAATTAGCTAAGAGGATAAATTTAGAGTCTAAATAAATTTATATTTAGATAAAGTAGATTTATATTAGATATTAGAAAGAAGTTCTTCACTGGGAAGGTGGTGAGGCACTGGAACAGGTTGCTCAGAGAAGCTGTGGATGCCTCATGCCTGGAAGTATTCAAGGCCACAGTGGATGGGTCTTTCAGCAACCTGAACTAGTGAAAGGTGTCCCTATCTGTGGCAGGAACTTCATGATCTGCAAGGTCCCTTCCAACCCAAATTATTCTATCATTCTATGATATGATTCTAAGCTTAGTGAGATGACCTGTCCTCTACAGGTGATTACAATTATTTACAGAATTATACTGCATGGCGCTCATTTTGTTGACTTAATTCCAGAGTGGGACCTGATAGCCAAAAGAAGCCATTGAAATAGCATTTTAAGGCAGTGCATAGGACGGTTCAGTGGTTCAAGGCCCTTAGGTCTCTCTATGCCTTTTTTTTTTTTTTTTTCCCCTAATATACTGAACAGGGAAGATTCAGGTAGTAAATATAAAGTTAAGGGTTGTCCTTCAATTAGTGCTCTAGATCTTAAGTGCCTTATTCAGGGCTGCAGGTACATGCCTCTCTCTGCTTATCTAGAGTCCATTTTTTCTCCTAAGTGCCCATCAAGGCTGCTTGAATAAGCCAGGCAAAGCTCCTGGTGTTTTTTCAGAGTGTGACCTGGCTCTGCCTGAGGAGAGATTAGCAATAATAGATCTGCATATTTGATATCCTCCAGCCTAAGGGACCCCAAACCTTCCTCTTTCAGCAATCCATATTGTGAGGTCCAGAGGGAAGGGAAGGAAAGCATTCCTTTCCCAAAGGAATTGCAAATTACTGTAGCTGAAAATCTTATATAGGGATGAAGCTTGACTGAAACATTGTGGATGTGTACTGGTGTAAGAATGTTGGTACTTTTTATTAAATCCAGTAAGTGGTTAATATAAAACACGTGATCAGTCCTGATGGTAGAGGCAGTCCTACAATCACTCCTACCCAAGTGTCCTAGTGTTTCTGCAGAGCCAAGCCCCTTGCTGCTGGCTTTCTGTTCCTTTTTGGCAAATCCTGATATCCTTCACAAAGAAGAAGAACAAAGCAGAAGAAGAGGAAGGTCCTGCTCAGCCTAGCCTACTTCTCACCAGCTATAAAACTCTCCTAGAAGCAGGTTTGTTTTGAGTTTCCAGTTTCTAGGGCTGAGCTAGATAGTATCAGTGAGCATGGTGAGGCTGAAGTGTGAAGAGATGTACAGTCATTTGGGATCTTCAGAATCAAACAGGAGGCTGCACTCTAATTTTCAGTCTGGGGTATAAGGTTTACTAAATTCTATTTATGCCAGAGTTCCTTCTGAACCTCATCCTGTTTTCCATTTTTCACATGTCCCTCTTTCCCTAGGTCAGTGACAGTTCTTATATCAATTTCTGATACCTAGGATAACATAATAAGGATAGGATGTAGAAGCCATTTGTATTTTTATATAAGCATAATGGTCTTTTTCAAATTTTTACTTATTTTATATAATTTTAGGACCTTTTACCAGACAAATGTTACATAAAATTAAAACCTACATGAAGTAGAGAAAGAAGTGAAAGGCTATATAGGTCAAATGTACATGGAACTGCTTATATATGCTGTATTTTAGAAGTTCTATCTGAAAGAGAGGCAACATGTAGAAAACCTTCAGTCAGCCCTTCACATCATCTGTCTGTTAAAGTTGATTTGTGTTTTATTTAATAAGTTAGTTGAACCTGTCATCTCCCAACACTACATACTGCTTGTATCAGAGCACCAAAACCTTGGTTCATAATACATTATGCAGATTAATTTGTCATGAATATTTTTCCCAATGTGAATAACACAATCTGTCTTAACACTGTTAAGATTTTACAGCAACACAAGATCAGTGGAGCTACTTCACGTGCATAATTCTCCTCTTCAGTTTTATGTTAGTGTAATGAAACTATCCAAAAAAAAATCTATTTACCCTATAGTTAATGACATAGTCATTCTTGGTACTATAAAAGCATGTGCAAGTCACACGGAAGAAGGGCCTAAACCAGGCTCAAGCTCCCTACAATCATTACTATTCAGGCTGCTGCAACCATGGCCCCCTGGAATTTTAAACAGAGACACTGCAGCAGCTCATTGGGAACAAGTGAAGCTGTTCAAGTGCTGATTATTCTGGTAGAGCCTGAGCAAATTAATTAATAATTAGGTGTGAAATTAATGTATACCTTCTGTTTTCCTTAGTAGTTTTAACATGTTGCTAATTTGCTTCTGCACCACCAAGGGACAAAGTACATTTAATGTGGGAAGGAATTAAAAGTCTCCCTAGGTGAATCTTGTTATTTTTGCTCTCTAATTTTTAGTATAGTATAGAGCTTTAGCTGAACACTTTAAAATGTCTGACTCCTTAAATCCCAACTGTTTATATTGTCTCTTTAAGCAAGACTTAATTGGCTGGTGATAAAGAGAAAATATTGCTTTATGTTACATTATACTAGGTAGGTACCTAATATATTCTTTCATTATGTCTTATTCTGTATATTTGCATTTTAAACGTGGTGTTTGAGGGTGTTTACATAGCATGTACTCACTGAAACTAGTGTGAGATGATGTTAGAGTTACAGTATTGTATATAATGTAGCAATGTGTTGTTGGAGGGCTTTTATATGTTTCTGTATGTTAAGTAGGATGTTTTATTCAGAGGGAGTGTTTTGTGATTATTTACTGTGAGAAATATTTAAACAAAGTTGAGTAGACCTAACAGCCTCTGTATGAGCAGGTAATTGTAGATTGCACCAAAAAGCAGCATGAATAATATTATAGATGTTTCAGTTAAAATTATAGCTTTAATGGGAAGACCTTGTGGAAATATGAGGTGATGCAAGATAAAGCGTGAATCTCTGCTCCTCTTGAAAGGTGAGGTTAGAGACTTCCTGCTCTAACAAGCCAGCTTTGAGCCCTTTATTATGCATAAGGCTAGCTATGCCAAATCTTTGTCTCTCTGCTCATCCTGTTAACTCAGGCTGTGATTTTTGTTTACTCTAGTCTTTTTAACTTTTTTGACTGCTCCAGGCTACTGGATGGGGTGAAGACATCCGTAGTGAAAGAGAAATTATGTAAGTGTGGAAACTTCCATGTGAGTAAGTACAAGCAAGTTTCTTAGCATGCTTATGAAGCATATATTACTATAGGAGCAATACATGCACGCGAAAAGATGAAAGGTTATTTCCTTGCTTTTTACAGAATGTGCTGAGTTAAAATGGACCCACAAGGATCATTGAGTCCAACTCTTAGCCCTCACAAGACCATCCCCAAGAGTCACACCAGATGCCTGAGGGTGTCATCCAAACACTTCTTGATCTCTAGCAGGCTTGGTGCTGTGACCATTTCCCTGGGGAGCCTCTTCCAGTGCCTAACCACCCTCTGGGTGAAGACAGTTTTTCTAATATCCAATCTAAACATCCCCTGACACAACTTCAGGCCATTCCATCGAGTCCTGTCACTGGTCATCACAGAGAAGAGAACAGTGCCTGCTTCTCCTCTCCCCCTCACGAGGAACTTCTAGACTGCAGTGAAGTCTCCCATAGTCTCCTCTTCTCTGGGCTGAACAGACCAAGTGATCTCAGCTGCTCCTTGTATGGCTTCCCCTCAAGGCCCTTCATGATTTTCACTGCCCTTCTTTGGACACCCTTTAACAGCTTAATATCTTACTTATGTTGCAGTGCCCAAAACTGCACACGGTATTCCAGGTGAGGCCATCCCAGTGCAGAGCAGAAAAATCTCCTCCCTTGACTGACTGGCGATGCTTTGCCTGATGTTCCCCAGGACATGGTTGGCCCTCCTGGCTACCAGGGCACTTGACTTATATTCAACTTGATATTTATCAGGACACCCAGGCACTGCTTTCCAGCATCTCATTCCCCAGTCTGTACATACAACCAGGGTCCCATCCCAGGTGCAGAATCTGTCACTTTCCCTTGTTGAACTTCGTATGGTTGGTGATTGTCCAGTCCTCTAATTTCCTAGGTCTCTCTGCAGTATCTTCCTGCCTTAAAGGGAGTCAACAGTTCCTCCCAGTTTTGTGTCATCTGCAAACTTGCTTGGTATCTCTTCCATTACTGTGTCCAAGTCATTTATGAAGATGTTGAAGAGCACAGGGTCTAAGACAGAGCCCTGTGGAATCCCTCTAGTGACAGGTGACCAGTCTGATGTTGCTGGATTGACTATTACTCTCTGTGCTTGACCTGTGAGCCAATTGCTCACCCACCACATGATGTGTTTATCCATCTGTGTGTTGGACAGTTTGTCCAGAATGATCCTGTGAGAGACAGTATCAAAAGGTTTACTGAAATCCAAAAAGATTACATCAGCTGGTTTTCCTTGATCAGCTAGGTGGGGTACCTTGTCATAAAAGGAAATCAGATTGGGTAAGCAGGATCTTCCTCTCATGAAGCCATGGTAGCAGTGACCAATGACTCTATTGTCTTTCAGGTGTTTTTCAATATTTCCCAGAATAAACTTCTCCATACAACAAATAGAATAGGAAATCCTTGTTTCAAAAGCAGAAAGATGTCCACAGTCCCTTTCCCAGTTATATCTCATCCTAAAAGTACTTGACTTGTTACAGAAACTCAATATGTCTTTAAGAGACTGCATTGTTCTTGTTTTGAATTTGGTGCTATTCAGACATTTCACTTCAATTTCAGATAAGAGTACCATCTTAGACAACTAGGAACATCAAAAAGACACTTGAGCAGTCTTTCGAGTACCTCATTTGTAATGTAGGTGATTTCCCAAACTGTTCATACTGCATATGCTAAGCAAACAGTCTGAACAAAATCAAACCAACCCATCATGTTCAGATTAGCCTTCTTGCCAGCATGTTAGCAGAGGGAATTTTGTGGTCTCCAAGGCTGTTTATTTTAGTGATATCCCAAAAGTTAGCCCTTTCCTTTCTTTGGATGTTATTTACCATCAAAGAAATCTAGAAATAATCTGAAAGCTAAATAGTTAGGCTACTTGTAAACTGCAGTAGGAATATATGCCAATATTTCAGTTTACAAAGGATACTATTTGCATATAAATCAAAAGAACAGTTTATGTAAAGATTTTTAGAAGGCTGATTCATCAAAAATCAGTTACAAAAATACATTAGTATTAAAGAGACTCTAAATGTTATGGCTGGACTTAAGTGGCTTGATTATACTTTTAAATATCTGGCACTGACTTTCCACACTCCTAATAAACTGAATTTCTATTTCTTCCAAAAATTGTTTCTACTGTTTATCCCATTTGAATAAATATTAGTACTTAGATTGTCTGGCATGGGGAGAGAGGCAAAGCTCCTTCACTGAAGTCACTGCTGGTGAAAGGCCTGACTAGCACCTGCCATCTGGACCATGGTACATGCCTGGGTGAGGGACTGTGCCCTCAGCAGTAGTTAGAGCTGGTCTGCTTGCTTTATGCCAGGAAGGCAAATATTAAGGCTCTCTTAGTGCAGTTTTAGGTTAAAATATTGTTAATGCAAGCTTATTGTGATTATGGATTTCACCAGTTTTCTCATATGGTTGTTCTGTTTCTTCCCATCTGTTCTCATAATTGCTTGCTAAGGACACCCATTTTGTTTCATCCATGCTGGTGGAATCTCCTGAGTAAAAAGGTGTTTCTCTGAACAAAAATTTTCTCTTCAGTGTTAACTTAAGAATACAAGATAGTGCATTTTATATGTCTATGATTTGCATATTTTTTTCTCCTATGTAGCTTACTTATTTTCTCTTGCCACCAATGCAAAACCTTTCATCTTTGTCTCCTTTGCTTTTTTTTTGCTTTCAGTTTTGCTTGAATTTGCAATAGGAATAGAAAAGTGGGAAAGGTGCTTGGAGGACCTTAAAGTCCAGCAGCTCAAATCAGAAGTCAATGAAAGTGCTTCCACCTGTGTTATTCATTTCCCTCTTCTATGCCAGGCTCTTCTTTATCCTTCTTCCTTGACCAAGCTTCTTATGATCACTCTTCCCTTCCCTATCAGTTTTTTCCTGGGTAAGATAGGTCCAAAGTTGCTATTCTCCTTTATAAGGTCTGCTTGCTCTCCTCCTTTACTGTTCTCAATTTTTTCTCTTTCCCCTTGTTAGGCATAGAAAGGTCAGGGCCTTGTCCTCTGGGCTTTCTTGAACTTTGGGTATTAGCCATAAGTTCATTTCACTATGAGAGAATGTCAGAGTCTATTTAAGTCATTGAAAAGACTCCAATAATTTCAGAGAGGTTTGGATAGTGGCCGTGAGACCATGGTTGTGTTGGTCAGAATTTCATTCTGTAACAACCCTATCCAGCAAGTCAGCAGAATACTGTGGCTTGCCCTCATTCCCCAAAACACTTGCTCACTATTATAGTCAGTGGTAACTACAGCAGCAGTGAAAAACTTTCTCTTGAGCCATTTGAAATGTAATTACCTTCTCAGTGATGGTAATATTAGGAATTTTCTCTCCCTTTTCACAAAAAAACCTTTCTTTTTTTTTTTTTTTCATAAGTCATCAAAGATCAACAGATTCATATCTGCACTTTTACAATAATTTTTCCAGCATTACTTTATCCATATCATATTGAGATTAACATTTTTTAAAAAAATATCTGTGAATGGTTCCATTGCCCCTCAGTCAACCCTTTGTTAAGTTTTATATATTCATTCCTTTTAGTTATAGCTTATACTTACTGCCAACCTTCTGAACATTTGTCTTACTCTTCACTGAATTTCTTCTTCATATAGTAGTGCTTTTCTTCTTATTAAAAGTAATTTAAACATTCTCAACCTATTAACTGTTGTCCTAGTCAAATTTCATTGACTGGTAAATTTGTATAACAAGGTGGACATCATGCGCTAATATTTTTCATGAGCTATTGAAGAAATTACTTTGCAAATCTTGGAACTCTTAATTTTCTTTTTTACAAATATCTCCTAACTATGTACACATTTATGAGGTTTTGGCTTAATTTTCACAGGATCTTTCCTCTGTAAATGTTGGGTTTTTTCCCAGCTACTTCTGACCTCAAGATGCAATTTTGCAATTTTTCCAGCCTTTAAAACTAAATCAGAATATCCTCTGGGATTTTCTATTTTTTTCTGATAACTAGAATTTCATATGGCTTTAAATTCTCGTGGGTCGTGTGCTGGATCTGTGCTTTAAAGTTACATCAAGTGAAAAAGATACAATATCTATGCAGGTTTGATCCACAAATTACATTTTGTTTGTTGGTGGCTATAATCCTGTCTTCTCATTTCACTGTGATTTCTCAGCTGTGATTTTTTTTTTCTACCTTATCCCTGCCAACTTAGATGCTCAAAATCAACATTATCTTTCATCAAGGAAAAAAGAGGTCATTGCAACATTGATATTTTGCTGTTTTAGACAGCCAGAAGTCACACAGTCAAAGAATGGCAATGTGTGGCACATAAGCCATTTGTTCATCAGTGATTATGAATTGGAACCAGGACAGAAGACAATCATTCATGTCAAAACCAAATCCTCAAATAATTTATCAACTCTGAATTAGAGTCCTAGAGAACTGTAGAGAGGATGAGATAAAGGAGAGAATAACACATTTTGGAGAGATCTCTGATGTTATCTTGTTCAGGCAAGCAAATGGTAAATTGTCCCATTTGCATCTCGATTTCAGGTTGAATGGAATTCCTGCATTAAAAAACAAAACGAAAAAAGCAAGCAAACAAAAAACTAAAACAAACACAACAAACTCAACAAAACACCCACCCACCCACAACAAACACCCCACCTCCAAAAATCCCAAATAAAAAAACCCAAGCAAACAACCAAAAAAAACATATAAAAGAACTCCAAAACCATCACAAATATACGTTCAAGTGTTAGCAAAAACCTTAGTGTAGATTGAATCATAGAATAATAAAACAGCCTAAGCCAGAAGAGATGTAGAAGTTCATCTAGAATAATAAAACAGCCTAAGCCAGAAGAGATGTAGAAGTTCATCTGGTCCAAACTTTCATGTGGAAGGGAGCCCTGATATCATCTGGCATCCGATCCAGTCATATATTGAAAATCTCCAGCGATGAAGACTCCACCACATCCCTGGGAAGATTGTTACAGTGACTGATCATTCTAACTGTGAAAAAATTCTTTCTTATATCAAGATGAAACCTGTCCTCATGTAAATTGGCCCTTTGTCCCTTGTCCTCTCCATGTGGGTCCTTGTGAAGAGTGACCTTCACTGTCCTCTTTGTAGCTGCCCTTTAAGTACTAGAAAACTGTGATGAAGTCACGACTGAACCTTCTCATGAAGGAAAAGATCTAACTGCTTCAGTTTCCCTTGTAGGTCAGGTTCTCCATCACTTGGACCATCTTTGTGGCCCTCCTTTGGATCCTCTCCAGTCTGTGCATGTCTTCTTTGAATTGTGGAGGTGAAAACTGGACACAGTTGATGAAGCACATCCTCATTTTTGTTGGCTAATGACACAGTTGCAGATCAACTTCAGAGATATAATTAAGAGTTACTCTCCTTTTACTATCTTGAAATTCAGCTAAATCTTCCTAACTAAAATGTATTAGGATGTTGTCTACCCTTATCACTAGAAAGAGATACAGGGAAGGAGAGATGATATATTTTGGCTTTTATACACTCTCCGCTAATACCATTCTTGCAATTTTTCCTACAAGACTTTTTTTCATATACATATATATAATTTGCAGAAGGATTTTGCGAAGGAGGAGTACTTAAAGGTAATGAGAATTTTCTTCTTTGTCCTGTTAAATTGTGGTTAGCTTTTCTGAGATGTTGTGGAGGTTTGGGTTGGCTCCCTGCCAAACCTAGCTGTTGGCCACACAGATTCCCCCCTCCTAAGAGAGAAAAAAAAAAAGAACAAAAAGAAAATTCTAGTAAAATATATATATATATTCACATGTTTTATGCAATTAAGCACTATGTATATACAGAACAAGGATCCCAAACGGCCCCGGAAGGGAAAAGGGGGAAAAGGGGAAGGGGAAAAGGGACAAAAATCAGGAAAAACCAAAAAACTCAGGGAATAGCTCAATAAAGTAACTAGCAAAATAAATTCTCACCAAACTTCCCTCAAGAAAACATTTCCTTCACATCTGCTCGGCTGGGGCAACAGTTTCTCAGGTAGGCCTCAGTTCACATAGATAAGAGCAAAGGCAAAACACTGAGACCTGATGTTCTCCAAACACCCTAAAGGAAGAGAGAGAGGAACCTCCCTCCTTCGTCTTTATATAGCCCTGATTATGTAAAGCAGTGGTGTGGAATATTTCCTTAGTTATAACCCTGTTACAAGGGAAGGCCTAGACCAAAATGGAGAAAACTAAACTACCACAGATGTAAATGTCTTATATAGCCATTTTCCTTCTTTAACACATGCACCACAAGAAAAGACCATGATAGCAACCTGAAATGATCACAGACCACGAAGATTTATGGCTGGTCTCATTCAGAAGCCAAAGCAGACAAGTTTTAGTTTTTCTTTCTAATGGAATCCATGTACAATCCCAAAATACACCATAAAATTGGAATGAAATCTATCTCCAAATCTGGTACAGGACCCCCAGAATCCATGTATTTCCCTGCAGCATGATATAGAAAGTTGGGGGGTGGCAGATGGGGAGAAGAAAATTTGAGTTCTTGGTAACTATCTCCTAGACAGACCAGATAATTCTAATCCCCATTTCGTCACAGGAAACTACATAGATATGAAGAAAGGAAGAAGGAAAGTAAAGTTATGGCAAAATCAGTTTGGGTAGTAACTCATAACCAGCTTGATATATCTATTACAAAGCTTTCCCTTTCACTAGTGCTATGAGTCTCAGTCAAGTCATTCATCAGGAATGCAATGCTCCATGTGCTGTCTAAACACAGAAAGGACAGTCCTTGTCATTTTACAGAAGAATGGAATCACAGAATATTCTGAGCTGAAATGGACCCACAAGGATCATTGAGTCCAACTCTTAGCCCTCACAAGACCATCCCCAAGAGTCAGACCGCATGCCTGAGAGTATCATCCAAACACTTCTTGATCTCTGGCAGGCTTGGTGCTGTGACCACTTCCCTGGGGAGCCTCTTCCAGTGCCCAACCACCCTCTGGATGAAAAACCTTTTTCTAATATCCAATCTAAACCTCCCCTGACACAACTTCAGGCCATTCCCTCAGGTTCTGTCACAGGTCACAATAGAGAAGAGATCAGCACCTGCCCCTTTTCTTCCCCTCATAAGGACCTTGTAGACTGCAGACTTTACTATCACAGAATAAAAATAACAGGAGCAAGCAAGAGGCTATGTGCTATAAAACAGATGTATTTTCTGAGCTGGAATTTGGAAATGTCAAGTGAACTTTTCCTGCAAAATCGGCTTTCAGACACCTCAGTAGGCACTCATACTAGGTTTGGGCATATACCCCAAACACAGGTGTAATACACAAAACAGTGTGTTTTCCAACTTTTTTGTGTTTAACATTTCAAAGCATAACTCAAGTTTCTTTAACAGTAGACAGTTAAAAGTATGCCAATGAATGTATATATACAATTTTAAGAATAAATTAAAATAAAGGCATTGTTTGAATTTACATGAATGAATTATAATCATCACTTGTCTTCTGGGGGAAAAAATCTCCCCTTGCCCATGTTCACAGATTTCAGCAGCTTTGATGGAATTGTAACCCAAGCCTTAAATTCTGCTGTCAACAATGGAGAACATTTTGGGGCAGGTGAAAAAGGAAGTGTTTGGCATGGATTTTCCAGGGAGTGATCACACCTGACCAAGCTTCCAGTAACGGATGTCTTTATCTTGGCTTTAGCAAGGCTTCCAATGGAGTTTCCTACAAAATTCTTGTCCCTAAATTGAGTCATTACATTGCGGATTGGTGGACAGCTAGTTGGCTAAAAAGCAGTTGGCTGGTTGGGCTCAAAGCGCAGAGTAATGGACTGTGTTTACCTGGAGGCTGCTGGCAGTGGAGTACCACCAGTGGTCTGCCTTAGGACCTGTTTAGCATCACAGGAGCACTCTAGTCTGAGCTCAGCACAGAGCCTCCTGTAGCAGAGCTGGACCAAGGCCCTCCCAAGCATTTTTATGGTATAGCCTTTGTAAAACTGTCAATGTCTGCATTCTTTAAAAGATATGTTTAGAAATTATGCTAAGTTTTTCCTTTTGAAAGCCTGTTCTTATCATATAGGTAGCTTTCTTAATTGTTTACAGGAAGCATGACTGAACTCTGATAAGGTTGAACAATATGTTACACCTGAAAATTTAATCTAGTGTGGACTCGAAATAGTTCTTAAAAATGACATTTTGATTTTAAATTTAAGAAAGCAGAAAACAGAATCAAAGTAGTAGGATATATATATTTACTAATAAAAAGGCCTGCTATGTGGCAATTTTACTTCCTAAAAATTGATCTTACTTGCCAGAATGAGCACTGAATCATAAAAAGTTATTGTGAAACCAGCTGAACACAAAAAGCTGAATTCATCACTCAAACGCATTCACACAACTGTCACTGACTGGGAAAAAGATTGGCTTAGAGCATGGAAATGAATAAGCCTTTGCCAAGCGAAGAAAAACATAGACAATTTCAGAAACCACATCACAGGACCATTTTCCCACTGTGACTGTAGTTGTGGTCTAGTAATCTGCTGAAGTGAGGGAGAAGAGAGAAGCATGAAATCAGACAGACAAACGTGTCTGCAGACAGCAAGCAACAAGAGGGTTGCAGCATAGTGGCAAGGTGCCTCACTGACTGTAATCCTTTTTTAAAAAGCTGAAACTGCACTGAAAAAGAAGGTTTATTAATTCTTTACAGTCATTTGAGGAACGATGGATGAGTGTGCTTTGTAAAAGTGATATCCTTCTTGTTGAATCATAGATGTACTTCTCTTAAATGGGAATTTTGCTTTACTGTACTGTTCTTCCCTCTCCACATGTGTGACAACTGATAACTGGTGTTATAAGAAGAGTCAGTTCATAGGCCTGTTTTCATTACATTACTGAAGAGTGCTTTAAATGGCTTTATTAACAGTAAAGAAAATGAAAATAATTTTACATAGAAATATAACTTAATGGGTGGTCAATTAAGTTATTAAATATATTTTGGAAATAGGTTTGGTGATTATTGAACTGAATTAGGCTGCACAAATTGTAGGGGTAAAAACCAGCAAAGTCTTAATTTTCCTAAACCTTCAGGACAAAACACTAAATCTAAAGCAGTTATGTAGCTAATTAATATTTGATTCAGATTTTGGGGGAATAGTGGAGAGCAATTCTGAAAGAAATCATTAAGAATTACTAGATGACTACTAGACAAGCTGGAGTTATTTTCATTCATATCTCTACTTTTTTTTTTCTAGGGTGCAAAATCTTTTTCAATTATTTTCAGGGGGATTAGATAGTTGTAAAAGCTGCTGCTTTCATTGCTCCTGAGCAGACTGGCAGATAGCACTTAGCAAGCCTACTGGACCTGGGGAGGTGGGGCTGCAGTGTCAGCTGAGTTACATTTCAGTACAGTCAACAGGTCTAAATGCAGTGCTATTCCTTGCTTTTTTTTTTTTTTTCAGTGTGGAAAAACCCAGAGTCAGCAATGTAAGTCTTAAACTGCAAAATCTTATTGTTTACCCAAAGGATAAAGAAGGCTTTTCACAAAAATAAAACCGTTCACAATCTAAATCTTGGTTGTGCTCCCTAGATGGAAGGTGCCTGCAAAAGAAAGCTGGTCCCAGGAAACCAAGACAGGATCCCTGCCTACCCAGTAGGGCTGGAGCGTTTCTCCTTTTGTAATGAGCTCTGCCTAACAATGTGCACAGTACAGCAAACTTGTCTATATGCCAATGCCTGTGGCCACTGACCTGCTAGCAAATAGTAATCATTAGACCCATGCAGATTATGCATGTACAGAGCTGGAGAATGACAGCAGTTGCTCTATCTAGTGATATCATGATGTAATGGAGGCAGAAATACTTAAGAAATAGGTATTTCAATTGCTTTAGACTTTTCCTTCAGCACAGCATCATACTGCCTCATATTCCTAGTCAAACATACACTGCAAAAATTTTAATTTTCCATTATGCATGTCAGAAATAAAGACTACACCATTAATGTATAACAATATAACCTTCCCTGACATGAAACATTCAGCTTGTGCCTGACTAGCATGAAGAATAGAAAACCACAGTCCACTGAATAAAACAAGCAGGAAGCTGTAGTGGGTCCTGTGAGCTTTATGAACCTCTGACATATCAGAGAGACCGAGCATGCAAAACAGCCATAAAACTCCCACTTCTTCCACCAAGGAGGACAGTGTTTGGTCACTGCTGAATAGTTGTAAAAAACTGGCTGTACACTTTGCATGTGTACTGTGTCTCTGTAGGCAATTTAGTAAAAAGTCACACTATCCTCTCCTTCTCCTCTGTCTGCTGAGGAGACTTTTTTGTCCCATAGTACAACTTCCAGTGCAACAACGATACAAAAACATGGGAAGTGTGAAAAATTGATAGGGTTGTGTGTTTGGTTTAAAATCCACTAACATATTATAGATATGTTATGTAGAATAAAATGAAATGTGAGAAAATACTTTGCTAATTAAAAAGAGCTGTACAGATACTGTAGTTATGGGTTGGTCTGCTCCAACATGGATCCTTGGTGGTCTTTTCTACACTTACCTCATATTTTCATGTGCCTCTAGCTAATGTTCTCTCTTAATTCTGAGTTTTTGGCATGGCTTAGTGCAATTGTAACACTTAAGGAACAGCTAGCCCTCACTGCACCCTGAGAATTTCTTTGAAGGGCAGGGAGAACAAAAAATGAATTATAGCTACACAGTGATTTCTCAATGCATTTTCATACAAGACTGGATACAAAGAAAGCAGAATCTGTAGTCTGAGTGACAGAAAGTAAGTGGTTATATCAATGACAGCCGAAAGGCAGGGAGGCTGGATTTGTTCTTGAATGGAGAGGTTATTTCTGCAACATGGATTTTGCAGTGGTTGCTGGAGGCTTGAAACAAAACACCACCTGAAATTGATTATTTAAAATTATAGTGGCAGCTCCTTTAATGCAACAAACCACACTGTGGTTCTCCTGTTAATTTTGATCCCTGTATAAATGACTTGAGTAACTTCAGTGAGGTAGTGGATGGGAGAAAGCTCCACTAGGAAGAGGTTGCATGTTAAAGGCTCCCTCCAAACCTTTTTCAGGGTGACAGAGTGTGAGCATGATAAAAGGTGAAGATGAGGATTTTTCAGGAAACTTTGGTTGGACATGCTTTTTAGGAAATATTGTGTCTTCACGCCCTGCAGCTCCCTTCCTGTCTCCTTTTCATAGGTTGCCACCAGCCACTGCTGAAAATCTCAGGCTACATAATTGCATCATTTATAGGTGATGAGAAGCCTCCCAAAACTACTGAGTAAAAGAGCCACTGCAGCATCACAAGAAAGAATATCCTTTCTGAGTAAAACACTCCAAGCTCTGTTTGAACACCCTTCCTCTGTTCTGTCAGTGTGCCACTGTATCCTGTAGTGCTTGTCCATAACAGCAAGAAATTGAAAGTTGAAATTTCTGTTTAAGGAAGCTGACTAAAGAGTTTTCATTCTTCCAGTTTAACTACTTTTGCAAATAAATGCACAGTGTAAGGATGACAGAAAGAACAGTAAAACCTGCAGCCTCTTGAAGTCTCAGAAGAGATGCTTTTGGCTGGAGTAGGAGGGCAGAAAGGGAGAGAAGGGCCAGCATGAAAGATAAGGAGAAAAAGAGGAAGAGGTTTAGGGAAGCTACAACAAAAGAGATAAGTTGAAGACAGAGTCATAATGAAATTAAAATCAACATTGTAAATATATAATGATATTTTCCTGGTAGTGCAAAGCTATGACCTTGCTAATGGAATAAACTTGGTGCTTAGTGCAGTCTGCACTTGCTCATGGAAACTGTATCCTGCTGGATGTAGAGGGTGGAACATTCCTGAATATGTTAGTGCTATGAAGTGTTCATAGATTATCATGGTCTGTTACAGAAATGCTTAAATCAGAGAAGGAAATGACCTCTCATACCAACTTTACAAGAGTCCTTACTGGTCCCTTGAAAATCTACTGCATGCAAGTGAGTTACTGACCTAGCAGTGATCTGAGAACATTGCAAAATCTTATCTACAAACGTAGATCCTGTTTGTGCCTGCAAACAGTATACTCAATCTACAACAAAAGCTCAAAGCGTTTTGAAAGCTGTTCCTTAAAGTCATGCCCTCTGCCCTAAAGTCTGTCAAGGATTTTTCCCCTTTAAAATATTGCAGGAGGGTTTTCTAGTGCAAGCTTGTCTTGTTTTGTTTTCTTTTTGATGTAGAAAAAACAACTTTTTTGAGAGTTCAGATAATCAGATTTACATTTTGTTTAGACAGTCTCACTGCTACTATTCTGAAAATAACTCCCAATATAGCTTTATCCTCCAATTCATTATCTCAGTATCTGATCATCTTTCTTGCTAAACAATAACAACAAAGAAGTTCCTAAAGGAATTCAAAGAGTCCTTGGCATTCCTTTTCTCTGGTATTTTTCTTTTCAGTGTTGGTCTTTGCTTAGGCTGTGTGATTTTTAACTTTTGAGATTCTATAAATTTGGTTTACTGACTTTTTTCTTCAGTTTCTGGAATTCATAGTGGGTGTGGCAGGGATTAATATTTGTTAGTATAAAGCTGTGTGGATCTTCTGTTTAAGGTTTTGCTGTTTCCTAAAGAAAGTCAGATTATAATATCTTCTAATTTTTTTTTTTCTTTCATCATAAGTGGATTCTCTTAGGGAGGAATACTATGTCTCCATACTCCCACAAGCTTTGTCCTGTGCTTTTCAGCTTGGCATAGCTAGAAAGCAGCTTTCTCCATAGCAGGTATTTTACCCTTTTAATGTTTGCATACATCTAGCACCTCTCTTAAAATTCTCATACCACTAGTATTGATTTTTTTTCTGTTTAATATTTTCCCCTGACTTTATCAACCTTCAAATTTCTTTAATTTACTTTTTTTTTTTTAACTCTGTAAACTCAATTATTTACATTCTTCTTTTATTATTATTAAGTATTCTGCTGGGTAAATCTGAAGGCATTTAGAACTGTAAATCTCAAACCTGATAAATGTAAAATACTTAATTTGTTTTAAATATTTACATTAATGAAAATTGCTCAGTGGAAGTGGATTATAAACCAACTAATTTGTACAATACTGAAGTCAGTTCTTTTAGATTATTCCATTGTAGATTATTCCAGGGACCTAAGAATAGCTAGCAAGGCAAAAATAAGTTCTTTAATTGAGAAGCTGCTAACAAGAAGAATAAGCAAAACAAAATTGAAAGGGATTTAGTCGCATACTGGTAACTGGATAGAAGGCATGTAGGCAATCTAAAATTATTTGATTTGTCTCCTTGTCTTTGTTTATGTTACACCACTATGTTAGTCTGTTGGAAATCATGCTTCATTTATAATATTGTATCTGTTGTGAGGATCTGTCTGAAATAAACTTTCAAAATCTCCATAAGTACAAATCACATTACCTGGGGCCCAAAGAAAACACAAACTGCATTACATAGGGTGAGGTCCCTGTTAAGACATGGACTCATAGACTTCATGTTAAAGAGCTTTTCTGCTATATCTCTTTTGGAACATAACTGCTTAGCCCTTTTCCCTGACAGGCTGCCTGTGATAGAAGTGCTCAAATCTTCAGTGGCTCTTGCAGCAAACACTAGCCTTTCCTTCAGCTCTGTCTACATCTGGGTCATTAATTTCCATCATCAGTGCTGAGAATGAAAGTACAGTTGACGATGAAAACATTTAGTGGACGCAAAGGAATCTGATGAAATTGTTTCCATCCCTATTTGGGCTCTTAGCAGTGGCGTATGGACAGTGTTGATGCGTTGGCTCTGTGAAACTCTTCCATGCAGAACTGTGCAGTATAGAACCATCTTGCTTGATATTTTAAAGTTGTCATTGGCAATGAGGACTGTAAAGTACCCTGCAGACATACTGAACATGATTTGGAACAACATAAACATAACAACGGGAAAATATTCCATCTGTTAACAAAATCCTGTTTTTATTGTAGAGCAATTCACATGAAAATTCATGGGTTAAGTATGGCCTTCTTTTGATATATTACAATACATTGTTGTGGATAATGGTTTTGAAAGCTTTTGTGGGGCAATAAGCATCAAATTCAGTTGCCTAAAAATGGCATTTAGTTTGAGAAGTCCTTGGGAACACTGTGTGGTATCCAGATGCTCCAGAACAGTGTAGGTATCCTGTTTGTCCTGTGTCACATCTGCCAGACATATGTGCATGTCTGAAATGCCCTAGGGCATCACAAATGGCACTAGCTGCCTGTTTTAGTCTGCTGAATTAATCCCTCTGTGTTTCTTTCAGGTCAGCTTAAATTGAAGCTGGAATTAATTTTAGGTGAACTTAAAGGAAGGTCTTGTCAGAGGGCTGAGCATCTCTTATATATCTATTCTATTTTTCTCTCAGTCCTATGGGTATCCTAATTGCACTAAATAGCCCTAGGCACCTGTGAATATAGGCAGTTTCACCATGTGCAATTCACACAACTAGATTTTATCCTTAACATCTACTTTATTCCTGTTTAGGCTCCTACATCCTGTGTATGAAGCCATACCTATCACTGATGTCTAATATGTTAGTTCAGTCCATTTTCTTTTTACTAATGCACTCATCCCCCTTGACTTTGAGGCATTGAAGTGCTGAGGCCTGAAAAACAGGCCCTGAGCCAGAGTTGACCTCTAGATGTATCTTCCAACTTAAAGTTATATATAGCTATGTATCTGCTTATTAGACAAAGTGCTTTTTAATTAGTGTATTTATTATGAATGTACCTATCTTTCTGTATTTAGAGACCAGTCAAGGGCATGGAGGTAGATGGCTGGCCTTATTAAATATGAATGTATCTATCTTTGTTCGACAGTAGTTGGTCCAAATTGATTCCAATTTTATTCTGAGCCCTGGCCAGGTTTTGGGTGAAAGTTAAATATTTTCTGCACTAAATAAGTGATATAAGCTTGTTTGTTTAACAATATAAAAGCTGGACCCATTCACAGCAAAGATGGACACCTCACCTACGAGTGGACACACTGCATAGGATTTCCCAGTTACCAGGAGTGATTCTCTGACCCTTTGTTGTGACTGGGGCTCCCCAGCTGATGTGTGGGTCTGGATGACGGTAATGTATTAAAGGGGTAACTGGTGATTTATCTTTCTTAATCACTATAGACATTCTTTGTAGTAATGACTAGGTGCCTTGCTAAGCTTATCCTTTTATAATTTCATTGCTTCTTTTGTAATCATTTACTGTTTTGCACTATAGTAAGTTTATATACTTATTCTTTAAAGTTGGTGTCTGTGTACTTTGTGGTGACCCTCGTCCCCTGGCAAAACAGGCATTTAATGCATAAATTAATTACAGTGTGGATTCAGAGTGGTGAACAGAGAAGTTAAACAAATGAAACTTAAAGGCAATCAGCTGTCCCTAGTGGGATTCCACAGGGCTCTGTCTTAGGCTCTGTGCTTTTCAGCATCTTCGTAAATTACTTTGACACAGAACTAGAAGGGAAGTTAAGCAAGTCTGGAGGTGATACAAAATTGGGAGGACCTGTTGACTCCCTTGAAGGCAGGGAGGCCTTTTGGCAAGTTAGAGGACTGGGCAGTCACCAACCATATGAAGTTCAACAAGGGAAAGTGCTGGATTCTGCATCTGGACCTGGGTAACACTGGATGTAGTACAGTCTGGGGGATGAGATGCTGGAAAGCAGTGCCATGGAAGGGGACCTGGGGGCCCTGGTCAATGGCAAGTTGAATGTGAGTCAGCAGTGCCCTGGCAGCCAGGAGGACCAACCATGTCCTTGGGGGGCATGAGGCAAAGCACCACCAGCCAGTTGAGGGAAGGGATTGTCCTGCTCTGCTGTGCACTGGGGTGGCCTCACCTTGAATATTGTATGCAGTTTTGGGCACAAAAATATAAGAAAGATATTAAGCTGTTAGAGAGTGTCTAAAGGAGGGCAATGAAGGTGGTGAAGAGCCTTGAGGGGAAGCTGTATGATGAGTGGCTGAGGTCACCTGGTCTGTTCAACCTGGAGAAGAGAGGACTGAGGATAGACCTCATTGCAGTCTACAAGTTCCTCATGAGGGGAAGAGGAGAGGCAGGCACCGTTCTCTTCTCTTTGGTGACCAGTGAGAGGATCTGAGAGAATTGCTTGAAGTTGTGTCAAGGGAGGTTTAGGTTAGATATTAAAATGGTTCTTCACCCAGAGGGTGGTTGGGTGTTGGAACAGGCTCCCGAGGGAAGTGGTCACAGCACCAAGCTTAACAGATACTCTCAGGCACATGCTTTGACTCTTGGGGATGGTTCTGTGCAGAGCTGATTTGGACTCAATGATCCTTTTGGGTCCCTTCCAACTCAGCGTATTGTGTGGTTCTGTGAATTCCCTTTCTTTATGTTTTAAGTAAAATACAAGGCCTATGATTTCTGATGGGAGGGTCAATTTGGCCTTTGCAGCATCTTATTTTAATGTGTTTCCTAGCACTGGAAAAAACCCTATTTCATAGATTTTTTTTTTTTTACTCCAGTTTACAGCTCTACTGGCATCAGTTAGTCCTAGCAATTTTGAATTTTCCCAGGTAAAGTGATGATTTATCATTTTGAGGTGATGTTATCACTCAAATTGGAACCCTTTTCTTTTTGTTTTCCATGGAAGAAAAAACAAACAAAAACTAGTTTTCTATATAAAAAAAAATGCTTTTTCATACCTGACAGAAAAGGAGGCATCTGATTGTAGTTATATTTCAAAATATGAATGAACAAGGTAGAAATGTGATACTTGTCAGGTTTCTGATGCAAAAACATCTTTCAAAGTTACACAGTCCAACTCACCTTGAAGAATGCTTTACCCAGCTCCAGGAAGAGCTACAGGTCAATACACCTCAAAATGGTAGAAGTTTCACAGTGGAAACGCAGAACTTAGTTCCAAGCCTTTCAAAGACAAATTGAGCAATGTCTTTAGCATATGTCAGTGGAAACCATTTTATATTATTCTAGTGACAAATTAGGAGCTAATTTCATTCCAAGTTGTACTTTAGTAAATTTGACTGCTACTATGGACCAACAAGTGACTCGTGCTTGATAATTTGGCACCATACCACTTCCATCGAGGTCCCTGATCTACGTGGTCTACAAGAGGCATTCCATAAAAATAAATCTATTCTCGTCAGCTGCCACCTCAGAAGAGGTAGGATCAACAGAAAGAGTTAGTGGTGGTTGGAAGGATCAGACAGGGAGATTGGTATCTCCTATATGAAATCATAGTGCTTTGGTGGCAAACTGCTTCAGTGCAGCTCCCCCTTAAGAGAAATTCCTGGAGTTCACATATAACTCTTGATGATGGGAAATTATCAAAAACACAAATTAACTCTTATTTGTGAAGAAATATTACCTTATCCCTCAGTTTTTCTCACCTTTTTGCTCTTAATTCATTCTCCATAACAAAAACTGCCAGCTTTTCTCAGCAGAGTAGTCTCTTGTCTTGGAAGTTATCCTGTTGAAACTCTGTAGGAGTTCCCTGGCAGAAAGATGCTATTCCTTTGACCAAAATCATTTAGAAGATGAAGGGTATTTGTGGAGCAGGCTGTGTCTCCACAACTATCATTGAGACAGCAGCATATGCAGCAATTTGACTGTGACATTAAAACCATCACCCTGGGCACTCAGGCAGTTGACATTGTTAGACTGGTATTGCTCAGCTTCTGACAGTTTTCCAGCTTGTACAGCTGTTGAGAACATATGGGCCTTAATGTTTCTGTGCTTAGCAAGTCTTCCTCTTGCTTTTTCTTATGTATACACATCCAGACCATGGTCTGCCTCTACTGAGCACCCTGAACATTAAAATAAGAGATCTGTTTTCAGAGCAAGATAGTAATGGATTCAACTCACCTTAATTATTGAATAGCTGTGTTGCATTTGAACAAATCTGAAAGTATTGCCAGGTCTCTGATCTGCTTCTTTGATACTGGTAAAGATTTTATCTGTGAGTGCATTCAGCTACATCTGTAGGAGAGTCTGAAAACCCTGAGCTAAAAGACAACTTGCTTCTTTCTGATTATATTGAACATTTGACAGGTATGGAAACATATTGCGTTTTAGTTGACTACCCTAATTTAGGCAGAAAGGTAGGTGCCGCAAACTTCAATGCTAATTAAACAGAATTTTGACAGCAGGAGAAAGTGATATGTCCTATTCTTCTAGGCACGTGTTCAGTCCATTCTGTCTTTTTAATTGCACTGCAGCAGATTATTAAATTATTCAAATAAATAATGGAAGAAAACTTCAACTGAAATCCTGTTGAAGAGGAAAGTGCTTTGTATGAAAGTGATTTCATATTATTTTGTTCTGCCTTCTGATGAATACACAGCCATCAATATTCTTCCTCAGTATGACAGAATTGTTCACATTAATAGCTAGCTATTTGGGTCTTGATATGTATACTTATTTAAAATGCTGAAGAAATTGGCATCGTGTTTCTAAACAGCCAGGTCATGAATACCCTGCAGCATTATTTAATAATTCAGAAAATTCAAATCTTGAGGACTTTAGTAATTAAACTCCAAAGTGAAGCACATACATAAGCCACCTATTTTCTCATGCCCCAATTCAAGGTAGAAAGAAAATTCAATGGCTTTACCTTTTGGCAAATTATGCTTTGGATGGAAGAATACTGTGCAATGGAAATTAAATGCTAATCCTTCAATAGCCAAGCTGTTTTGAAAACCACCTGAGAGGAATTCATGTACCTCTATTTGTGTTTACAGCTGGATTAAAAATTGCGGATAAGGCAACCAGATCCTAGAATCACAGAGAGTCATTGCTAGGAAAATCCCTGTCTCGGGAAAAAAATGGGAGTTTTGCTTACAACTGACCTCAGAAAGTTAAAAAAAAAAAATCATTTTGAATTATTGATACAGAGCTATGGGAATAAGATACAAATCTGTTGACCATTTTGCAGATCACACTAGTGCACTCACCTCTGCAAAAAGCTCAGCTTTGGAAGCAATTAATGATTAACAATCTGGAGTATGGGAAGGCCTAGCCTACAGAAAAAAATTAGGCCAGGAATAACTGACAGTTATGACACTTGTGGACCTTCAAAGTAAGTCCTTGCAGGTGAGATAATTCCAATTTCCTACATTTATCCATGATTTACTTTGCCCTGAGCCATGATTCAAAGTACAAGTTATTTCAGTACTAAATCTGGTTTTGAGAACTATGTTAATCCAGGAAAGTTATTCATACTGAGCAGGGCACACTGCTCATTATGAAAGCAAATAGAGGAGAAAGTAAAAAGACAGGCAAGCAAAAACCCAAAGCAAAAAGACAAACTGAAAATCAATGTCAGTGTGATGATCACAATAAACAAATGCCTCAATGTGGTTGTTTCAAGAACAAATCAGATTAAATTCACAGAAGTATAATCCAGATGGAAGCATTAATCTTATCACTATCTCTTTTGTATCATTAATATTTTATAGAGATCTGCATGCATTTTTCTGCTGTGAAAAACCCTCACACTTCTAGGATGCACCACTGTTATGTGCAATGATATGTTTACTCGTCTTTCCAGCTACTGGAAATTCTAAAATAAATATTCCAAAGAGATAAGTTTACTAGAAATGTCCATGGCAAAGTGTGTTTTGAATAAGTTTGTACACATCCATTAAGCAGTGCATGGCTTTCAATAAGAGGTTTTCATCTTTATGTGATGCTTTTTTTTTTTTCCAGATTGTTTCATCTTCTTTGACTTGATGTTTAAAACTCACCCATGTCTTTGGCAATATCTCTTTATACTGCTCACTTCATGGAGATTAATCTCCACAGCCTTCAAAGTGCACACAAGAAGTGGATATCTTAGATTTTCTTATTACTATGTTTCTGCTTTCCCCACAATGAAGTAGCAGACCCCAATCGTTGAAATACAAAATCAGAAGACTTAAAGGTGGAAATACCATTCATTGGGTCCTCTCATCTATGGTTTTGCCATTTTGAAATTTTTATCTTCCAAGTTAGTTATAAAAAAATCAAGCCATAAAAAACCTGAGAATAAAAGTAATGAATTTTATATTTCAGTTCCCTAATGTTGGAAAATATTTTCCTTCTTTCAAGATAATTTCTGTCTTCTATTTTTACTTATAGTATTTTCTCATCTTTCCTGCACAAAACCAAATAATCAGGCAAACAAGAAAATCCCAAACCTAACCTAATCCTTCATTTCAATTTGTATTACTGGCTTGGAGTTTAGATTGCACTGCTCTCTCTACTGTCTTGTGCTGTGTTCTACATTTTCTTAAGGGCAGTCATAGAGGATAAGCCTTATTATCAGTTATTTTTTCTGAAAATCAAATATTAGAAAAAAATAAATGTGGGTTTGTACATGTGTTTTTATTATGGATGAACAAGAGGATTGCACATGTTCTGGAAGGTCCCTTGTGGGTTTAAGATGAAATCAATCAAGCAATAGTATAAATAACAACCACAAACTGTAGTTTACAAATAACTCATGTTGGAAATAAGGGTTGGAATTATGTGTAACAGGAGCATTCCTTAGACATTGCTGAAATACATTAATGTAAACATTTAAATGGATAATTTTGAACAATGAATGCATTTGTAATTATCAAAGTGGGTTTGTAGATACATCATGTAAGTATGGAAAATGTTTAAATTAGTTAGATATTGTATTTACTCTGGCTATTGCAGTCAACATTGCCTGACTGCTACTACAACTTAAGACTGATGGAAGTCTTAACTTTTGATGAAATTCTTGGCTTTAATTAATTTGTTTTCCCTAACACTAACTTGTATCTACAAGTAGAGGGATGTCTGTGACTTGATTATCCTATTAATAATAAGAAAGTTTTTAAATTCCTGCTGCTTACATCCACCAATGACTGAGGATGTAATCATGTTACCAATGGTTATTTACCCTACACAGCTTGTGAGTTTTTCCTCCCAAATGCATGCTGTACCTTTTCTAGAAGTGACATCAGGTGGCAACATGTTCTCAGGTATCATTACTAATTGATGCTTTTTCCATTAACTTACTGTAAAGGAATTCCAATGCTTCTAGAGATAATTAGATCTCAAGTGATGGTAAACACAATCTCCAGATAAAAACGTGAAGGCTTGACATACAGTCTCTGAAATTGAAATTGTTTAAACAATTGCTCTATCATATTGATGAGAAGGAATTGACCAAATCAATTACAAGTAGTCACTCACGTCATGTGCAGCTGACTGACACTTTGAATGAAAAATATCTGTGTTGTAGGTTTATTGACAAAAGTATGCAACATGTTGTTCCCAGAAGACCCAGAACATTTTAATAGAGTAATATGAATGACAGAACAGAACCTGGAAGACAATTAATGGCAATTAATCAGTTGTAGTAATAGACCTTGAAAACTCTAGGGTACTAGACAAAGCACTACATTATGTACACATTGTGTTTCATATGTTACGCAGAAATCCTTCTACAAGAGGAAAAACAAGGACTAACCTTCTGAGATATACTTGCCTTTGTTGAAAGCTGATTGATTTTGCAGATGATCCAAGCTGATAGATAGCAAAGCAAACATTCCTTCAATGTATCTTGGCTTTTGTTGGAAAACCAGAACCAAATAAATACTGTTGATCAGTTTGTCAAAGTCTGAAAAAGTTATGGCAAGTATATATCATAGACTGTAATATAAAAGACCTTGAAATGTATTTCAGGAATCATTGCTTTCAGGTGGAAACCCTTCACAACTCACCAGTTTCAAAGTCTGAGCTGTTCATTCCTGAACTGAGAGAATGGCCATAATGAACCAAAACTCCTGATGTCTGAGTGATTTTTTTTTTTTAACATTTATAGTCAATTTTTGCATTCCTGAACAGAACAAAAATAAAAGTATGCTGTTTTTAATAGATACTATAAAAACTGTGCGTTGTATGCATGAGGGTATGTATAGGCTGCTGAAGGTATCGGGAGTCAATGAAGCAGGAAGGCTGTGGAGTGCCTTTCTCATAGGGAACGGCATTGCATGGAGGGGACTCACTGTTGCAGCCACACTGCTGCCACCTGTCTACAGCCTTCTTCCACCGGCGGGTTTCCCTTTACTCCCAAAACCTGCTTCCCTCCCACCCATCCTTGAGTCTTTCTCCTCCCAGGAGCGCGACGGGGACCAAGGATCTTCCCTGTTTCCCACCGCCCCCTAGCGGGACCTGCCTGAAACCCAGACCTCCTGCCTGGCCCTTGGTTGCTCCGTCCACACCTCTGCCTTCTAGCCAAGCTTTTCTTGTTAAACCTTAGGCTCCAATAAAATCTAAAATATTTTCTGTAGTCTTTAAAATTTTTGAATAATAATATAGCTAGCAATAAAACTTGTTAAGATGAAAAAAAATCTGTTGGGTTTTTTGTTTGGGGTTTTTTGTTTGTTTGGGTTTTTTTGTGATTTTATGTATTATTTTTCTAACTATAGAGCTTTTTTATAAATTTAGATATAGTGCAAATCTGAATAAGGTCAATATGGAAATCCATATGTGGTGTCCTTCAGTGTCTTCCAGATTAGTTTGCTGTGTTTGCAGATTATGCTTCTTTTTAGCCACCAAAATTTAAAACCCTAGTTAGGATTGGGATGTCAAAAAAATCCATTGGGCTTTTTGCCCAGTAGCAGTTATTCTTCTCGGCAAGACGTGAAAATTGTGTCTAATACCTACCTGCAACCTTCATCTGCAGAACTTCTTAGAAATGTGAGCTTGCCATAAACCCAGTGATTAACAGGGACAGAAAGAAAGAGTATATTTCAACATAACATTTAGAATTAAGACAAAGATTTTGTTTTAAAGATGTACAATGTTTCTAATGCTGAATTGTGTGTTAGGTCTTTCTGTACTGCTGTAATAGCCTGGAAGCTCCAAGTCAGCAACTGCCATGTCTGGAGGCACCTCATTTTCTGAGAAATCATTAATTGCTTCTTGCTGTGAGTGCTGAGGGGCATGATGGTCTTGAGAGCATGAAGCTGCTTGGCGCCCCAGTCTGTGGAGTCTGTGTAAGGAAAGCATCTTCCTAAGTTAGAACAGGAATTCGAATAGGTAGTTGTGGGGATCGTCAGGGTGGCCACACTGATTAGTCCCATGGTGTAAGGATCCCTTTTATGGATTTGCTTTGCAAAGATCACTGCTGTGCTGTTTTCCTGAGTATCTTTAGTATCTTCAAGAAAAAAAGACAGCCAGTGATGCCAAAATTTTTGGTCATTCTTTCGTTGCTTTTGTTTTCACCCCTAAGTTGAAAACACTGGCAACCAATCATGGTTTTATGGAAATAAACCTTCCTTTATTTATGGAATGAAAGAAGCAATAGGCTTTTCCCTACTAAACTGGAGAGTTTGCAAGGGAACCAAAAGATGTTTCACACATTTTTAAGTGCATATTATTGCCTGAATGTGTTTCCTTAGATTTCATGAAAATTCAGCATAATTTCATGCAATGTATACTCAATTCCCACTTACCAGTCTTACAATAACTCTACACATATCCACCATAAGAGCAAACCACTTATTTAAAACTCATGGTGAGTTGTTACAGCAGAGACCAGTGTTAGAAGTGAGTGGTTTTATGATGATACATAACACCAGGGTTCCCAACACATGCACTAGCACTTCTTAGAAGTAGTCTGTGGGTGGAGCAGATTGCATATCAAGGACTTTTACAATTTCACACTGAGACTCCTACATTTCCATTTCAAAGGCTAGTAGAGACCCTATTTGTTCTTGATGTGGAATTCTTTCTTGAAATCAAATGGTATTGAGGACAGGGAACAAAAGTTGAATAAGTAATGAAGAGCTATTTATGTGCCATGGAAAAGCCAAAAAGCTTGTGCACTTACATCAGTATCACTTGACTCTACATGAACTCATAAAAGGATTTGTGTTTTATGCAGAGGTTCATTAAGTAATCCAAAGAGATTTTACTCCTGTTTTACCATTTTACTTGCAGTTTATAGCGTGTGTTTCCCTCTCCTGTACCTCAGATTAGCCCTCATTTTCTGGCTCACTTGGCTAATTAGCATGATCTTCCTTTTTCACTAAACATATTCAATACTTTCTTCTACAGTTATCAGCTTAACTAGCTATTTATGACTGTGTTCCTGGTTTCAGGAAAAGAATTTATTCAGTAGAATATAAATACTGAATAAAGAAATTAATCCAAAATGTAGTAGTCAAAATTTACATAAACTAGCGTGCAATGGGTGGCAAAAGGAGTTCTTGGGCTCATGTAGACTGTACTCAGTTGTGCTGTGACCATCTGAAATTCTCAGAAATAAATATCCTTTCTTTAACATCGTGTTATGTATACTTATCCTGCCTTTAAGGCTATTTTTGAAAAAAGACGTTGAGAAAAGAAAGGTGTTCTTCTCAAATATTTCTGAGGTTAATGAACTTTTCAATTCTTTTTCATGCAATCACAGAACTGTTTGGATTAGAAGGGACCATGAAGATCATCTAGTTCCAACCCCATAGAATCATTTAGATTGGAAGAGACCTTTAAGATCATCAAGTCCAAACAGAAAACCAGCACTGACAAGTCCACTAAGTGCCACGATTTTGCAAAATAATGCAGTTTCTCAATGGGAATAAAAGATGCACCTGTTTTCCTTTAGTTGTCCTCTCTTGATAATTAAAGTAGTGGGTTGGAAAGCTAAAGATACTGTTTTGAACTTCACAGTCTCAGAGGGGCTTGCAAGCAAGTTTATCACTTTGTGGACAAGTGCTCTGATCACTGACTAATTAGCAAAAATCTCAGCAGCAACAGAAGCAGAACCACAAGCAGCCTCATCTAGGAAGAACAGGAGGGTATGTAGAACCCCACATTGCAGCCCACCCTGGGCTGCTTCAGAAAATATGGGGTGAAACAGGACATCTGCAGGGAAGGAGGTGGAGGCACCTCTGATATTTTGGTGTTTCTGGCCAGAGAAAGTATGGGACAGGACTCTGGGTGGTATAGTGTGGAGTGGCCGTGGGCATATTGAGCCCCACCGGTGCTGTCTGAGCTCTGAAGGACTTTGCGTTTTTCCAGAGCTTGATAATCACTGAAGAAAGTCTGCTGGGCCAAATATTTGGACTTGTGTGCCTCAGTTCTCCATGTCTATATTAGGACCTAAATTCTGTATTCCTCATCCTCAATGCTGACCCTAAATTGCCCTTAAAATGAAATTATATAAGGACTCTTCTCGCCCTGCCTCCCCTTACCTGTAAAAATCTTGCAAATATGGAACAGTCTGAGATTATTAGTACCCACTTGGGGTTTTATTGGAAGTTAACAAGAATTCTATTTATGAATTAGGTGCCAGTGTTAGTTTTGAGGGCAGGTAATTGAAAGTTGTTTATTTTGAATGCAGCCTTAGAAAGTTGTGAAGCTACTGATTTTACTATTCAAGTTTGACATGTAAAAAATAACCTTTAATTTAATGTTCAGTACTTTACAAGCAATTTTTCTGGTGTTATTGAACTGCCTTTATTCTGTATGATTTTTGCATGCTTTTAATATAATGTACTTTTTATTAAAGTTTAACAGCTGAAAGCTGTTGTAGTCTGTTATGTGATGTTTTTCCTTATGCACCTATGTTCATGTTTGCTGAACAATGCTAGCAATAGCTAACGAACAGTTCTCAGCCTAAATTGTGGAGCCAGAGATTTTTATGTTCTTTATGCCTCGTTTGTACATGTCATTAAATTATGATACACTGTGTAACTCCACTACAATTTTTTTCCAGTTCAGTTAATCTAAAAATTTCTGAGAAATTAGATAAATGAATGTACACACATTTAAATTCAAAGCAGATTGCTAGACTTGATGTTCTCTATTGCTGAGGAAAATGACTCATAGATTATACTGGGAGATCCCTTTCTGGGAAAATCTTGTAACAAAAACTGCTAATTCCACTAGATTAATTTTCCAGTTGTTTTCCCAAAGCTCTTCTTATGGAACCCTTTAATTAGCAGTATATTTTAAATCAATCTGTGTTTTTAACCAGCAGTCAACCATATTAATAATTTTTACTTGCTTTTATGTAGAATTTCTTGATGTTCACTTCTTTGGAGACCCTTTCATGTCTACAACACTGTTAATCCTGCAGACAGCTGAGTGAAAGAAGCAATTATGCTCCTCACATAATTCTGGCCAACACATATGCAACTGTACAGCAAATGGCAACAGAGTGGTGTAAGGAAAATGAGTGGAAAGCCTTGAAATGTTCATGTCTTCAACCACCCCTGTGGTGCTATCAAGAAGCCCAGTGAGTGTACTAGCCTTTCCGCCAGGAACATCTCACGCACTCTGCTTCTGATTTTCAGAAGTCTTTCAAAATGGTGCATTTCAGGCCCATTCTCTTAGTTGACATTAAATGTCTCTTGCCTGCAGGCAAAAAACTCTTAAATTGAGAGGAAGGCTGAACTTCTTTGTTTCCTTGGCAGTCATGTGGGGAGAAGACTTTAAAATCAACATCACAGGCTGTCTGCAGGTGAGCGAACACAATCACTCAGTGAAATGTGAATGAACGCATGCATCAATCTAAAAACAATTGTTTCTACAGGAAAAGGCTGCCCAAAAGCATTCTTTAATCTTGTGGTGAATAAACAAACAAACAAACAACTCCAAACAATTCAATTTATAATGTGATTAACAAATTATATTCAAATCTAAAGAATAAAAAAAAGCAGCCTATAAATAACTGATGCTAGTTCTCTTTCTTGCATAGGAAGTGATAGGAAAAAAGGACTCATTTCTAAATATCAATTTGGAGACTGACATAAAGAAAATGTTCATTTTGATTTTCTAGAAGAAAAGTCCTTTTATTTAGAATTCAATGCCTATTTAAGTATTGAAGCTGCTCAGTTTCATTCACTGTATGATAATACGGTTGAATAATGTTGCATAGCTAAAAATAAAAATATTGTTCTGTGAATAAAACACACTGCCTCACATTAACAAATTTATTCAAATGCTGAGTGAATCTGGAATTTCTGGAGTAAGAGCAAAAATCAAAATTAAATAAAACACAAGAACAGGATTGAAAAATCCTGAGAACAGGATTGAAAAGATATAATGTCTTTAGGGGAAGGGAGCTCATTCATTTTCCCTTTGCTCTTCTGAAAGTAGCCAAGCTTTCTGTCCCTCAGTTCAGCCACATGTGGAAAACTCATCAATCTCTACAAGATTTTCAAGACTTCCACAGAAAGGCCATTGCTGTTTGCAAAGTCTGGATAAAAAGTATTAAAATTATGTCAAAATAGCTCATTTATTCTAAATATCCAAAGCACAATGATTATTACACAAGTGATTTTTTTTTTGTAATAAAGATATTTTTCATTAATAAAGGTACAAAAATATATTCAATTGGGTAGTAATTTGGGCGAGTTACCTATGCTGAGTTTTTTTTTCATTCGTGCAGGTTGCTATTTTGGAATTTGGCTGTACAGCCTATATTTATATTCCTGGGTAATACTTAATGTGTGCAGATTTATTGGCTTCAGTGAGATTATCCATCAAAGTAAGCAGCAGACAGTGCCAATACATATTCTGAAATTTTGTTTTAATTCATTGTTAATGTATTCAGTCATTGCCAGACCCCCTGAAGAAATTTAAAGACGGCTTTGTGAAAAGCAATATTACTTTCACTCTATGTTACACTGGTTTGAAAACATGAAATGAACAAATTTGTTTTCAAAATCTCCCTTCCTTTGGAACCCAAAGACTAGAAAATCTCACCACCACCACAGAGAAACAGAAACTCAACAAAATACTATAAGACCATTTCAGTGCAGGATTTTTGAATGAGAAATAAAATATAAAATAAACAAAAATATTAACTGGCATTCAAGATCCAATATAATTCATGTTTATTTTCACTGTGTACAGAAGGTGGAGCCAAATTCATAAGGATCTGTGAACTTATGCTTCACTCTGTTTGAATGTTCTTCTAATGTGTTTGTGGAAGGGTAGCTAGTTCAGAGGACATATTGATTGGAATCAGTTACAATGTTGGGATAAATCATTTTAAGACAAAATTTTAGGATGTTTAAGCAGTCTATAATGAGGTTTAGAAGTTTCTTGGCACAGCAAAAGAGCATCTGAGTCTTCACGTATTACCCTTCTCCCTTTCTGTCCATCATTGAGCCAGGAGTGAATTCAGAGTTCTAAATGTAGCATGGAAAAGAGAGCAAAGTGAGTATCACCATAAAGAAGTTGTGGTGAAACCTTAGTGATGTGAGGTGGCAAGCACTGACCAACACAAAGAACAGAAAGGAAACAATCATACCAAACTTTGAACACTGTATTTTCCTTCTCAGTGATCCTCAGAAATTTTAAAAAGAAACACCCCTTCTGCTAGCTTATATTTCAAAATGTAACTAGAGAACAAATCAGAATAATTTTGGGCTTAAAGGATGGAGCCTGGCATTAGGAAATTTTGCCTCTAATTCTGGTTGTGTCATGAGCTGTCTATGGCTCAGAAGAGCTGCTGGTATTCTCCATGACAAACTTCCAACCTTCGTAAAAAAGGTTGCTATAATGTAACTTCTTCTACGATAATATTTGTAAAACACTGTGAGACTGTAGGCAAATGATTGTGCAATAGTGCAATATATTTCCAGAGAATAGTGAATATTTACTAGGCTGGGTTCTGATGCAATGGCATCACAGAGAACTTCCCGCTTTCATCAGAGGTGCTTCAGTTTTGATGATTTTTTTCGAACAGTCTCTTTTAAAATGGCTTTTTTTTTTCTTTTTTTTTTCCTTTTTTTCCAGACAGATTCTACCTTATGCTGACTAAGCCTACTTTTCCCCTGGGCAATATCTAGCTTTGAATGAAATGAATCTGAGAGACCAGTTTCAACAAGGAATGGCAAATGAGCTCACTTAGAGACAGTCTTGTGATTATCCCCCTTTTTATTATTATCCTTACAATTATCAGAAAATATTTTAATACACTGTGTGCTGTGCTACCCAAGTGGGACCAGATATCATCTTGAGGGACAACAATTGTCTTCAATTGTTGAATTGTCTGTTTTGAACTAGTAATGGCCCTTTGAAATGTGGGGCAGGGAGTGGTTAAGGCTGTGTTCTGCAGACCCTATGGTGCTGGGTGCAGCTTCTTTTACTGGGCTCGGAGTGCTTCAGCCCAGTCACCCCAGCTGAGAGAATATGCAAGAGTTGTGGCCAACAACTTCAGAGCTGTGTTGCATTTCTCTGTGATGTAAATTCCTCAAATAAGCAAAAAACACTGGGCGCTAAAAAAAAAAAAAAAAAAAAAAAAAGCCAAACAAAACCAAAGAACCAAAGACATTAGTCTGCACATTTATGTGCTTAGGTAATCAAGAAATACCACACTATTGTTCCTTGGATGTTCAGAAAAGCTTTACCTCCATAGAGCATGAAACAGGGCCATCATTATTCACGAGTCTGTCTTTAAAGCCAAATATGTGAGAAGGGATCCTGCCAAAGTTTATGTGCCATCCAGGGATGTGGGTTACTGTACAGCTGCCTTGAAAGCATTCAAGAAAATCTGAATTGCCTGTGTATATTAATTTCTGTTTACTATATATTCGGCTCATTTTACTTGGTCCATGGATTCCTCTCCCAAATTGCCCAGGACAGCGATGTGAACAGGAGTACTCAGAAGTAAATTTTACAAACAAACTGAAAACAAGTGAAGGCGTACTATTCATTTCAAGTGCTCCATAAATTAGACATGCTTAATTGGAAGTAGACCATGAACTCCTCTGGTATCAACAGTAGATTTGGTAGTGGTGAAAGGACTGGAAAATATTCCAAACTTTGCTCCAAAAGGCAAACTGTCAGTGGATGGCAATAAAAGTCCCAGGGAGCTAAAAGCCCCAACACCCTCATTTCCATCATGTGAAAAGAGTCTGTCTTCTGCGATACAAGACTTCCACAATACAAGGCTTCAAACCTAACTATGATCTTCTTACCCGACTCTTAGTCCATAATGAAGAACAGATTTGACATTCCCATGCTTTCCTGTTGAACACAGCTTCACCTGAAGAGAGGTTGTGTGTGAGGACCTTTGTTCAATCTGAAAAACTTATTTCCATGAGGCGGAAGCTTATTTTCATGAAGCAAATGAGTGTGAGACTTTCTGGTAACCTTGTGAAATGGTAGATCATTGCATCATCTGAAGCTGAATATGTTCTGCTACTAGGCTTTGAAACATGACCATGCAGATGAAGTTCCAAACTCTAGGAGATATTTCCAAGTAATTCTTATCAGGACTAATGATACTCTTTTCTAATTCTGCACAGCATCATGGTGGAGACTTGTAAAACTTTCCCTTTGCATGTGGATAATGCCTTAGCAAATCCAAATGTTACGCTTAATATGGCTGCAAAATTATTCTTTCCTTGTTACTAACATACACATTTTAGTTTTCCAAAGTGGATTTTAAGATTGTCAGGCTTCTCACAAATGCTGTTTGTTTTTTTAAGTGGGAGAAATACTTCTCCGTCCTTCTTTCAAAACCATAATATTTGAAAAATTGCAAAGCCTATACAGGAAGATAATGGAAAAATGCAAGATGAGGCAAGCTGGACCTTGTGATCCTGCCAGCTTTGACAGGGAATGATAGCTTTGTATTCTTGCATGCTATGATTCAAGGTTTTTTCCCTGGCATAATTCTGCTTTCCTAAGGGGCAGCTTTTTCAGCAGCCATATATTCAACATCCCAAATCTCCCCCACGTCTCCAGCATCAATACATGTAGCCATGTTGACAGAGTTTTGTACTTTGTTCCAGAATGACCAGTGTTTTACAGGGCTGTAGCAGGAGTACTATGTGTATTCTGCTTGCTGTCTGTACCATAGTCATGAAGGCAGTGAAACACTGTGGTTTGTATATTACAATTTTTTTTATTCTCAAGAGGGGCCTGGTAGGCACACTGTTCCATTTCTCCCTTAATGTGATGATAAAAGGCAACCTGAAAACAACCTTCAGAAAACATGAGGTCTCTTTCTGCCATAGGGAGGGAACAACTGTAAAAGCAAAAAAAAAAAAAAAAAAAAAAAAAGGATGCCTTGTTAATGTACTAATTCTCATTTATTTTCTAAATGCTCATTTAGAGCATTTAGATATCATTTAGATATCAACAGTGTCTGTGAAACTTATGTGCCCTCAAAGTGGAATTTCCTACCCAGACCAGAGTTGATATCTTGGGGCCAAATCCTGCCAAAGTTTACACAGTGGCATGTTTCCCACCATATTCTTCTTTATTTCTAAGGAACTATGAGGCAGACCTGTTGCAGGACAGCTCCATTGATGCACAGGGGATTCCACCTGAGGCGCAGGAGAAGGAGAACTACACAGTTCATCCAAGATCTGGAGATGGTCAGAGTCTTGAGATCTGGAACAGCCAGGAACACCACTAAGCTTCTAACCATGGCTGAAGCTTTACTGTAGAACAAGCCCAGTGAATCTGCCAGTAGCATCTGCAGAGAATCTATGACTAACTTGACCTAAGGATTACTTTTCCTCAGGTTTACGACTGAATCAGAGTTTTTTGTATGGCCAGTAAGATACTTTCATCACTTAGGCAATGACTTGAACAGGATTTGCAATGCTGTAAAGCCCAGACACTTGGAGAGAGTCCATTTCCAGAGCAAACTCATGTAACTGAAAAGCCAGTCAGTGGTCTAGCTCTTCCTCTGCATTCCTAGTCCCTAGAGCTTACAGGTGTCATGCAGGCCTCATACCTCAGTTCAGGTTATAAAAAGGGTCATGGTTTTACTTCTGGAAATTCCCCTGTTCAGTCCCTGGTGTTAGTCAGCACTCATCCCAGTCACATTGCTGCAGCATTATTTTTGCTCTCTGGATGAAAAGAGGATTAAAGTCTTCAGAGCTGCCAATCCAGATTCTTTTGGTTGCAATCCGCTCATTTAAGCAAACAAAACCTGCAAAGCTGGAAGGAGACTGACACATAAGATTTAGAGTGGAGTATGGAATAGTGATACTGCATTTTGCCAAATAGCAAATCTATGTGCATCTCACTGGGAAACCAAGCAGAGAACTTGAAGATGGAGGGGAGCAGAAAGGATGCCACAATTCAACAACACTCACTGAAAGGAAAAGGACAGGAAGACCCTCAGGGCCTACAACTGACAAGACAAAGAGAGAATTCAAATAGCTTTGACTGAGGACTTTGAAAACATATGAAATTAATTCTGTACCTTCTGGTTATTTCTGCTTTCCTTAGGGACTCCACCATAATAGGTGTGATGGCAGCGGAAGTGACAGAGGACAAAGAACACTGTTTTTCTGTTGGCAGGACTCTGCTTTTCTGCCCTCATTTTTATTGGAATTAAATAATTATTATTCCATTTGCTACATCCTGCCCCATTTCTCCTTTGTCAAAAGCAGATTTAAAGAATTTCTGGTTATCTAAAATAAATAATGGAAGCCAATTCATACACAGGAACTACAGATGTCAGCTCTGCCTCTCCCTTTCTCCCCCTCCCTTGTCCTTATTAGTGGGAGAAGCTCATTGCTCCTTTTGGAAAAGGATAGAAAAATTTCTTTGCAAGACAAAGAACGCATTTTTACTTAGTCCTCAAAGAATTACTGCTCAGATATTAAGAACTGTTCAGGATTACACACTGAACATCTACATGTAAAAACAGAATTTCCAGAACAATTGGGGATTCCTCAGAAGGGATCTGGAAGAGAAATTTTTGTAAAAAAAGATCTACTCTTGCACGAGTTTTATTCAGTCTGCCAAAAAATTGCTAGCTTTGTCTAATCCATCATAGGATATGACACATCAGAAAGCATGACACAGTTTAAATGAAGGGTGGTATTTTGTAAAAGCATCTGACCTCATGCCAACACCCATCTGCATTCCCACTCCACTCACGTCCCCGTTTTGTCTCTCTTGTTTACCCGGGGCTGGATCGTGCCCAGCGCACCCGACTGCACACACAGGCATCCGCTGGCAGAAAAATATGATGGAAAACAAAAATTTAGCAGCGGCCAGTATGCTTTAACTTCTGTGTGGGCAACCTCAGCCCTGACAGAAAATGTTAAGTGATAGCCCTCGCTTTGGAAAGCTGCTCTGAAGGAGCACGATGTGAAAACAGAGGTTGTTACATACTTGCAGGTTGTTGCACTGCCATTCCGTGGGGAGATGGGCCTTCAGCTTCCATTCAGACTTACCACATTCCTCTGAGGGTACAGCAAGGGGACCAATTAGCACTAAGGATGGCAGAGGTGATTTAGCAGTGTGGACACTTGTGTATAAGAAAACAATGGGCATTGTCAGATCAGTACAATAAAATATCATTCCTGGAGCAGACCAGTCATGCCAGTTAGCTAGAGGCATCAGACGTCCAGAGTGATGAACTGCAGATCCTTACCTAAATTTAGACTGACAAGCTTTCTTTTTTTCTTTTTTCTTTTTAATTTTGCTCATTACACTGCCCTCATCCAGCAAAGCACTGAGGTATACACATAATTCAAAGCACATTCACACCCTGTTCTTCATACCCTTAAAATCACAGATGGGCTTATCTGAATTGCTAGATGAAAGACGAGGGGCATTGCATGGTTTTCTCAAGCACCCAAAACCCCAAAACTCTTCTGGTCATACATCCCACAAGATACTGACAGAAGTAACATTGTAACCATTCATAATCCTTTGGGGACTGTAAATTGTATGATGGCAACTGCATAGCCACTCTGCATAGATAAATGGATATACAAACATTAAGTACCACAGTAATTCCCAAATATTTGCCTACATAGATTGCCCTCTCCATCTCTTCAGCTTTTCCTATGTCAATTTGAATCACTGATATCTCACGGATGCAGAAGGATTCTGGGCAGAGGGAAAGGAAGAAATAAAGACTTGCAATTATTAAATTTTGGAGTTTATAGAACAATTTTTCTCATCTTTCTCTCTTTTCTGACTTTCCTTTCACTTTTAAATCCTTCACCCATGTATGAATTTCCAATAGATGCTTCAAGAGCTCATGTTCTCTCTCCTGTGAGACTGCTCACAGATTTTCTGCACAGACTGTCTCTTCTATCTGCCATTCCAAAAAGAAATATCAGTTCTTTCACAGTCCCACACTGGCACTCGCAGGTACACATCTACTTGCAGCATGACTCTGCAAAATTACCTCTATGCCTCATTAAAACACCCTAGAAACTACCACAAACATCACTGGAGTCTGCGACTATGATTCTGAAACTGCTTAAGACTCTGGAAGATGCCAGACTTGTGAAGAATTTATGAAACAGAATAAATCAGAGTCTATGCATAAGGGTCTGTGCCTGGCCAACAAGCAATCTCCTTTCTAGCCCACAATTGCAAGACCAGATACCTTTAATTCACACTTGCTTCAGAAGGACTCAGTACGGCCAGGCCATTAGTTTAGTACATTTTCAAGGAGTGATTATGTCTAATTAAACACCTTATGAGATAGGCATCTTATAGGGTATCTTATTAGGCACTCTATAAGGAGAAGTACATTCATTATTCATTATGGAAGTACATTTTGCAAGAACACAATTTATCAGAACTGAGCATGCAAACAGAATGGCAAGACAGAGAGAAGAACAACAGAAATCACTACTGAGAGCTCCCCCAATCTGTTGTGAAATGCTAATTTTTTTAAAGGCTAGAAATGAGTGTAGGAAGGTCTCTGAGCTTCGGGCTAGAGGAGCTGAATACATGAAGGACTATATTTTTTTACTCAGTTAATTTCTCTGGTTTCTTTGAAGTCATTGTGAAAGATTTGGATATACTGAGATGTAACTGCTTTGCTCAATGTTTCCCACAGAAAAATCCATTCAGTAGATAATGAATCATATTTTATCCTACCTGCCTGTTTAAAAAGACACTCTATTATGGAGCATCTGTAGTTAATAGGGCTGTGACATCTCAGCCATATCAGACAACTTTAATTCAGATATCACAATATAAATGTAACTCCTTTGCTTTCAATGTGACCATCAAAGAAGCTGAGAAGTGGAGGTGTGGTTTTGTTTCTTTAGAGGGTATGAGGAAGTCTTGAAAGGGTTTTATATACTACAGCTTTTTAGATTAGAATTGTTTCATGTCATTTTCTTTAGGCATTCAGAGTTACCAGCAATTGGCTTCCTTGTTTCCTTTCTTTACTAGAGAAATCCAGGACTGCTGTACAATAGAAGAGTTTGTATCGACTCAAATAATAGCAAAATTATGGTATTACAAGAGTCAAGAGATTGACAATGGGGGAAGATGGAGAGTGTCAAACTGGTCTAGTTATATTCATTTAAGTCTATTCACTACTGGGCACTGCAGATGAAAAAGAATGGTTTTGCTAAACATTCAGCATCCCTGTCTTCAAAGGGGCTGCTGCAGCAGCAGACCTGTCATATTAACCAAGCACACTAAATTTCCTCCAGCAAAATCAGGAACACCAAAACCAAAATTGTGGCTGCCTTATGCTTAGAAAAAGTAATTAAAAAATGGGAAAAGGGCCTGCTTTTATTGTTTGTATTACTATTGGCAAATACTATCATCTTCCAGCCTCTCTAAAATACTCTGAAATTGATACCCAGAAAGGAAAAGGACCTGTAGGTCACAAAAACTTTCACGGGGTTACCTTTTGACAAATGCCATCTTTGGCAAAGCAGGGCAACACAGACCCCAGAGCGTGTGCCACGCCCAGCCCAGGATGCTGCAGTGATTCCCTGCCTCATCTTCTCCTGCTGTACAAGTCCATCCTTCAGCCTGAAGGCATCAGGGATGGAGGAGCTTTATGCCAGAGCTGAAATCCAGCACACCTTCCATGCTGGGCAGTTTGTCCAGCAGCAACAAGATGGAACAATCAAGAAGAGCCATCAGCATTCACAACTATTACATTTATGTCAAGTTTCAACTTCCTTTCCTCCGCCAAAACCAGGAAAACTTTGGCTAAACTAAGATAACTCAAGGCAGGCAGAAACAATGTGCCACAAGAAGCTGGGCAGTGAGGGCACAGAAATGCCATCAAGAGCTTGAGAGAATGAGTGATGTGGGTCATAGGAGTGATGGGGAAAACCTACATGAAGAGCCAGGGGCAGCACAGGCTGAGCAGCAGCATGTTCGGATGGGCACAAAGCTGAGAGTGAGGCACAAACTAGACGGCCAGTTTGGGCTCAGAGGTGGCAGCCCAGATTTGAGAGAAAAGCACACGGAGTGGGTCCCAGGGCCCTGATAGGCACCAGAAGGGAAAAAGACCCCTTACAACAGCCAAGTCGTTCATCCAGCTCACTGTCAGGCCCTGCTGCCTGTTGCAATGACACCCCACACACACCCTGAAGCAAGGGCAGGCACAGCCCAGGTGCAGCCACGACTCCTGAGCTGATTCCCGAGGGGAAGAGCTGCTTCAGGAGCAGGAGCTGTTCGTAGCCTCCTGAGCCCAGAGGGAAAGAGGCAAGAGCTCTGCAAACCAGGAGCATCACTGCAAAAGGGGAGACCCTCCCTGCCACAGATGCACAGCCCCATTCTCCCCCCTGCAAAGGTGCCGGGTGCCCAGTCCACTCCAAAGGACATTTCATCATAACTCATAATGAGGTCGACTTCTTTCACGCGGCGTTCCCATAGCAACAAAGAGGTGATCCTAATCTCCGATGTAAACGACGCAAAGAAAACGACATGGTGTGGAGTTCGAGGTTTTTTTCCAGGGGGGAGAGGCGAGGCTGCCGCTGGAGCTGTCCGCGGTCCTCCCCGGGCTGCAGCATCCCGCGGCCGGCAGCCCCGGCAGCCGCGTGTGCCCAGCACCACCCCGCGGCCGCGGCCGCCCCCGCACCGCGGCACCGCGGCACCGGGCACACCGAGCCCAGGAGCGCCTGCCAACAAGGCTGCGGCAGCACTTCGGGCTGTGGGAGCAGAGGGAGGCAGAACCGGCATGCAAGTGGGGTCAGGATTTACCCTGGTGGGGTGCGAAGGGGCGACTGCTGTGCTCTGCCTCCAGGTGCTGAGAGGGAAGTGGAAAGTACAGCCCAAGGCTCTCCCGCGGGCCGGGAAATTAATTCAGCGGTATAGGCTTGGGAGGACAAGCCTATACCCCAGCCTTGGGTGTGGGAGGACTGCTCTCAGGTACAAGCATAAGGGGAAGCACAATGATGATTATTCTCTCTCTCCTGGCAAGCAGCACAAGGCCAATATCCTAATTCATGGTGTGCTATCTGTAATTGCTTAGGAGGGCTATCAAGCATCAAACATCCTTCCTCACCCCTACCATGACAGGCAGAGCAGAGGGGGAAATACACTGGTGCTTCATTCACTGTAGGCTAAAGCAGACCCCTGGAAATAAAGAAAAGGCAGAATGTAAAATAAGTAGACCAGCACATAAAAGAGCAAAGCACACGGCTTGGAGCAGGGCTCCTAGGTAGTCTGTTAATGTAAGTAGTAGAAGTATATTTAAGTAGTTGCTCCAGAAACAGCACTTGCATATGCTAGATGAATACCAATAGCACCACTGTGGTTCTAATATCACTTCAGGGGCTCACTAGCACTGGCACCTGTGAAAAATAAGATTTGCATTTTCTCCGGCCACTTTCTGTAATAACATTTCTTGTCTTCCTGTTTGTGACATTAACACTGATATATCATCTCAGCCCTTTATTCGGGCCTGCAAAAAGTCTACTCAGATCCCTCATAAGAGCAGACAGAACCCCAAGACCAGCTTTAGTGTTCACAGCACTATTCTTCAAAACAAACCAAAAAATCCACACAACACCTTTAGGATCTTTATTTCTGAATAGTTTTATTTATTTCTTTAAAAATTACATAGAAACTCTCTCCAGGAGAGCAAGGAAAAAAATACCCTGAAGTATTACCAAGCAATTTTCTTCCATATAAACACAAGCAAAGTTACATATTTCATTCACATGCATGTACAAAAACATTTTAAGTAAAAATCCTTCACACATAACACCTCCATTAGTTTCAGAACCGAGCACAATCAGATTGGCCTCACCTACCCTACCTAATCTTATTTTCCTATTTTCTTTTTAAATTGTAAATTTATATGCAGGAAACATCTCTTTTTCTGCACAGTATTATGCATATTCAAATTAGCATGGATGGCCTTGGAATTAAATCACTAGGTAGCACAGTCTGACATAGAGCTGTATACTAAAGCTGTGATACTGCCATTTATACAGAGAACTTTGTTGGATACCAGGCAAAACTCTTCAAAAGGAATAAAAAGGTACTGCTAAAGGGAAAAAGGAATATGATGCACAGCACTCTCTCAACTACAATTCAGTATGATTCCTATGCAAAACATTTCAAAAGCCAAATAAATTCATAGATCTTGCCCTCCAACTTGTTATCAAAGTTCCCACCAACTTGAATCATGGCAAAATACACCACTATTAGACACCAATACTACTGGATATGGACATGGTCAATACTCAATATTCCAATTTTTCATCCACCCACCTTTGGAAAGAGAAGGGAGAAAAGACAAAAGACGTATCAAGACTGCAGACTGCTAAAGCAGGTGGGTCAGCAGAGTGCTTTACCAGCGATCAGCAAAACACAACTGCAAGAGGAGAGCTATATTCCATCCTACTGCATAACCTCAGAGTGATGTAAAATTTGGGGATTACATGGTCAATGAACACCTCACTAGTTGCCCGAGGCTGCATTAACACCTAGCAAAATCTTATTTGATTCATCAAAAGAGCATATTGTCTGTATCTGACTTTGTGAGATAGACTTTAAATTTCACTATTTCATGCATGATGAACACCACTGTAAATCTAAGAACCAGAAACATTCAGAGGGAAGGGCTCACCCAGAAGGTAAAGCTTCTACATGCATAAAAGGAAACTTCAAGCACACAAATGTCAGCAGCAACCCTTAGCATAGTGGAGGAACATGAGGTATAGCTATTACCCTGCCTTCATTTTCAAGTGTGTACGCGATGCCAATGGATTTCTCACCTCTGCATAAACATGCATCCCGAAGAGAATCGGTAACACTCCTCTCTTAAATGGCAATAACACAGCTGAATCAAAGGAGAGTGAATTTCCACTGTTTAAATACACTTGAAGCACTCAGGCTTGGCTTGTTGCAGTGTATGTTACAGGGTGAAAAGGGTGTGGAAAAGGGATGTGAAATGAAAAAAATCACAAAAGACAGAACATCTGCACATGAGCAATACAGAGAAAGCACTTAAGATTAACACTTAGGAGGTTTAACCAAAGCCCTGGAGAACACTAGATTTTCATTTTTAGCCCACTTGAAATCTTGCAAATGAGCAAGTGATGCTGGCAGCAGTCACTCTGTCATCTAGCTCCTGAAAATAGTGCAATGGACTTTGCATAAGTACCCTGGCCTCAAGAATACTTTACTACACCTGTCTGCAAAGCATCTACAGAGAAAGACACAATGACAGATGTTCCCACACAGTATCAAAGACACAAGGGCCAAACCAGGCTGAGCCTCAAGGCTCCAGACACTGTGTGTGTTGTGGAGAACACTGGGCCTACTGGTTTAGCTGAGATGGGCAGCTTGCTCTTAGCCCCATTCTACCATTTGAATGGCAAACTCCACCAAATGTGCAGAAAAGTAAAAGCACTGACCCAGCAGGAGGAAGTGTCCTCTGATTCCTACACAGGAAGGGCTAAAGTCAGATCACTTATCTCAAGATATTGATGGTGTGAATGTCTTCAGCTGAGGTAGCCAAGTTGAACTCAACTTATGAGCACACAAGAGAAAAATAGACATGTCTAAAAATGCCATTCATTTGAGCTGCTTTATATTTCTACTTCAAGGCCAAAAGAACAATGACTTAAGAATGGCTACTTCTCTTCGCCTGCAAATGGGACCCAGAGGAAAAAAATTAGATGCAGACATCCAAAACTGAGTGAGAAGGTACCCCCCCAAGTGCATTCCTTGTACGTGGGCAGCTGAACAGCAGAGTTGTGCTGTACTTCATGATCAGCAGTTGTGCTTAAAGCCTGTATCATATAGGACTGTAACATTTCAGTGACCATCTAGACATTCTCCAGACAGCAACAGTCCTACCAAAATTGAATAAAAGTTCACAGCTCTCACAAAACTCTCTGAACGATCACTGTGCCTTTTTTTTGCATAGTAACTACATCTCAAACATACTTCTAAAAGGCAAATATTGCTACTCTTTTTTTACAGCGGAGAAAACAGGGACATTGCAGCTTGCCTAATGGTGACTCAGGGGGAATCAAAATAAAGATTTCCTGGTATGCTCTTCTACTACTGACTAGGCTTAAAATGGTGAGAATTTGCCTCACGGGAGAAACCTTTAAAACTGTGATGGACAATTTTAACTCCATTGTCCATAAAAGCCTGTGGTCACACTTTCTTATTAGACATTGACGAATTTTATGTTTGACTTCCAATTCTATAAAGTGGAAGAGAAATACAGTCAGGAAAAAAGAATTAAAGCCAGGCATGTTATACAGAAACAAAAATACTACGCCTGAAGCTCACTCTTTCAAAAGATAAACCTGCAATTGTAAGGATAAATGGGAGGTTTGGTAAATTTCCCTCAAACATCCCAAGGGGTTACAGGTATAAAGCCACTTTAAGTGGCTGTTCATTCTTGATTCATGTTCTTTCAAGCTCTTTTGAGAGAGAGACACACTGAATCAAGTTAAAGACCGAGTTGATCAACTGAGGATTGTGCAGGACAAAAAAAATGCCATCAGTCAGCAGAGCTATAAAAGCAAGCAGCAAAATAGATTCTGTTTCAGACTAAGTTGTCAAGATAACAACTTTGAATATGAAACCTCAGCCAGTCTGAAGTTCCTGCACTCAATCTAATGTCAGCAAAGGAAAAGTTTGCATTGCCAGTACTGGCTCACACCAATAATAAAAGCTGCTTCATTCTCTCCAGACAACCACCTCAACTTCCCTAACTAGATGATCAAGAAATCAACTATGGAATAACCTCTGCTAGACCTGTTTTTAACAAAGAAGAATTGGTGGAGAATGTGAAGGTCTTGGCTGCAGAAGACATAGAATTGTGGCATTTAAAATCCTGAGAAATGTGTACAAGACAGAGTCCTGTACCTTTAGGTCAACATATTTTGGTTCGAGGAACATCTTGGCAGGATTTCATGAGAGACCACCCTGACTGCCCAAAGGAACCCAAGTGTGATGCTTTATCTTCAAAGACAGCCTCCTCAAAGTAGAAAAGCAGTCCTATCTGACAAGCAAAATTAAAGCAGGCATGACTGAAGGCCATCAAAGATGATCAAGGAACTCCTGACTGAGCTCAAACACGAAAAGGTACACAGAAGTGGAAGTGAGGATGGGCTGGCCAGTAGGAGTATAGAAACACTGCCCAAGTATGCAGGTAGAGTTAGGAAAGCCAAAGCTCAGCTAGAGTTTAAACTGATAAGAGATATAGAGAAGGGTTTCTCTAAGTACACTGGAAGCAAGAGAAAGGGTAAGAAAACACCGGTCTGCATGTTCAACAATTCAGGCAATATGGTGATAAAGGATGCTCTCTGTACTTTGAGGCTGATGTACACAATGCCTATTTTGACTCTTTTTACTAGTAAGTTCAGCCCTAAGGCCTGTCAGGTCCCCAAGCCTTCAAGCAGTGTGTGGGAATAAAACATTAATTACAGCAGAGGAAGACTTGAGTTAGCAAGAACTTAAGCCAATTAGAACCAATAAGATAAATCTGAAGGTACTGAAGGAGCTGGCTCATGGCACTGTGAGACCACGCTACAGCATCTTTGCTAGGTCATCACAATCATCAGAGATGGCTCTCCAACCTAAAATACCCTGACTTAAAACCCTCTTGCTGCCCCCAACAGTCAGCAAGCACAAGGGAAGCAAGCACATTGAGGTAAATTATTATTCCTCTTCATTCAGCACTTATAGGACTATATTTGGTGGGCTGCATTCACTTTTGTGCTCCCCTTTACAAGGGCACTGCACCAATTTCAGTGGAAGGCCACAGAGCTGGTTAGGAGGCTGGAGGACAGGAGAGTAAGGAGAGCTCAGGGAACACGGTTTCTTCACACTTAGGAAGAGAAAAGGCTAAAGAGAGATCTTAATGTGTATAGTCACTTAATAGGCAGATTAGAGAAGGTAGAGGCAATATAGACAAGTTGGAACATGGGAAATTCCAACTAGATGCAAGAATTTTTCTAATTATGAAGGTTGTCAAGTGTGGGAAAATGTTGCAAGAGGTTTGGCATCACCATCCTTGTAGATACTCAAAACTCAGATGGACAAAGCCCTTAGCAAGCTGCTCTAAATAGCTGTGTTCTGAGTGGGAGGCTGGAGTAGAAATGTCATGAGATCCCTTCAAACCAAACTATTTAGCGATTCTGTGAGTTAGCTAACCTCCTCATAACTACTTTTCACTGGTACATTCCTCATTGATCTGTCAAAGCAAGCCATGCCACCATCAAATGTAAAGAATGATCTTCAATCTCACGAGTCGGGATGGAGTACAGAAGCCAGCAAAGAGGGGAGCTGAAGTGCACTACCCATCAAACCTCTCACGGTAACTTTGTGCAGATCCCTCATACACCAGGGCCAGCCCTGTGTTGGAATCATGGACACCACAGTACTCTGCTAGTTCATTTCAAGTCTATTACAGGCCATCAGGACTAAATAAAAAGACTGTTCCTTTTCACATTTTCTTCATTTTTTTCTTGTAGCGCTGGTTGAAGACAGGTGAGGATCCCATCAGACTGTCAGCAGAATGAGAACCGTAGCTGCTCTCAGAGCCATTGGGGCTTTGTGGCATCCCAGCTTCGCTCATGCCTGACATCGGTTCCTCAAACACATCACTGCCTAGGACCCCATGGCCATGTACATTACCCTCCTCATTTTCCTGTGGCTCCATTTTCACCTGTGCCAAGTTCCAGAGTGGGGAAGCATTCACCTCAGCCCCTAGAGAAAGAAGCAGCACACATTAGTAACCAAGGAAAAAGTTAAATCGTAAACAGCATGCAGATACAAGGGACAGCAGTACTGGCAATGACAGAGCAAAAGCAAAGGCACAGGTGAACTAGGCTGGGGGAAAAACAAACAAAACACACCAAGTACTGTGATTAATAAAAAAAATCTGTTGACTTTTTTGTTTTAATAGCCCAGTAACTGCTACTCTAAAAAATATGATACTATCCTTTCACTGCAAGCCTCCTCATAATTTTCTCCATGAGAAACAACTTCACTTTCCAGAAGGAGTGCCTCAGCAGCATTGAGTACACCAACAGCACATGGACTGGACCCTGCATAAGCTGGACTTTGAGGCAGTCCAAAAGTCATTATGAGGTCCTTGCAATTGTCACACATACTGGACTTCTGCAGGGGAGGTGAAGCAAAAGGACAGAGGAGTAGGTAGATGAACAGTCCCAAACACCACTTCCAGCACTGAAACAAAGGGACATCAGAGCTACAGTCAGCCACCTGCCTGCCTGCCTCCTTGTGCTCAATACCCACAGGTCTCACCCCACACTGAAGAAATCCTCTTAGCTCAACCTCACAGACACGCTGTTGGGAAATAGCTTCCCCCCACCACCCTTTTTTATAAAAATCTTTTAGACTCTCGTGCAATCTGAGCAGATTGAGGATTTTCTGTACAAGATTATGAAACCATACTTCTTAATAACAGCAAATGTTTTTCTCCCCAAGAGTAGTAATTACAGATTGCATTATTTCTGTTTATTTACAGTTTTAAGAGACACAAAGTGTATTAAAAATACACTAATTGGGCTTCTTGCTGAGATGGGCATAAACAGCCCAGAACTGAACCATGAAATCTTCTCACTTTTAAATCTGATCCCTCTTGTGTGGAGTTAAATTGACATGGAAAATTCAATAAATAATCATTAAAAATAATAATTTAATTTTTTTTTTAAAAAATCACACCACAGCAAAACCCACCAAACAATATAGGAAACCAGTTTTAGCAAGTTCTCCAAACCTTGTGTCTCAAGGAGTATGGCTACAGTTTGAAAGCACAACCAAACCTCTTATACTAAGACAGACCTACTATTATTCCCTACTATCAGCATACTAGTAACAACAGTCCCTTATCAGTAGCAACTACAGAGAGAACAAATGTTCAAACATATGTCTGTAATGAGAACTCTCCTTTACAAAGAAGTCAAGAATCTTTTCCAGAGCAGCTTGGCCCAAACCATTTTATGAGATCTTTGTGGTAACAGCCTACACTGGCTCAGTTGCCTTAATGAAAAGACCTTTTTACGTTAATCATAAGTAAATGCATCCCTCCCAACAACAATGGACACATCATTAAAATGCTATCAGTTGCACAGAGTTACAGCTCCAGTCTAGACAATAATCAAAGATGCTCACTGAACTAAACTGTGTCTTTCCATCATCGATTGCTCTTATTCCATTCAGCTCTGTCACCTGTCACTGAGAGTGTTACTAATGACTAAAAGTACTTAAGCATCAACACAGGATGTTTCATCTTCAAAGCACTCCAACTTCAAAGTACTTTACAAATAAGCTAATCCCCATGTTATCCTGATAGGTAGAGGAACAAGGTCCCCAGTTTTGCATCCATTCTCCAACTGAAATGAAAATAAGCAACAAGTCTGCAACTGAAATGTCAGGCATAAGCAGAAACACAAGAAGAACAGGGAAGGCTGTAACAAGAGTTTTGCCCTCAGACACTGAAGCCTTACCGCCCTCCCTATGGGCCTCACACCTGTATTTTCAAGACGGAGGTGTCCTAATTGCAGCAGCTTTTTCTCACTCCTTATGACATTACACTCTCCAGCCTGCCCAGCTCTAGACTGGGACTTCTCACACTGATGATATTTCCAAAGGCTCTTGTGAAGTGAAGAGGGATTTTCAGGGAGGAACAGAGCACTTGTATTCTTAATTAGAAAACATCAATTTGGTATCAGAAAGGCAAGAGGCATTTAATATACAGCTAGCATGCTAACCTCTAAGTCTCAAGTGGTAGATGCTAATACAAAACTTTCCAGATGAATCATTAGCAACCCCAGATGGACCAGAGGAGTCTGTTGTTCCCTCTTACACAAAAATGCAAACACTTCACATTTCAGAGATGCTACGGAAAACAGTATGAGCTTTCAGAAAAACAGCAGATGGATTTTTGCTTTTTTAAAGCTCAGTAAAAGGTAAAAACACTAACGGACTCAGAAGTATACTCTATGCTCACTATACATGCTACTCAGTTTAGGGTTAACAGGAGGACAAGGCTTCATTGTTTTTTAACCAGATTTTTAAGTGAAACAGTTATTATTGCAGAGATTTCCAGAGTTCAGAAGACTCTACACAAAATTAAAACTGCCTTTCTTTGGAAGAAGAATGTCTTCTTTATTTCCCAGGAAGTTTAGCTTTACTAAACAGTGAACAAAATTAAACTTGTATATAGATATAGAAAAGGCACAGCAGTAGCAGATTCTCCCATGCTGGCCACCAGCGTGCTTCAATGCCAATATCAAGGGATGGCACTTTGAGGAAAAGAGTGCAGCCTCCATAACCCCACTACATCACTCACCATTTCACTTTCCATGGCCTCAGCTAAGTACAGCAGGCTTTGGGGTAGAGATGCGAGGAGCGACTCCCATGAGCCCATTTCACATAAGTCACTGATAAGCTTTCATAATGCAATGATTGTCATTACCAGGGTGACTTCTGAACATGGAGAACAGCAGCAAGTATCACTTTTATTTCCAGAATTAATTTGGTGCTTGAACTAACTAAGGAACATGGCCTTCAAGCTTTCAATAACATGAATCTCTGAACCTGAACCTCTGAACATGAATCTAAAACTACCCAGGGGAAATAAGATCACATGGAATTGCTGATGGACTGCTTCCAGAAGCAGCAAGAAACCCCTACCTGAAGTCTGCGGGGAAGCTTCTACTTCCAAGTTGGCTGAGAAGCGCTCACTTTGAGCTCCAAGGACTCCAACAGGCAAAGACTGGTCACCAGAAGCCAGATCTCCTTCCAACTCCTCACTTATGGGGAAAGTAATGTCACTCACAGGTTCCTCCTTAATCTTCACAGGCTTTGTGTCCTCTGCTGCCTTTTCAGGGTTGACCATCTTCTCATATTCTTCAGAGAGCTGCTTGCTAACCTGTCCAAGATCAGTGGGTGAAAGAGGCCAGAAAGGTGACAGTGACTTCAGAGACTCTGATGGCAATTACACTGCAGTGCACTCTGTTCCCAGAATGTTATTAACATCTGACCTAACTGAACAAGTAAACAGCTTACCAGCTACACATGAAAGATTTTTTTTTTCCCCCTTAAAGTGCACCTTCTGTTCTCTAACAAGGGCCTTCAATAAGAGGTTTAATCCATTGACAACTGATTGATAAAGATTTCACAGAGAGAGATGGTGAGACAACAAGGCCCAGAAATTTAAACAGAGCACAAAACAAAAGGAGAGTCTCAGTCATACTCTTTGGTTTTATCTGTAAGACTGTCCCCCTTCCTCCAGTAACAAATTTACCCCAGCATTAAAAACCAAGCACCTCAGATCTTCCTCAGCTCTGTAGACACCACTGGGTAAAGCTTGAGTATCTTTTGTCAGAGTCACAGCAAAAAACATAGGTGTTTTCTTCCGTTAAAGAAGTGAAACAAATACAGGAATGAGATTTAGAACTACTCTGTATTTCCAGAAACATAACAACAGTAAGCAATCAAATTTTAAAAATTTCAGATTTCATCTGCTTCAAACAAATGCTTGCTTATACAACTAAATCCCAACAGACAGTGGACTGTGTTCAGGAAAATCCCAGGGCTTTTTAACAATAGAAGCAAGCAGGAAAGAGAATAGCAAAGCCTATTCTCCCCTTCTAGATACACTTTCAAATACAGAGGCTACTGTAGACCTCAGCCCTGCATAAAGAAGAAAACCAGTAAGACAATGACCAGCTACAGGATGAGAGAAAACTGCATCAGCAGAATGATGCAGAAAACCCAAATTCCAAAAGGACACAACATCTGAACAAAAACATTTGAACAAAAATGAACAGAACTGTTTTTCTGAACAGAAATGTTTTTAACAAAGACAGATCTTGATGATGTTATTTTTATGCACAAACCTCGGAGTCCATCACAACTTACATACTACATGCACTTACAGGTGTCTCTGATTTACACTGCTTCTGTAAGCCACAAGGTGTCAGCCCTGGGAAAAGCAGGAGCACAAGAAAGCTGCTCCAAAACGAGTCCACTAGCACTCAGATAAGGTGACAAGAAAGAAGGAATGGCAGGTTTTGTCTTTGGTCACAAGCTACTTATTTGATTCAAGACTTGTTTTTGATAAGTAGGAGCAAGATTCCCACTTCAAATTTCTCTAAGCCCACAATAGGCAGCCTTATATTAAAATGCATGTTTAATTTCTTAGAATACCTGGACCAAGAAAAAAACCATACCCTTTTTCTCACAACCTACATTTATTGATGCCTCTTATTCAACAATTCCTTTTCTTTCTCCACAGAAGCAGTCTCCTCTAGAGTGGAAGCCAGCACCTGTGTGACAACTTGGATCAGCACAACGCTACCCTACACTCCTACTAAAGCTTGAAAAAGTCACCCCTTGCTTAAGCAAGGGCAAACCTCTGTACAGCTCAGTAATTTTTGTCTGCTTACTTGTTTTCTGAAATGTTAACCAGTCAAATACCTCATTAAAACAAAGAATTCAGCTAATCAGTTCTGATTTTATCTCTACCTGATATTTTTGTCTGGGCCATTCAAGAGCTGGGGGACATCTTAAACTCAGGCAAGTCATCAGTAGAGCATCCTTCACCTCACTAGTGACACAAGTAACCGACTCTGTCTTCCAGTCAAAACAATCCTGTTTCTCTTTCGTTTGAAGACTCCCCTCCGCACCCAGAAAGTTCTCTAATTGGATTTTACCTCAGTAAGACTCAGAACTTGCCATGGGTATAAGCAATTGTACTGTCGCTACATTTCTTGGTGCTCTCAGGACCCTAATGCTCTTCTCACCTGAAGCATGTAGCTGTGATAATCCTTAATGCGGTGCTGCCAGAACTTCTGCAGTGAGAGCACACTGCCAATGCCCACTTCATGGAAGACCTGTTCCATGACATCAGGAAAAGGCGTGTGCCCAAGTCGAGCTTCTCGATCCACAGCGAAGCGCAGCAGTTTGGTGAACTTCAAGCAGTACTCATGGGCGATGTCTGTCAGGGTCTCCAGAACACTCTCATTGGCACACTCAAAGCCTGTGTGAGCCAGGATGGTGGCCATCGACTGGTAGAGAAGCTGCCGGCAGGAGGACCAACTCAGCTCGGTCACTGGCTCCCCTTTTCCTCTAAAGGCCAGACAAGACAAAAACAGCACACTTTCAAAAACTGAAAGGAGTGTATCACTTGAAGAGATACTGTCAGTAATGAGGCGATGTACAAAGGGAAAGCAGAGGCTTTGGGGTTCTCCACAGCTTCTCCATTACACATGAACACTACCTAGTACGGGTTTATCTGCTTTTCCTTCTTCCCCTCCCTCCAAATCAGCACTTCCAATTTTCATTTTCCCTTCTAATGCTGCAAGATTCCTTGGGTGATTCATGAATGTGGGATGCAAAACTTCTGAACCCTTAAGCAACTCTCTTCTCACCCAAGAGCTTTTCTCCTGGAGAAGTGAATTAAATGGGTCCTTGACACAAACAAAAAAAGGCATTTTAAGTAACTTCAATGCAAATAATTTCCTCTCTCAGTTAATTACATTTCTCTTCCTTATTAATTACATTTCTTACATTTCTCTTCCTTATTATGTCTGATGTCACAGGCCTAATAGTCAGATATAAAGGCTTCTGGGATAGACAAGATCAGAATTTCTAATGCAAAAGACACAAATCAAAAACCAAGAAATGGGATACTCATAGATTTCATACAGGTACACTGTACCCAAAAAGGCTGTTTCCCTGCCCTCATTTTCAGCAGTCACTAAGCACAATACTGAAAGAAGTATCCCCATAAGCAAACCAAAATGCAAACACAAGGCCCTAGGAGGAGGCCTGGAGAGGTTCTGCCATAAAGCAACATTACCTGGCCTTGGGTTTTCTGCCATAAAGCACCACTCTCTGACGTTGGGTTTGAGACTTCTCTTTTCTGTGTTGCTAAGCAGAAAGGAGTGACCACACATGATGAAGGACATGGAGAACAACTGACATGAGCACTTCAAACATCAATTCATTTACAGTCAAGCAACTAAATTTTTCCTCAACATCAGTTAACAAACAGAAATTCTACACAGGAAAGAGATGACTTAAGGCAAGGCCTCTGACAGGGAAACGTATCTATCAGATTTCTCAACTCATAATTAAGAGCATGTAATCTATTTGCTCACATCAGTAACATGGACTTCAAATGCTGATGTCAAAAAATCAAATTTCCTTTCCGCTAAGTATGGTGTTTACATACTTTTTTCACACTCCATTCACCACCAAGGGTGGAATTAAGCTAACAATTGCACTCTTCGTTTGTTTCTGATCAATTTCTCCCAACGTCATCTGCAGCACACCTTGAGATTCTCCTCCTCTCACCCTACATTACTTGCATATCGCCACATACCCCTTCCAGTAACAGGATCCGACTAAACAGTACACAGACAGTATTGATGCCTTGATAAAACTCTCAGTACTCTTTGTCTCCAACAAGTGCTTTAGTCTCACTGAGAAGTTGGGTCACAGAGCCTCAGGCTCCTCTGTCCCTCTGTTGTGGTTTGACCTTGGTTGAACTGACCCATAGAAAACCACTGAAACACAGCAGTAAAAAAAGGTAACATTTCAGAGGAGTGAAAATGGAAGGTGAAACTTAGAGCTATCAGGACCAAAATCATTCACTCTGAAGAACACCAGCTCAGCACTTTCTGATTATTCAAATAAAGGGGGGAATCATGCTATATTAAAAGCTGCCCATGATCATATTTCTAAGTAGATATTAAGAACAGCATGTGGATCTCAGGTCATAGATTCATCCCAGTTATTAACTAATGGAAAATGACACACATCCCAATTCCAACTCAATTATGTAACTACTTTGTTAAGAAGACAGCAGGCACCCTGACAAGATGAATTAAAAGATCATCAGTTCCTTTATAAATCAACTGCCACCCATACTGTTTTCACATCTCCCTCATTCCCCCATGCACCTCAGTGATAGATTTTGACATTTGGAAGCAGCCATATGCCTCATACAACGCCAGGACCAAGAGGTTACAGCAGAAATAAATAAGCATTAAAGAAAACAAACTAGAAAACAACTCTCAAAATTCATGCTTATAAAAAAGAATCTCTTTTTTTTACCAGTACATATAAAGGACATACCTATCTGTCTAGCAGCCATCAGTTGAGAGCATCTTATGCTCCCAAAACCACTGGACACCAGGCTACAGAAACATTCACTCAAAACACTAAGGGCAAAAAAATTGGACACAGATTTCAGCAAGTGCAAGCAGGATACTTAGCCACTTGGAAAGTAGAATACAACAACCATTTAGCAATGCTTATCACTGCTCAGAAGCAGTGGAGAATATTATATTTGTTTTAAACTCCTAGAGGAAAAAAAACTAATTGTGAACATTTAAATGCAGCGAGGTTACTACGCTGAAGGGCATATAATTAACCTGAAATCCAATCAATTAAAGACAGAGATAAAAGAAATTTAAGGTACTGGACTCAAATCCAAAGCTCCACCTCTTGCTCGTAGAAAGGTCAATCAATTTTTTTTGGTTTTCTTCTCTTGATTTCCTCTTTCCCACAGTAAACAATAGAGGAATATGATTAAGAGCCAGGACAGGCAGCAAAAATTGAAATATTATTGTAGATGTTAACAGAAACCAACAAATAAGAAAATAATTTTTCTTCATCTTCCCTGAACTCCAGAAATTATTTTGAGAGCAGCTATCTAATGTCAAGACTTCCTAAAAAGGAAGTACAAACTTATTTTCCCTGATGATCATAGCTAAAGAGCCTTGATTTTAGATCTCATGCACATACTCAGCACCCACAAAACCACCCTTCCAGGTACTATCATTATGCAAAATGCCACCCTCTGCAGCGCTTAGTTCTTTTCCTGAAAGGCTCTCCATCCAGCAACAATCCAAAGCCAAACTTACATAACATATTAGCAAGGTGATAAAGCTACAAAAGACCAAACGTGCTTTAGTCCCTTAAGTTCCATCACCAGAGATTAACAGGACAGGAAATTAAGTCAGTGACTTGGAAGTGATCACCTCTACAGAATATATAGTATGAAATTTATCACAAATACTGGCCAACTTCCCACTCTTCAACTTTGCATTTCTAACAGAGTCACCAGTGCGAGATAATGTTCCAGACAAAAATCTACCTGCTAACCTAGGAATTCACTAGGCCCAAAGCTCAGCCTTCTCCCACTGCTACCTGCCACACACAGAACTTCATAACATGAGAATAGTGTCCATTTATACCAACCAGACTTATTTTCAGAATTAGTAAGTTTTTAAAACTCAAAGAAGGGCTATTTTCTGGGTCAGTCAGTTAAATGACAAGCCATCCCACAAAGGCAGCAAATCCATTCACCTAAGCTCTTCTGTAATGCTATTTTTCTTAAAGGGAAGGGAAACTCATGGTTCATTTCCCATGGAACTATCTACAGGGGACAGTGTTTGGGCTAAGCCAGTACACAGATTGCCAGGTTCACTCAACTGTAGCAATGGATTGAAGTGCTCTGCTCCCTCCTAGGTGAGCATACGCAGCAGCAGATGGAGGGAGGGATTGTTTTTCCTAGGAACACGACAATTTCATGAAACATTACACTGTGGAGTTGAATTTATACCAAATGCGATGCAGCAAGGCTGCTTCAGAGCCATCCCCTCCAAAGCAGTAAAATAAAGGAGAACATTGGAAAAACAAGATTATACTAGTCAGAGAGTACATCAAAGAACACAGCACACTAAAACAAGAAAGTTGTTTCCTTTTGGAAAAGTGCCTCTTCACACCTCAGCTTAAGTCTCTTTTTTAAATACCTATGCTACATCTACAGTAGGCTGAACAGGTATGAAAAGAAACTGCTCAATAGATAATGGCAAAAATAAATTGTCTCCCAGTGGCATAACCCAGAAGACCAATCAGTTTAGAAATGGGCTAAACCAAAGTGCTTAGTTCATCGGGGAAGTGTGCTCTGCCTGCTTTAATTACCACTGCTCCAAATCCTTCCCACCATTACAGATGCTGTACCACTAACACATGCTCCTCTGCTTCTGTACAGATATTTTTTTAACTACAAGTCTTTCTGCCATGAACTGTCTTCACACTGCAAGCTCCCAATTTTGTTTAGATTATCTTTCAATGCAAAGCACACATCCAGTGTTGTCAGGAATGCAAATGACAGACTGACTGAGAAATCTATTAAGAAACCAACCATGTACACACAAGGAAAAGCATCTGAAGAAGCACGAGTAGGTGAAGTTTCTTTTGAAGATGGATCTGTGCTCATCTGAGGAAGCTGAACAAAGAAGATGGAAAAGCTAGCAGTTTTATTATGGTAAGAGTCTCCTGTTGAAATGATAGTTTCAGGTTTACAGTTCCTTACTCATTCTTCATCAATCATGCTTTAAGCTTACCATGAGCTTCTACATCAACCAAAACCAAATATTAATTGTTCCTTACAAGAACTATAATATCAACACTTGCAAATTACCAGATGGTAACTAATTCAGGAATACTAAAGGAATTCCAAGGACGAAATAGCTGAATAGCTGTGGCGAGTCACCTCCTGCTTCAAACTGAGTTGGTCCATGACCAGCAGAAGACAGAAAATGTGAAGACATTTTCTTTTAATAGCCTCAGAATAGATGAGAAGAACTGAAGGATGGGAAGCCTGGTATTTTTGGTGCATCAGGGAAATTCAAAGAATCAGAGGACACACAGGTAAAAATGTTATGCTCAGAAAGAATACAGGGAGCTTCTGTAACTGGAAAACCTGCTTCACAAACCTACCAGAGTTCTCCAAATCTATCAAGAAGCAAGTACATCCACTGCACAGTGGAGACCACGTCTTCCCTCAGGGATCTCTGCCAGAATCAAGTTTGTTTCAACATATTTATAAAAACTGCAGGAAAGGAATAGCACCATGATTATAAAATTGCTAGTAGTAGAGATTTTGGGGGGTTGAAAAGACCAAACCAACTGAAAAATAGCAGTAAATTAGGTTCTGCCTCTTCCTCATCATATGAGGAGGTAGGGGTTACAGGTATGGGGCGGGTCAGAAGAAAACCAAAATGAATCCAGGGGATAACAAAATAAAAGACAAGGAAGGGGCATGTCAAAGGATGAAAATGAGTAACAGGGAAATAGAAGAGGACATGTCTATACTAACAAAACTTGTGGTCTGATTCAGGCTGGCTACCCTTATCTTCCTTTCTTCCTGTATCTAAATGTAGCTATACACTCCTTCTCAGACCCAGGTTACTGTCAAAAAAAATGAAATTAAAATATGGGTTTAGTTGAATACGATAATTCTGACAATTGTGCTTCAGAAGGTAGCAAAAAATTAAGCACTACCACGTGCTGTGAATCAGGGGGAAGAATGTTCTTCCTTAAATTTGATTTTACACACTAAGGAACGTCAGTAAATCAAAGAACTTCATTTTTGCTACTAGAACAGCACCTGCTATTCCTAATTCATGTGTCTTAAAACAGTTAAGCACAAACATACAACAACAAATTCAAAGCTTTCCTCATGAAAAAGCATAAATGTGTTTGGTTTAGCAATCACAAAATTAAAATCTAGAATACACTTCAGCTCGTTATAAATCCACTCTCTGTCAGCCGCCACAACACATTTCATTTCAAAACTCTCAAGTTTTCACAACGTAGTCCTTAAACTCCCCCATGTGGCTGACCACTAAATAACACTTCCCAGACTCCAGAGGCTCAAAAGGAGCAATAAAAAGATAAAGCATCCCCCAAAACATGGCCAGAGCCACAGAAAACTGAACTTCAAGCTGAAGCCACCGGGCAGAGCAGAGCAGAGCACTGGTCGGTTCGACAAACCACAGGACCACTGAGCAGGAGTCACAGGGCCTTGACTTCACTCTCACAGGACTGTATTTCCCTTCACCCCTCTTGGCTAATTACTTTGTATCTTCCCAGAAGAATAATGGAGTTCCTCCAGAAAGAGTACTAAGGAATAATTCTACTGTCCAGAGAGACTAGGTTACCAAATGCAACAACTTTTAATAAAATGCATTTTATACAACCTCAGGCCATTAAAGATCTCAGTGGCATTTAACCGATAAGTTATCTTCTGTTGATGCACATTTACCCATTTTAGAAACTAAAATACATTATCCTCTCCAAACATAATGATCATTAATGCACAGTCTTTCATCTAAGAAGAGTTATAGTAGTGAGGATTAATCCCTTATTTTAAATGTACATAGCCCACAAAGTATTGTGAGATCCTGCAAGAAATACAAGACCTCCTTGTGAATTTAGTGCTTGTCAAAGGGGGTATATAGGGAGGCAGTGACAATTCTATTTAATCAAAGACTGGCTTCAAAGGAAGAAGCAATACAACTTTACATTTTCTCCAGCCTTTGGCTGGTGGAGTCAGTAATAGAGGCAAGAATTCCCTTCACCTGTTCTCATTTCCACCTCTGACCCAAAGATCAAAAAGCAGGGTGAAATGTCATACTTACCATGTCATAGGTCCTTGGCCACTGAAACCTTACAAATATGTTATCATGTCATCCTTTCAGAACCTACAGCTAAACAGTCAAAAACTACTCATGGATTTTCAATCAGAGTAACACTTTAGGTGTACGTGACATAAGTAGAAGAGACTTCCCATGTTGTAACTAAACTTGTCAAAATACCACTGAAGATAGCAAAACCATTCACAAACATTTAGTGTAGCAGTAACAATACAGAAATCACCACTACACATCCAACTTTCACAGACAGGATAAAACTGCATGCTTATTTTAAACAACGTACATGTTACACAGGAAACATCCAAATATTTCCTTTTTGAAGCCTGTTTTATACTTTACATACAACTGTTTGACTCTTCAGCCTAAGGGAATCAAGATAACTACATATATATCTAAAAACACTCAGCTTTTCTTCAGCCAAGAACTAACCCAAAGAAATGCCAACACACCTGTAGAAATCGCTCTCTGGGTCACTGTGCCTCAGCTGAAATGGCATTTTGGGGGTTTTGCTATCCAGAGGAAGCAGGTCATCAGGGAGAGGTGGAGAGGCCGGAGGAGCTGGCAGAGGTTCGTTCTCTTCGGTTTTTATGCCCTCGGCTTGCTGCTGGCTCTGGGCCTGGGCTGTGGCGATGAGGCTGCGCAGCCGCCGGGTGTGCTGGATGAGCTGGATGGTGTGGATGGTGAGGCTGCAGGGCTCGGAGGGGATGTCCAGCATGGTGGTCGGCCGGGGCTTGTTCGCAGACGGCTGGTGCAGGGGAGGGTCCTGGACTTCCACGGTGCGAAACTCGCGCTGCAGCAGGTCGAAGGAGCTGCGGTTGGCCTGGTTCGAGGAGACCGGGATCTCGCCCCAGTATCGCAGCATTTCTGCACAGGGCACGCGTGTCCCCGGCGCCCGGGGGAAGGCCACCAGACACTGTGCTACAAAGGCCTGCTTGCAGGGGAGAGCCCTTTGGGCGCAGCAGAAGCTGGGCTGACTCTCGCAGGCAGGTTACGGCTGTCAAGCGGGCTGTGTGTCGCCCCGCGGAGCAGCGCCGTGTCCCCCGGGCCGCCGCTGAACAGCTCGCACCGCCGCTTCTCCTGCGGGGGAGGAACAAACGCGCCGCTGAGCCGGGAGTCACTGCTGTCCCTAGCAGGGGCTGGTGTGGCTCCACCGGGGCCTCGCCGAGCGGGACCCGGGCGGGCTCTGCTTTGTGTGCAGAAACTCCAGGGCCTCCCTTCCCTTCCCTTCCCTCCCTCCCCGGGGCCAGCTCCGAGCCCGCCGCTGCCCCCGCACTCCACGCCCGTGGCTCGCCTGCACCCTTGCTCCGCTCCCCTCGCTCCTCTCCCCACCCCTCCGCTCCCCTCGCTCCTCTCCCCACCCCTCCGCTCCCCTCGCTCCT
>JAWWEE010000105.1:64978220-65102404 GCA_035221455.1 Xenops minutus | reverse complement strand
AACAAATTAAAAAAAAAAAAAAAAAAAAAAAAAAAAAAAAAAAAAGGAAAAATAAAAGAAAAAAGAAAAAGTCAAACTAGGGAAATCAGCTGTCTCCATCTGCAGCTGGAGGAAGGGGAATGGAAGGTGTATGGTTTCAGTGTACTAACTCTTTTTCTCAAGCAGGAGGCAGTGTGGTCTGCTACAAACTGCTCTAGAGCAAGAACCAGGGTGGTGCATTTGTTCCCCAGCTTTGAAACTCCCTAACGAGTATCTTTCTACAAAGATCTTGTCTTACTTCTAGGAGAGTGCTGGCTGAAAAGCAGTAAGGAAGAGCTGTGAAAAAGAAGCAGTAATGTTTAGGTTGTGTAGAGTGTAACATTCATTATTTCAAGAAGAAACTGTAAAGAGGACCTTTATCTAGAAATCTCTCAATGACCATTACTGGATTTCTCCCCTCCTTTATAGCCTTCAAAGAGTAAAAAATGCTCTTCCATTCTACTGAGCCCAGAAATAGCTCTTGAGAATAACATGAGCTGAAACCCAAATGAGTCCAGTACAACCCAAAAAGGGAAACTTCATGAAGAACTTTCTGACCACGAACACTCCTAGAGAAGCTCTTAAGCAGTCCTATGGCATGAACAAATGCAAGACCAATTCCTAACGAAGTTTGGAATCCATGTGTGAGGAGCTTAACACAGACAGAGAAATAAATTAATCTCTGTTCTACAGAGGAGGCATTTTTCAAGGAACATTTAACCAGGGTCTGGTCAGGAGCAAAGCCAAACTAGTTTCATTCCAAATGCATAGATCAGTTTTGGAGCATGCTTTTATTCTCTAAAATGTGTTCAAAAATCATCAGAAGCATTTCTTCTGTACTGTGCTTTATTTTCTGAAGTTTCCTGGAAAGAGTTTCCTGGAATGTGAGATCGTTTCTTCATTACTCCCATGGGCCAGACACACGCGCGCGCACACACACACACAAATAATAGTAAAAAAATATGCGATGTGTATCTCCCGTGGAAACAAACACGCTGCTCCTGGTGTGTACTTTCATGTGTGCACGTAAAGGAAATTGACCTCAGTAAACAAAGCTATGTTCACAACAAAAAGTTGAGAGGGCTTTCTCTCCTGAGTGATGTTGAGGAGCGAATGGAGACAACAGCCCCAGCACCCAGGATGTCCACGCTGCTTACCCATTAATCCCTTTCAATGCATTTTTCTCTTTCCCTGCAGTGAAACTCCTGGTGCACACCAGAGAGCCAAGTTGTTTCATCCGTCTCAGGCGAGCCCAGATCTGGACACAGTGCCACCCAGGTGCCCCAGTAACCGGGAGGGTGCGGGGCGGCTGCTGTCCGCCCTTGTACTTGTTTTGTTACATCAGCAAGAGTGGATTTCCATGCTCTCTGTCTTTCCCGGGCTGGTTTTTGCTGCGCCTTGAGTCCTCTCCCTCCTCCTCCCCCAGCTCCCTGCTCTCCGCCCGCAGCGCGCCCCTCCTCCCAGGCTGCCTCCCCTCCCTCGCCCCTCCTCTCGCTCAGTAAGAGGGTTCAAAACTTGTTAAAAGCTCTCCCAGTGTTCCAACTTAGAAAAAACTTTTACGAGGTATCAGCACTTTTCTTTCATTAGTGGGGAAGGAAGGATGAAAAATACAAAACAGCAGTAGACTTTTAAACTTTAAATAGACAGGTCTGAGTGCCTGAACGTGCTCTTCCATTTTACTTTAACCCTCCAAAGAAGTACCCTGATCCAGTTTCACTGCTGATCAGCGAGGGTAAGTTGAAAGTTTTCCTTTTCATCGTTTTGTGTATCACTTTTTTTTTTTTTTCTGAAAACACTTCTTTCCTTCCCTCCCTCCTTTCCCTCTCCCCCCCAACCCCCGCCCTAAGAATTTTGTGTTATTTTGCTGATGGTCGAATTTGTTTAAAAACATACATCTCTTATCCGCGTAGCTTCTCTTAAAGTGCTAAATTCCAGTTTGGAGGATTATTTACTGTCTTTTTTCATACTGCTATATACATTTCTAGAAGTGTTACACGTTTACAACTTGTAACCTTGTTCAAGCGAAGGAGGAACTGCGGCGAAGTTCTGAGTGCCGGGCAATGTTGCAGACTTGGTGCTAGTTCGCGGGTGCGATCGCTCCCGTGCACTGCTCTCGGGATAACTCAGCTTCTTTAAAGAAAAAACTGAGGTGCGCCTCTGTTGTACCGAAATTACTTCAGAAGTTAGTGACAGAGAGACCTTGCCCTGAGTGCGCCTCATTCCTTCCCCGCACATTTGGCTTTCATATGGAAATCCTGATTGATGCCTGATAGCTTGAGCAGAGCAAGGTTCTTAATTAGATGCTTTGTTAAATTCTGCAGCTACCGAAGTGGTGACTTTCACGTGGTCTTCCTGATAAATTTTTTCTCCTTTTCTTTTAAAATAGATGTGATAAAATCCAGACGTGTGTTATGGATTTTTAACCTGGTTTGTATATAGTTACTCTGTTTTAGCAACCTCTGTGAGGGATTTTAGAGAAGGAATGTGGGATATCATGATATGCCTTACCACGTTGGCAATGCCTGTGAAAGTCTTGGGCAGATATAAGTGAAAACTGTCTAGGGAGCACTGTACAAAAATATTCACAATATGTGTCATAATATCTACATGATAAATTACCTCTACATTACCTTGAAGTCTTTAATTACCAAAATGCAGAAGAGTAAATGCTTAAGCAGTGTCTTTTGGAGAACTAAAAAGCTTTTTATGTTGCGAGACTTTTAGTGATTCCTTATAGCAACTGTTGCCTACTGCTATCCAGTAGTGAAAAAACAACACAAGGAAGCAGAAAAAAGCCTTCAGCTGAAAGGCAGGTGAAGCCTTGTATTTTGCCTTGAGATAATCAGAAAGCCTTATGAAGCAGCATACTTCGTCCAAGGCATTCCTTTTCATGTTTGTATGCGTTATTTATAATGAAAACCCCTGGTAGTGGGGGCAAAAATGGGCTATGGACACCTTTTGCCTGAAGTCCCCGTGTGTGCATGTGTGCGTGTGCGCACACAGGGAGCGAGTTAGAGGACTTGCGTGAAGCTTTCATCCTGCCATTTTTAACATCTGGACAGCACACTATGCTCTAGAATTTAAGCCTCTAGTCTTTGGGATGTTTACTGAAGTGTTTCCTTCAGAAACTTCAAAGCCAAACACTGGCGCTGACCCACAATACCTAACAAGCATAGGAATGGGAGAAAGGCAAGCAGCAGGCTGGGTTCAGCAGAGGAAAGAGAGGGATGGACACAAGGGATTTGATTTGCGACATAAAACTGAATGCTTATACACACAGGAATGGAGACAGATTCAACACTATAAAGTTATATCAGCTCTCATATTATGCAAGCCCAAAAGATTAATTTTATTTGTCTCTGCAATGAACCAAGGCCAAGGATTCCTGTGGGCATGGGGAAGGTTAGAGGACATTGAGCAATGCATCTGCTTCATTAAATACATCGCTCTCTTTCCCCTGATCTCTGGTATCTCCTCCCCATGTTACCCACTGAATTTGTCTTGCATGGAGGCATCTGGGCTCCTCTTCACGCCATGTGTGTTTCCAAATCTGCAAGAAGGAGCATAGGAAGGCCCGAGGTCCCCTTGGGGAATTCAGGTTTCCTTCCCTTAATTCCAAAGTGAGACAGGAGAGGGATGAATCTGAACATTAACACAGGGGATAGACCTGAATTTTACAACTAGAGAATGTCTGAGAAAGTGTTTACAGTTGCTTTTGCAAGTATGTTTTAGAATTAAACTTTTTGGGGAGGGTACAACATGGGAGAGGCCAACGCTATAGGGTAGATCCACTAGTGACTGACCAGCAGCAATACCAGCAGACAAAGAAAAAAAATCACAGTTCTGACATTAAGTCTAGCTACTGCAATCATTGAATGCATAATCTGTGTCCAGTGGATGAAATGAGCTGAAGCTTATCTGCAGCCCTACATAGGAACAACACCTTCCCAGAGGAACGTCTGGAAGACATTCTCTTTTTTCTGTCTTTCCCTATTCCAACCTATCCAAACCCCATGAGTTGTATATCTCAGCTGCTTTCCCTGCAATGCATGTTACTTTTGGGAAATGCCCAAGCTGAGTGATATTCAGGGTTTAGAACCTTCTCTTTTGTTGTCTATGTGTGGGTGAGCACAAATAAAAAGGTAGACGAGTTTGGAAAACAAAATCTCTGGCCTGTTTTGGAATTGCTTCAGCTGTACGATCCCATTTTAGAACCCACTCTAACCCTTATTGCTCTTCTGTCAACTAACATGTGACCTTCTAACACTGTAGTCAGACCTGGGCATGTTACCACAGCACTGAGTTTGCATTATTCTTCTTGGAAAATATGAATCAGATGACATGATGAATGCTGTCCATAAAAAATAGTCCTAGAATTTCTTAATGGTGGCTTACAAATCAAATATCTTATATATGTGGTCATCCAAAATCCATGCAGATGAATGCTGCCAGATATCCTGCTGCTCTATGGATTTTTTTCCTATCTTTATCTACACACAATAGGACCTGAAAGAAATACATCTTTTAAAGACTGCTACATGTTAATGCTAGGCCGGCTTTAGTCTGCCTCAAAAGAAGGTAATGATCCTGTAAAGTATTAATCAGTAGGAACTCAGGAAACACAGGTACTTGTCATCAGACATGTCCTTAACTTCCTTAAGTACTGAAATTGTATCAACTGAACAGACCACCCTGTGACTTTCAGAGGACTCATTTAAGGTGTTTGGAAGCGTTAAAAAAAGTTAAAGTCCAGAATGTTGAAGAACTATTTTCAGAAGTTCTGCGAGTCATTACACACTACTTACAAAGCTAGAATACTTAAAATATCTGTTTGATAGAAACCCTCTTTTTATACCGGGTAAACAGATTTATAATCAGTTAACAAAACTGGTCTTTCAGTGCCCTGAAAGTAAACAAGTTAGATACGATGAATGAGTTTTCTCTACAACAAAGCAAAGTACTGTGTTTCATAAAGCAATAGAATCCACTTAAGAAAAGGAATAATATATTTATGCCACCACAAGGTTATCTGATTAACAGTACAATGTTTTGAATTGATGTGGGGTTTTTTATCACAGGCAAAGTCTAGCATGTAACTGATCTCTTTTTTAAAAAAGTTGCTTTTCAAAACTATGTATGAGTAATTCAAGCATGGAATGTTTCCTCCTGGAGTTTATATTGCCAGAGGACACAAATGAAACTTAGCAATTTTGCATGCTGAAGCAAATTAAAAAATAGGTAGTAAATTCTCCAAATATTGCAGGTGTGGGATTAAGTAGGTCAAAACTGAAGTAAATTACATTGCATTAATGAACCAGAAAGCAGTGTAATTAGAAAACAAACAACACATAACTGCCTAGAAATAACACATCCTCTGTTTTCTTAATCAGGCTTTCAATCTGAAATAACATTGAAACAGTAAAAACATTGAGTCTGAGGAAAGTCTGTTAACCCAGTAGTTTAGAATCATTGGAAAGCTGACTAATTAAATCAAGAAGCTGTTAGTTGAAAAAGGCTCCTTCTGTCCACTTCAATTCTAGGACATGGAGCAAACAGCCTTTAAAACAAACTTCACGTGTTGTATAGTTACAGGCTGTTCTCTGTTTTAACAATCCCAGCCTGAGGAGGAACATGCTCACATTTTATTCCAGCCTTTGCAGAGACCTCTGCGCTTCTCTGCCTGACTTCTTGTCTGTCGCCTCAGCCCAAAAAGACAAACTCACTTTTCCTGGGAAGGATGAAAGCTGAAGATGGCTGAGGGGATGTCAGAGATTAAGATGCTGTGTGTACTTCTCTCTGCGGAGGCTTTAAATGTCTGAAGCAGGCCTGATTCTTTGATGGGCCTTCATTCATGAAAAGAGCTAATTACAGGAGGAAGGGTCAGCAGGCTGCAGTGGGTGAACTTCAGAGCCAGCTGACTAGGCAAATGGAGGAAATGGCCCTGGGATATTTTTCAGGGGTTCAAAGATAATTGGCATCTTTGAGCTATCAGAGCAAGTACTTTAAACACTTGTCTCCCATTACTCTCTCAGACTCTTTCTGATGGCAGGAATGGTGTGTTTTTATTTGGCATCTATTGTTATGTTTGAGTTTGCCAGATTTATAATCTGGTGTTTCCAGTGACTCACTGCTTCTTGAAAGCAAGTCTCCTTGATGCTAGAATTTCCTATTTTATGAATTATCCAAAAAGTGCTTTTTCTATAAATGACCTTCACTAGGGAGTATATCCATGATGCAGTGGAGAGGAAATCATTTGGACATTATCAAAACTGTTAATACCAGGAAGGGATTACTCAGCAGACATGGAACAAATATCTATGCCCAGCAGCATTCGCTTTAAAGAGGAAATTTTTTTATTATTTTTCCTCCTGTGTTCCTGATTTCACATGCTTTTTCATGTGTGGCAAGGTAAAATGTAAGTTTTTTATCATGTAAGATTGCCATTCTCTAGTTGATAAAAATCTACAGTGAAATTTGTTTTTCCTAGGAATCTAGACCATCAAGCAAACCATTTAATTTGTTATGTCATCCTGTATATTTCCAGGCATCCCAAGAACCTGCCTATGTCCCAAAAATGCACACTTTAAAACTCAAGTCAGGAGAGACAATTTAAACTTGCAGTGTTCAACACTTGGAATGCAAACTGCAAGCCAGGAGTTGCCTTGAAAACAGAAAGAGCTCATTTACCTTTTTTTTTTTTTTTTTTCTCCCCCTTGCTAAATCTTTTTTTTCTTTTCAAAACAAAGAAGGAATTTAAATACAAAAAAGATGCAAACACAAAGCTGAAACTACAATGAATTAGGCAAATCACAGATAAACAGGAAACCAGTTCCTCCAGTATGGTAACATGATCTTAGTTGTGTTTCATGTATTTACTATTTTTGGTTTCTTCATAAAACTATAGGTACAGAATGTTAACTTTGATCTTTCTGCTGCAAATACTAATGTACAAGCTTTAGTTAGGAAGCAAGTTTTTTCTGAAGTTAGGTAGAGTGTAAACTTGGCATGAGTAGGAATTATACTCTTAAATATATTGCACACTATGAAGTGAGAGGCAAGAGCTCAGTTTAATGTTGGTGTAGGAAAAACAGCATGTATTTTGCAGTGATAGAATTTTAGGTAACTGACTCTGACATTAACTTAATGAAATCTTTCATATTTAGGTTATACTGTGGTTTGCTTTTTTAATATCTGAAAGAGTGAACACAAAAATTACAGTGAATTATCAATACACACTGGAGCTGAGAAATCTTTCATATATTCCTAGCATATTTAGGCAGTGCCACTGCTCAGTTCCACACCCTGCTTCAGCAGTGTGTCACAGCTGTTTTCCACCTGAGGCAGGTGTAGGTCATTGAACTGAGGCTGCTGCATAGGAAGATGAGCCAACTACAGCAGTCCCTGAGAATCATCATGGGCTTCTTGAAAACTGAAATGGTTAGGAACCTCTTTTCCATTGTACTTTTAGACACTATATGCTACTTTTGCATTTCAGTTTCCCTGACTTCCCACTCCACTTGCAGTCTAACTAAAATTCTGTCAGATTGTGTAAAACACATGAATTATAACAAAGCTGACACCACTGGTCTATTAACATTGATCTATGATTTAGTGTATCAAAAATATTAAAGCTTTGTCTTAACTGTAACTATTTTTTTTTTTTTTTTTTTTTTTAATTTGTGTCCTTGTTTAGCCAGCATCCTGTGAAGATGGGTGACTGGAGTGCCTTAGGAAAACTTCTTGACAAGGTTCAAGCCTATTCTACTGCAGGAGGGAAAGTGTGGCTCTCTGTTCTCTTCATTTTCCGAATCTTGCTGTTAGGGACAGCAGTCGAATCTGCTTGGGGAGATGAACAGTCTGCTTTCCGGTGTAACACTCAACAACCTGGTTGCGAGAACGTCTGCTATGACAAGTCCTTCCCCATCTCCCATGTACGCTTTTGGGTTCTGCAGATCATATTTGTGTCTGTACCTACCCTTTTGTACCTGGCACATGTGTTCTATGTAATGAGGAAAGAAGAGAAGCTGAACAAAAGAGAAGAAGAGCTCAAGGTGGTTGCAAATGATGGCGTGAATGTGGATATGCATCTCAAACAAATAGAAATTAAGAAATTCAAGTATGGTATTGAAGAGCACGGCAAGGTAAAAATGCGTGGTGGACTGCTCCGTACTTATATCATCAGCATCCTGTTTAAATCTGTATTCGAAGTGGCTTTCCTGCTGATACAGTGGTACATTTATGGGTTTAGTTTGAATGCCATCTACACCTGTGAACGAGATCCGTGCCCACACAGAGTGGACTGTTTCCTCTCCCGTCCAACTGAGAAAACCATCTTCATCCTCTTCATGCTGGTGGTGTCCTTGGTGTCTCTTGCATTGAACATCATCGAGCTTTTCTACGTGTTCTTCAAGGGTGTAAAGGATCGTGTGAAAGGGAAAACTGATCCCTACTCCCACAGCGGTGCCATGAGCCCTTCCAAGGACTGTGGCTCCCCCAAATATGCTTATTACAATGGCTGCTCCTCACCGACCGCCCCCTTGTCTCCCATGTCTCCCCCAGGGTACAAGCTCGTTACCGGAGACAGGAACAATTCCTCCTGTCGTAACTACAATAAGCAAGCCAGCGAGCAAAACTGGGCCAACTACAGTGCGGAACAGAACAGAATGGGGCAGGCTGGCAGCACCATCTCCAACTCTCACGCCCAGCCCTTCGACTTCTCTGATGAGCACCAGAACACTAAAAAATTGGCGTCGGGACATGAGCTGCAGCCCCTGACCATTGTGGACCAGAGGCCTCCCAGCAGAGCCAGCAGCCGAGCCAGCAGCAGGCCTCGACCTGACGACCTGGAAATCTAAGCTTCTTGCTGCAATACTTGCTCAACTATGAAATGATGTGCATTGGAAGATGCCGTCAGTGCTGATCTTGTTCCAGCGGAGGTGGTACTTAACAGTCTCAAGCAGGAGATTTTAACAATCATGAAAAAAACAAACAAATAAGAAAACAAACTTTTAAAATAATTACTGTTTTTGGGGGGGATGTGGGGTTGGTGTGGGGTGGTACACTACACATTGGTATTTAATGTAGCTGGTTTAAAGAACTTAAATACTAAAAAAAAAAAAAAGGAAAAATATAGGTAGTACTAAGGTAAGGGGCTGTTTTTCTAGAAAGGCTGTAAATATCTGAGTGTATGTGTATGTGTGTACTATCATGTTTGTTTCTAAAGAGTCTTCTGTAATACTAAAACCCAATAATAACTGAACTCACATTTGTCAGGGTGAAGTGCTTCCTGAAGATGAAAACATTTTTCCTATTCAACATGCAAAAAAGTCCAGGATAGCCTCTGATCATTCCCCTGTCAAGAACATTCCATTCTTAGAAAGTGCACTTTGAAGGTAAACTTTCCTACAGGGTCCTCCAGGTTGTTGGAAGGCTCCTGTGAAGACAATCTACAGTCTTTGAGATGTTCAATTCAAATTTCAGACATGGCCCACAATGAAATATTTTAGTCACCTGCTTTTCCAGCCCTTCATGCAGGTATATTTTGTGATGTGCGTAAATAGGATGGCTCCACACTTGTCTTGCCTACAGCAATACTTGTGTCCTGCTGCTCATGTGCAGTCTAATGAGCATCCTGTAAAACACAGTTTGCTGCCACTTGCAGATTTAAAGATTAAGATGAGCAAGCAACTGCCTTTAGTGAATTTTATCACATCTTTTTATATATTAAGGGGGTATGTATGTGTGTGGATGTGGAGGTAAAGGTATACACAAAACACCCTCAGAAGCATAGGTTGAAAAATAAACGCACACACGTTACTTGCAGTTGTCACTTTCTCATGGATATTGTGAAGATGTGGGCCACTATGGTGTTTACATTCTCTGGTTCCTTCAATGCAAGTGAAGCACACATTGTATTTTTTTAATTCTATAGAATATTTTCCATGTATCCTAAGTGGATGCTCTTTTAAAAATAAAAAAGTCAAAAGGGCCTAATCCTGGATGTCTTGCTCTGGAAAATCTCTTTCAAGACATTGGGAGTTTTGCCTGAACGAAGTCTACAGGATCAAGCCCAAGATGTAGCGAACCATGTTCTTGCTGGCATGAATGATTTTCTTTTGTAGAAGTTAGGGGTGGAAAAGACCCATTAGGTCATCTAGCCAATCTCCCTGATAGGTAATAAAGATGCTTGAATGATAGAAGATGTAGTACTGTAAGCAAGCTTTAGTCTTTTATGTGAGAAACTTAGAAGAAGTGCTTTGAGCTGGATTAATAATAAAATATGCCTACATGGCTTTTGCAGTAACTGGTATTTTTCTTGTTCTAAATATTTACATTTACTGAACTGTAATGTCCACTCTGAGTTTGACAGTTAGGTCTTTCTAGATGGCTCTAGCAACCCTAGTGTTTACACATAAATTTTGTCTGAAATGCAAGTGAAGTTGGAAGAATTTTTAAAGAGTACAGTTCTAGCTAATTTATTTGAAATATATGCTAAAGAAATCTACCAGTTTCTTCAAATGCATAGCCTCTTAGCTGAACACAGATTGACCAAGGAAATACGTAGCTTGGTTTCATTTTGCAGCAACACAGATAAATTGTTTCATTTAATACATTATATTAATTTGTTTGACATTCCATGTTAAACTACTGTTGTGTTCAACTTCATTGCATGTATGCAACCATAGTTTGTCAGATCATGTTGTCTGGAGAACATTAGTCAATAAAGTTTTAATTTAGTATAAATACATTTTCTAATTGTCTTTTACTGTTTCATATGTCCATATATCTTTTGCTTCAGTACTATGATCCAAACTTTTTCCTCCCCTGTTCATTTTTCTCCAGTCACTCTACATTTCAGAAGCATCCTTGATTTAATCCATCTGGATTTACTTTGAACTGAAACTTCACAGGATCAGATTCAGATACCCTCACAACAGTGGAAAAACAAGTATCATTTGTGCCACTCCTGAAACAAAGTCATGAACTACTGTAATTCAAATCTTGCTATGAATTTCAGAAAACATATTTTTATTTGCAAACTATTATAAAAAAGATAGTAAAATACTGTCACACAAATTTTCAAGCATCTTTTGTATATGGCTGAGATTCAACATTATGAAATCATTGTCTCTAGTTTACATTTCTCTATGTAATCAGATTCCTTGAGTGACAGTCAGTTTCAATTTCTGGAAGTAAAGCCTCAGTCTTTCAGAGTCAATGGGAGAAGGTGATTTTTGTAAGGCTGGGGTTTCATGTATTATCTCCTACTTCACTCCTTAGGTCCCTGTCACTGATAAAATCAAACAGTGCTTGCCTTTCAAGCATTGGACTCTAAAAGCAAGATGTTTCAACTCTATTTTTTTTTAATTTGAAAAATCAAAATATAATGGTTATGTGATCATCATACAGCTTTCTATTTTCAAATTTGCTTGTTATTTGAAGTCCAAATCTTCCCTTTCCTATTAGTAAATAAGGGAGAAAGTAAGCAGGGCAGCGGTAGTGGATTTGCAGCTCTGAGTGATATTACACAAACACCAGCACAAGGAATGACTCCTTGAAGTCTTCCTTAAATAATTACAATGAGTCATATTCAAGCTGGCATGTCCTAGTTCATTTGTAGAAACGGAAGGGCATTCCAAGCATTTTGTGAGGATCATGCCCTTGGAAAGGTAGATACTGAAGCATTCAGAGAAGGGCTCATCCTGAGAGAAAATGTAGTGTTTCCTAGACAGGCAAATTGTCAGGTATGTCCCATGGGGCATCTTGGACAACTGAAATAATTTTGTGCTTCTGTGCCAAAACTCTTTGAGTGATTTTTTTCATGGTAATGCGTGTGTGTGCCTGTGTAGAGTAAAAGCGTTCCATTGCCATTTCTCCCACCTGGATTTATTCGTGTGGAGTCCATTTATTACACACTTCAAAGTCATCATGATGACATAATTTTGTGTGCCATTCATCTAGTTCTTTATGTGCTTTCTCCCAATGCATCTCTGCAGCAGCAGTTGCATTGTCTGCAGATGACAAAAAATAATGCTAGTGCACACTTCTCAGCCTCTGGATAAGGATATGTTAGGTGTTGAAGTCAAACTGGAGAAGATGCAAAAATACACATCTCTGATGTTTTTAGAAAAAAACACAAAACCCTAACTAAAATCCTGGTAAGTATTTAAAATTTGTGTTTATGTTTTATTTAGCAGTATTTTGTGAAAAGCCAAATCATCCTAAGGCCTCCACCCTGTACCGGTAATTTGAAATGTTTTTAAAGAGTAAAGTTAGAAAGACAAGTTATAGACAGCCTAAAATCTCTATGTATATCATGTAATTTCAAGATGTTTTAAATACAGTGAACACACACTGAAGGTTACTTCCTAATTTAGAAATTAAATTTCCATATTTAAAGTGGAAACTACAGTAATAGTTAGAGAACTGGAAGAAATTATGTGAGTGTACCTGTCGCACCCACTAAAATCCAACATTTTTAAATGTGTCTGTCGCACTCATCCAGAACCACATCTTCCACATCTGTCTGCAGTGCTGCTGTGTTACTCAGCATCACTGGCTCAACTGCACAATACCACCGTGCTGGCTTTTCTCTCAGACTGTGCAGCTTGGTATTGATTAAAAGAGAGAGAGAGAAAAAAATCCAAGTCACAATGTAGGGGATAGGCTTTTTCAAGTCAGGTGTCGGAGTTGATCCAGACCTGAAATTACTTTGACTGGTTGAAGGCAGAGTATGTTGGATCAAAACCCCCTCCAGTTTTGGTGATGGTTGTTTCACTGAGTCAGAACTGTTTTTAACTCTTCTTGTAATTTCTTCATGATTACAGCTGCTCTCATTTCAAGAATTTAAGCAAAATACGTCAGAAAATAGGATTTACTTTCCTTCTGTAGAACTTTTTTTTTTCTATTTACTCCTAATCCTAAACCTGGCACGACTGAGCCTTCTACTGAACTCATGAACCATCCTTGTTATACACTTCTTTAATGCAGTGTATTATTCAAATAGTCAGATTTACCATAATCTCCTTGAATATATATTCCTTTTCTTCTCATGCTATTCACTACAGCCATTTGCAGTTAGATCTGCCAGAGGACTCAGATGACAGAGGTGGGGCACATGGCCCTTGAGGATTTTTCTGGCGAAAAAAGCAATCCTTTGATGGTACAGAACTACCTACTCCTTACATTTCTTTTGTTTCTACTGTTCACATAGGCAATAAGGTCAGAAGCATAAGTCACGTCTGACAAATCACTACCTAGACATATTACCTGGCTCAGTTCCATGAAATTATTTGAGGGTCCTCCATTTTATTCTAGCTTATTCTAACATAGTGACTCCAGAAACATGGAACTGTAAAATCAGCTCTGCAAAGAGATGACTGTCTTTCCCTGATCTAAATCACGTGCTTTTGAATGTGCTTAAGGACATATTCACACCCAGACTCTGTCAGTCCTGGAAAGTGTGTCAGATGTAAATTACATGATGCTAGCCCGTCACTAGATTGAAACAGGAAGATCTTATTGGCTCCTGTTCTTATTTAGAAGGCATTTTGACAGAGACAAAAAAAAAATAAAAATAATCCTTGTCTTAAATACTTCCTAATCTGCAACACTGCCAGGAGACCCTATGAAGCAATACAGACACTGCACATATATACATGCTGGGCATTATCAATGGGTACTACAACTGTAAACAGTTTAAATAGATCCAGTTGCTCAGTAATCTAAAACCAGCTGCCTCCAAAATGGTTGCCTGCACTCTTTTCTCATGGTAGCCAAAATGCTGCATCTGGCTTACTAATTGGCATTTACAATGCAAAGACACCTTGGACAAAGACAGGCATGTTTTTGCAGTGTTCATTTTGCGTGGTAAAGAAGCTTAGTGCTAGGAGCTAGAGGCAGAGAGTCTGAGACAGGCTGTAATGGGTTAGGAATACACTGTCAAGGGAGTCAACCGATCAAAAGTAATGGCTTTCTGGTGACTGTGGACCCTCCCATCACTTAAAAAGACATGGTCTCTGCTGTTATGTTGAGGAAATTTGCATAACAAAATGAGAAATGTGAGTTCAGATCAGTATAAAAGGGTAAATTTTCAGACATTTAAATTGCTCCTTGAAACAAGCCTAGACCACAACTGCATACTTCCCATTAGAACTGACAGAAAATGCTCACATGAGTTCCAGGATTTTACTCATTTAAATCAATGTAAAATTTACTCTTAACTTCAAACATAAACAGATTGGATCCAGAAAGATATATTATGACACTTAATTTTCATTGATAAAACTGCAAAGGGAAAGTTGATGAGCATAAAGTACTAAATCCTGGATGGTGACTACTTTAATATATGTAATCATACTATTTCCTCACACTTTCTTTTTATGGTAACTCAGTGTATTGGCAAATTTATGAAAAGTAGTTTAAAGGTTTGCTTTTTTTTTTTTTTTTTTTTTTTTTACCAAGATACATGGACTGTGTAAATGTAATGAAATACATTTACATGTCAAATTTGCACAGGACTACATAAGAGAGTGTGTGTACTCTATAACATGCATCTAACTCTGCTGGCTTAGGCAGTTGAGGAGTGAAATCTTCACTTTGCCTCTCCTCATCCTTGTTAGAAAGTTTTCCATATCCCACACACCTGAGCAGTTTTTCTGTGAGCTTTGCTAAGGCAGGGATCTTTGTATTCTGCTCCTCCTCCCTCTTTTTCCATCTAGGGTAGAAATTCTGTAGGGAAAAATGCAATCACAATTGATAGGAAAACATCAAAATCATGGAATATTCAGTAGTTCTCTTTTACACATCTGCAATTAACTGCATAGTAGAACAACATGGACAATAGTTTAAGGTATTAGAAAAGTCTTTGGATACTTAACATCTTAAAACCACTGGTCCTTGCTGAAACAGGCTTTTCAGTCTCAGCTTTTGCTGAGTCACAGAGTTTGTTGCCTTTGTAGCTTGGCCCAATATTGGAGTTGTTCCGGAAAAGTTGAGACCTTCCCTAACGAACATATTTGCATGCTATTGTCCATGTTATTTACATATAATAGGACACCCTCCACAGGGAGGCCTCCTCAAAACACAGGCTCTGCTTACACTTTGAATTTCCGTATTCAAAGGGGAATATTCAAAATTATCTATGCATCACTACTTCAAAGTGTTTCGCTGGGAGTACTCTGCCATATATTTGGGAGACTCATCATAGTTGTTTGAAAGCTGAATATATAGCCAACTGTAAGATTGCCACCTGCGTTTTGTGTGGAGGCAAAGAAGTATTACTCAGGCAAGAATCCTGCCTGGTCTGACCTGGCATACTTCTGTTGAGGACAAGGAGTTTCTGTTGAGTGTTGTGAGATGAAAACCCTTCTGTGAGCTTTACTTGATTCCTTTTATTTATGTCCATGTAGTTTTATTTCTGGAGCACACAGAGGATTCAACCACAAATCCAGGAGCCTGTGTAGCTTGCTGAGGTCTAGGATAATCTCTGAGGAGTTTCTTCTGGCTCCATTTTGTTGACCCAGCTCTGTGGTCTTTGGATGGACTATAGTACTCAATCCCTCAACAGCAGGGTAAATGTTCAATTGGGGATAGCAAAGGGTGTGTGAGCAAAGAAAGTGGGTCTGGATTGTTTCCCATAAGACTTCCTATAGAATTGAGGCAAATTAGTCAATTGTCATTCCTTGTCCTGAAAAGTCAAGGTGTAAAGGGATTTCTCCACTCTGACGGAAGCTTCAACTGTGAGCTGCAATATCCTAATAATCTTTGCCTTCTTTCATCCCATGCAACCATCTTCTCTCACCACTCACTTCTTTTCTATATATCACTTATGCAATATTTAATTACAGGTATTTAATTTAATGCAGGTATTTAATATTTTGTACTAAAAAATTTCCTGTATGATTATTCTTTCCTTGAGTCATGAACTAAGGACCACTCAAACCCCTTACAATATCCTGCTCCATTATATATCTATTAATTAACAAGCTCCTATTTCTCCTATTTCGTTCATTTAGAAAGAGTGTTAACTACTGCAAGTTTTGGCTGACAGTTTAACAGGTGATTTTGTATCTCACCTCACAGAAGTCCACCTTTGCTTCAATCACTTTCTTTTTCAAAGTATTTCATAATTAAGAAAGACATCAGAGGAATGCATAATGCTAGTTATCTACTTTAACCAGATGCAGTGAAAGTATGAGACCAGGGAGTTTGTCCAAATGTTCCTCCCACCTTAGTTCCAAAGGTACTCAAAGCTAGGCTTCCACTAATGATCATCTTTGCTATATAAATAATAATAATACCTGGAGTTGCACTGATACAGTGCTTTTCGTCTTCAAAGTACTTTGAGAACCCTATGCAATTAGTTTGCTGTGGAGTCACCACCTATGATACTGCATGAACTCCACTGCTACGCACTGTGGGAGTCAACAAGGGAATCTGAACAGCCACAGAGATTATACATAACCTCCATATCGCTACAAAATGAAATTGAAAATGCTGAACAAGGGTATTTTAGTACTTCACGCAGGAGGAGCATCCACAACTAGCAGGAAACCAGTCTCCCTGAGATAAGGAAACAGGAAAGTTTTCTTTGCTGGTAATCTACTACTTCAGATCTCTAAACATATTTTACCTTGAACTATGTCTTAGTCAAGCTGGCAGAAGATCACAGGTAGATTATCTCATTGCATGGAGTCTTCATCTTCATGCAACTAGAATACATTTATATATTTTTTTCTTTTAATTAAAAAAAAACCTTTAATTTGATGAAGCCAGGACGGATGCAGACATTATAAGGATAACAATATAGATTTTTGCAGACTTTAGTAAGACTCCAAGGGAACAACTTATCTAGAGTACACCATCAGCCACTGACAGTTCAACTGAGCACAATTTAGAGATTATAGTATTTTTTAAGTATTTCCAGCGAGCTTACAACAGATCCTTGTGAATGTTCAGAAGTTTGCTCTATAAATCAGCTTGGCATTTGCTGGAGATTATCATCCCAACATAAATTTGTAAACAGCCTTTTCAAAGCTACATCACTAAGAAAAGAGAAGAAAAAAAAAAAAAAAGATCGGTTACAGCCCATTCAGTCTGGTGAATATAAGAATGCAAAGGAACAGAGCATTTTTGGATAAAGAAAATTTAGAGTATTTCTGAACATTACTAATTTCTATCTGCCTCAGATCTGTACATGTGTTTTCTCAGCACAAAGCCTACTCTGCTTTATTTGCCCTTTCCAAATAAATTTTTCTCATGGAGATTTCATAGGACAAATGGATACTCTTTTATACTATAATATATATTAATGGTCATCTGAAGAATAGTCTTGAGACTAGATTTCAAAAGTTGTGGTCAGGCAGAAGTAACTCTACTTCCCATGCAATTAATGGACATGTGCACTCACATGCCTTAATTCTTGCTCCCTTTTAAGATCAGTGTTTCTTTTTTAAAAATTGGTGTACTTACCTGTTATATTTAAATATCATACAAAACCATAAACATAACCATGTGTTGGAATGAGTTTTTTACCAATGAACAGTGGGTTGGACACAATCTCTTTGCTGTTATTTGTACTGTTTATTCCATTTGCTTTAGGTGAAATATATTCTCTCTGACTGTTAGTTTCAGCATATTTTTAGGTACTCCTGGACTGTTTAAGGAAGTCAGCACACGATCTCAAGAGTATTAGAGGTACCTCTTAAAGCTTTCTTTTCTCTCTCCTATGGTGCATCAGTACAGTTCCATCAGCATGGCCATGACAACCATTTATCTTTCAAATAAGAAATAATGTTTTGGAAAAGCAGCAAATCAAAAAAAGGGCTGGGGAAGAGCAGTGAATCTTGGGCAGTCATTCCAGATTTCAAGCAACTCCAGCTGTTTCAGTTCTCTAGCAATCTTCCACACCAGCTATTTTTGCAATGAGCTGCAGGTCTCAGAGCAGGAGGAAGGAAAGGGAGTGACTAGGTACAGCTACAGGAGAGGTGGTGTAGGAAAACAGTTGACAACCGGAAAACGGATGTTTCAAAAGAAAGAACTGCACTAAAGTAGCTGTTCTGTGATCTTCCCATATGCAATAGTAAAGGAACTTTGAATTCAAGATTACAGTGTGAAAGGTGTTGGAGGTGAGAAAAACAGAGTTTAAGTCTCCAGGAACTCATAGAGTTCTCTGGACCTGACAGTGCACTCACTCTTTTGAAACATATGATGAATACTTATCTCAGCAGATAAATGTGGTTTGCTTCACAGTTCTGCCAGTGTACTGCGGCACACCATCCAATTCAAAGATATAAAGCAGAAACTTATTTGCCCCATTGTTTCCCCCCAGATTCAGACTTCTCATTTTCAAACCCATATGTCCATCAACCCTTACTCCCTATTAAATCCCTGATTGGCCCTGATTTTTTATTATTTATCTGACATTGCTTCCTCTTTTGCCTCTACTCAGTTGTCAGATATATTCTGCATGGCTGAGCATGGTACAATTATCCAGAGGCATAGGCAGGCCTAGGACTTGGAGCAATATTTCTACATCCTAGTAAAATTGTGGCTGACTCAGTGTGTCCAATAGAGAAGGTGATGTTACTAGGCAGCTCTGAGAGCCACAGCAGTGTGGGTGCCACGCTTGTGGAGCTGTTACACCCTGCTGCACTGAGTCACCAGGAGGCACTGGACCAGCTGGTACTGGCTCAGGGATGGGAAATCTCAGGGAAGAGCACCAGGCTCCTGTGCACAGCAGACCTGCAGAGCGTTTTTCTCAACTTTGCTTTCTCTCTTAGCTTTTACTTACACTCTTGGATCCCACCTGACCTCTGCGGCATCTCACCTTGTTTTCCATTGCTCTGGGCCATATTCAGTTAAGCTTTTCAGACTGTGAGCTTTTCAGGCATTCCCTATCAAATGTAAAAAGACCATTGGCAAAAGCATGCAAAGAAGAGTATTGATCTGTTAATGGTTAGATGTTTTGGGCAATGGAGGAGGATTTATTTTGCAGCTTTTTAGAACCAGAGTGTCAGAGGAATTACAGTTTTGACACCTCTGTGCTCTTGGGCTCTTTAATAACTTTACAATTGAATTAACTATAAGGATAATGTAGCTTTCTGTAGGCAACATTCATCATGAATGTACATATTTCTCATAGATTTTTACTTTATTTACTCCTGAAAAAAATTGACACACATTTTCTAAGGGTTTTAGTAAAATTTCTTGTAGTGACTGATGTCACCCATGATATTTAACATCTGAATTGCAACTTGTCTGAGTCAATAGCAGTGACTGCAGGTCATTGGAAGAAGACTCAGGAAATCTCCAGTCTGCAACTGAATGACCTTGACTGCTGGATTTCCTTTCTGAAAAATGTCGATTGTACTCCCATCTTTTGTCTGCCCTATATACATAAATTGTATGGTTTTCGGACAAGATTACTAGTGTTGTGCAGAACTAGGCTTCCATATAACAAGGGCTCACCTTTGGAGAAAGAAAGGTGGACAGTCATTACCCTGGGCTGTCCACCAGGTCCTCAGGGCAGGAAGATATGGCCCACTGATCAGTGCAGAGATTTCATGTGTAAATCATCATTTTGAAGCAAGTTTGCATCTGTTGTTCTGTTCCCTGTGCAGTGAAGGTGAAGAAGGCAGATGAGCACCTTGTCTACCATCCCTAGTGACAGCACAATTGTTTGTCCATTCAAAGAATATAGGCAGAAATTTAACTACCAAAAAACCCTGGCACACATGACTACAGTTTGTCAGAAATTTTTCTGTTTTCCATAGGACTTTAGTTTTGCAGGAGCAAAAAAACAAGGTGGAATGTAGTGGAATTCCAACTGAAAAGGTTAGTGAGAAAAGGAGCATACTCATTTGGAAAAGCCTCCCCAGGTCCTTGTGGTATCTGTTGTCTGGAATAAGCTCTTCTGACTGGATCCCAGGCTACTTTAAAAGTTGCATGATGCACCATGGCCAGACCTCTTGTCTGTTCTCATGGTGCAATTTGGAAAATTCAAAATAAGGTGCAGTAAAGGGAATATTCTTCTCCATTCACAAATACTCAAAACGCAAACTGATCATGGAACCCAATACGTAAAATGTCTTGCCTTTTTCTTTTCTTCTCTTCTTTTTTTTTTTTTTTTCTTTCATTAAGTGCCCTGGTTAACTTACATGTTCTAGTCAAGAATGATAACAGTCTTGTTAAGGCTGATGGCTGAAAATAAGCTGCAAGCAGCTCAAGGTGAAACAATTTGAGAGAAACTGTCTTTGTCATCTGGATTCATGAAATCTTTTGATTACTGAAGTTTTACTGTGGCACAGACAAAGAAAACTCAGAATCAAAACTACAAGCAAAAAGAAAAAAGTAAAGGTCTTTCTAATATTGCTTCATTTTTAAACAGCTGCTTCACAGGTGGAGAAATATTGCTCACAGTGGTTTTCATGTTGGGTGCCAGGCTTGCCACAGGTAGCTCGTTGAGAATCTTGTATGTCTGTGGAGAATCTGATTGAAGGAAAAGCAGATGGCTGAGGTGCAAAGAGAGGGAAACAGGTCTAACTCCTGCTAGGAACTCCTGCTGCAGGGTGGGGAGACTCGGTGGTGATGCTTACGTGCCTGAAATCTCGCCAGCATTGGTCGTCTGGTTGCTGTTGCACTTGATGAATCAGCTCTCAGAATCCCTCCTGCACATACCTTTTCTCAACGCTTCCAGTTAGTGCTACCTCAGTCTATTTTTAACAGCTACATTTTCCATGATTAGATTTTAATGCTATTTATTTATTTAAACCAAACCAAACAATTCCACATAAGCTGAACATTCCAGTGGGCATCATGCTTGGCCATGCAGAGAAGTCTAAATCTAGTTTAAATTACATTCCTTGAATGGTAGAAAAAGCTGGGTCATGTGCTGAAGCTCAGTGATGAATAACAAAGTCATTCTTTCATAGATTGAAAAAACTTTATTAAGGAAAGATAAACAGGTTAAAGGTCTTTCAATGGCAGCACTGTCTAAACATAGCAATTACCCCTTGCTTTTTACCTCTCCTGGTTCTAGTTGAAAGTGTAGTACTTAGTCTCATCATCTGCCATAATTGAGCCAGGTCCTCTATTTTTTCACTGAATTTAAAGGGAATGAAAGGCTTGGCTTAATTAGACTCAATGTCTCACTTGCTTACTTTCTTGCAGACATCATCAGCCAGTATGAAGCTTTCAGCTCCCTCCTTCCTGCAAAAGTAGCAAAGGCAGGTGTGAAAAGTAGGCACCTCTCAAAAACACCTTTTCTCAGAAAAAGAGATAATCTTTACAGATCTGTGCCATCGCCGTTTCCAAGTCTCTGTGCTAGGCTCCCAATGCTTCCTGGTAGGAAGGGAGATTGTGCTTCACAATTGTATCCATGTTAATAAAATAAATCACTTGTGTTAAAATTAGCAGTGGGAGAACTGTTTCAGTTAAAACAAGAATTGTTCTGGATTGGTGCCAATCCTCAAACTAAATTCAAGCCAATTTTATTTTTACGTTTTAAAAGGAATAAAAAGTAATAAGCATGCGATGTGTATATAGACATACACATAGAGAATAGCCCAGGGATTAGAAAAAGATGTATTTCGCATCTGGAGCCCCAGTTTTGCACATGCATAGGCATGCAAGCAACTTTACCTATGTGAATTATCCTGGTATCGTGCACTATTTCCTGTGTAATCAGGCAGCAATATATACAAAAGCCTTTAAAGCATAAGGGTGCTATAACCTGCAGAACATCAGCCTTTGTGCATTGAGTGAAGAAAGCCGACACTTGTTAATAGGACAAAGCTGGCACTAATTAAGCCACGTTCAGCACATCATCTTCACTTGCTGGAAGCAGAGTCATCCCCAAATGTTGTGTTAGGAAGTACAGCCAGCCCTGCCTACATCAGGATGTGGCTTCCAAAGATCATGCATTGCATGTAATCTATTGCATAAATTGAAGGGGGGGGGGGGGGGTGGGATGAAGGGTGGGGAGGATGAGGCTCCACTGGGCTGTGGCCTTAGAGAGGGAGATCAGTTTGGTGTACATGGGGAGCATGGGGGTGATTTTGAGGAGCTGGGGGAAGGGAGTGTTGCCCAAGTACATTATTTCACACATCATAAACTTCATTTCAGAGGGTTTGTTTTTCTTTTCTTTTTTAGCAATCCAGAAACAGATCATTCCCATGTGAGGTTTTACAGCACCAAACTGTGAACCATAAGGGTTGATTTAGTTTTTGTCTTCAACCACCACAGGGGGTGTATGCCTCTGCAATTTTGTGCAGGTGCAATAATCACACGTGAGGGTGTGAGGATGCCTATCATAAGCTTACAGTGCCTAAACTATAATGAAAGTAGGTTTACTGCTTAGGCAGCTCTGACCTGGCCTATGCACATGACACATAGTGCCACCTAGAACACCCAGACGTCTCACTTCTGTATGATTTATCTTCCTAGGAACAGGTCACCAAGGATATTGCCCAGGGCACACCATGACCTCTCAGGAAAAAACACATACATCCTTCTTTACAGGTTCATAAACCCACAACAATTATATTCTTGTATTTCGGTTAAACTTTTCACTTATCACAGCTCTTGTTTAGCATATCTTTTAGAATGGAAATGCAACTTTATAGCCACCTTCTTCCAAATTTGCCATAAACATCCTTCACATGCTCTTGTACTTCTGAGAATAGTAGGGTAACTTTTTGTATCTAGGCATGGATGAACGATGGACCTAGAATGGGGCCCCAAAAGATACAGTTCTAACTGTTGGATTTACATGATAAATGTCTTGAAAGTGCCAACACACCCTAAAAGTTGTTCTGCTGACTGTAAGGAAAGGCTGGATGAATTACTTGAAGCTCATGCAAGTATTGGCAAATCAGTTTTGTACCAGCAAAACATGAGTGACAACATTCAGAGATGAGCTTCCAGTAGTAAAAGAACAGGAACCTCTAGATCTGCTTTGGTCTGGATGATGCCTTGATATCCTGTGGCCTAAATCCTAGTGTAGTGTATCTGACTACCAGATAATTCTAAAAATTAATATTACCTGCCTTTGTACACTTATGTCTCTGAAAGAGTCAGTACCATGAAGCAGCTTCTTCTTGAACTGCTCTCACCCTGCTTTACTATGTATAATGTATGTTGAACATAAGATCTTTTTGTCTGAAACATAATGAAATACAATAAACCTGCAAGAGACCAACTTGTAAAATAAAACTAAAATCCTGCCTGTGGACCTCCCTGGAACTAGCTGAGTTATAACACTTTAAATGCTTATTAACTGGGCCATATGGTTCAGTATTTAAGTTAAGGCACGCATTTATTTGCCCCGAGTATTCAGGAGATATTTTAGGTGGAATCATTCACAGTTCTGATGAAATTTGTGACCTGCTGATGGAAATATTTACCTTACACTAAACTTGAAAAACCGTACTGCACAAAAGTGACACACAGGAGTTTGTTGTTGTGCAGCTCTGTGAAATCAGCTGCAGTGCCTGTACGTGTTTTATTACCTGCAAGTCCCTTGCAAGACTGACAGATTTCTGAGGCATTACCCAGAAGAAAAGGTGGTATAACATTCATCTTTCTTGATGAAAACATGCAGAAGAAGATGACTTCCAGACACCTGCTGGCCACATGCTGCATCTCTGATGGGCTCTGCAGAAGGCAAGTCACCATACTGCAGACATTGCACAACACTGATCCTCCATCTCCCTCTTTCATAGTCTGTGGGACCCTCACAGTGGCAGTGGGACAGCATGAGGTGCACTTCTGTTTGGTCTTGCACAATGAAGATGAGATAACATCAGCGAGAAAGACAACCTACAGCAGACAAGACAACAAATAGGTCCAAACTGAGCAGTCCCTCATGGAAGTCCTTATGCTGCCTGGGAACGCAGGCAGATAGGGGAGTACAAAGGAGATGGCTGTTGCAGGTTGAGCCCATGAGCTGCACTCACTTCCCAATCATACTGTTAACCTCAAGGTAAGATCATTCATGTTTGCTCTATAATGGATGGGCTACCTTCTGTACTTCATATCATGGGTACATGGGGGAACCAACGAAAGCAAAACCTATCAGGATCTTTTTCTTTCATCTCCACAAAATCAAGAGTTAGAGATATTTAACAGGTTCATTAGGTGACTCATTTTATGCATTTAATATATTTCACATGGACAATGTTACGTCTCCTTTCAACAAGTAATTTAAAAGAGCTGTTCATGTCATGCAAAAAACAAACTGTCTGCCTGTGAGCCACTGTCTTACATTTTGATCAACTTGGTCACATTTTCTTGTTTTCAAATTCCTCATCTTAAAAATATGAGTTCACATAAATAGCTTTGAATCTTTGCTACCTTATTAACCAATGGCGGGTGACTCTACCCATAAAATATTTACATAGACAACAGTCTTGTGCTGGTAATGTATTTTCACATTACTTAGTAATTTAAAACATGTCAACCCTTTCCAAATAGTAGAAACAATCCAAACATGGAACTGATGTTGACCTTAAAAGGCTGCTCCTTTTTTATTTTAAGTCAAGCAACAATCATTACCACAGATTATCACTGTGCTTTCTTCATACAACTCCTTATCTGCAATGCCCACAAATATAACTCTAAATGATAAGGAATAAAGAAGATGGAAAGGCTGATGCTACATCAACAGCATGCCTTGTAAGGATACTTTTTTAATATTAATGAAGTAAATCAGTTATATGTATTTGTCTGTGTAATAAAGTTAATGATTTTTGTCTTTGATTGAATCTGCATCTGATCATTCTTAGTATCACAAAAGTGTGCATGAGTATGCAATTATGTTTAGTTATATTGACTATATGTATATAGATGAGTGAATGTTTTTTATATGATTTATGTGTGTACTGGATACAGTTCTTTGGTTTCTTTTTCTTTTTTTTTTGTTTTTTTTTTTCTTTTTTCTTTTGTGTGTGTGTGTGTGTGTGTGTGTTATTTCAAATCCTGCTTCTTATTCTGTTATAGGTGATGGAATAAAGAGCATCTAGCGTGTGCTCTGGAGAACAGTATATACTGTAACCTAGTTAACCTGGACTTGTTAAAAATACTATCCTCTTTCCTCCCAGGGTGATCAACAAAAAAGAATTTCATCTTCCCAAGCCCTGGTATGAGCTGGAGCTGGTGAAAGTATAGATAAATTTGACATTCTTATTTATCATGTGGATATTTACATTATACATTATATTTTCAGTGTGCCCAACAGCAAAAGATGGTAGTTCCCATGTTGCATAATAGATGATATATGTCTTCTTTGGCAGATATTTAGTTCATTCAGCCAACTAACTAATTATAATGCTTTACTTATGAAAAAAAGAAAGAACACTAGCAAAAATTCACAACAGTCTACTGCTTTCTCGTGTATCTCAGAGCACTTTTCCAGGATGAGCTGTGTAACTTGGAGAACTGTTCACTAAAAGTAGTATCTTAATCACACTGTTCCCTGCAGATTGGAGCAGATCAAAGGGACAATGAAACCTCTGTCACGTACCAGACAGAAAACCTGATCACACCATGCCTCTCAGATAACCAGCAGGTATTGAAGATTTTTAGGACAGTATTTGTGATCTTGCTGACTAATTGTTCTGTTTCTGCACCTAAAAATTGTTATGAATTTTAATGTTGAGAAAAATAAGGCTTTTACAAGATTTTTTTTCCCTCTTCTATCTCTGTATTTCACTTGAAGTGGTATGGAAATTAAATGCAGTATTTTCTACAGGACAAACAATATACAAGAGAATAAATATAAATATTGAAAGCTGTAGGGGCTGTGAAAATTTTCACTTTGGATTTTGCCTTTTTTTTATCTCTTTTCAATATTGTACCATTATTAGTCAGACTTCTACTGTTTTTCATCTGGATCAAAGAATCCATTGAATAATTGAAGTGTACGAAAATATTTATATTTACTTCACAGGTTTTTTTTTTTTAAATAAGTGGTGACAATGTCATTGGCCCTAATATGTAAAATTATACAGTTTGTCCTGTGTGTGTCATGTGTGAGCCCACTCACACTGAACCTTAATCAAAGGACAGGATGCTTGATGATTACAGTCAGAAGGAAGAAGGGGATAGTAAGGTATGTGCAGTGATTTGTTAGAAATATCATTACTTAACCCAAGGGCAAAGAACAACACAGTCCTCTCAAGTGGAGGGGTGTAAGTCACTGGGATGAGACCAAAGACACTCACCTCTAGGTCATCCCAGGGCCAGAGCCATGGATATGACTAACATGGTGTCTCTGAGGTGAAGGGTGAAAGAGACAGAAAAAGACAACTTACATATTAATTTTATTAAACAGGCCCTAAATTAAGTCCCTGTCGTATGAATGGCAAGGCTGCTGAGCAGCTCTAGCCAGAGCAATGGAGACTTGCAGTTGCATAGTTCAGTGGGAACTGGAAGTCCCAAGAGCTTGTGGGGCAATCTATAACTAGCTGAGGTTGAAGGATTCAGACTTTAGAAGCCCCATGATGGCAGATACTGCTAGAGCAGGGACAGCTGTATCAGCGTGCAATTCTTGTGAGTGTTAAGGATAATGCTAGTAGACAGGGAGCTCTGCACAGTGATGAGCTCTCCTAGAGAAAATCTGAAATGGTCGTGGTTGAGGTAGGAGAAGGCAGAATAATTACTTTAGCTGTTTTATCTTTTAATTTTCCTCATCAACCATCCTACATCTAATGCAGGCAAAATCCAGTTTTTCTTACTTGCCTTATCATTCCAATCCTATTCCATCTCTTGGCTTGCCTTGGCTTGTCTTGCATTTGCAAGATATGGGGAAGCTTCCAAATGGATGCAAGAGTGACAGAGTACTGGAACGGGCTGCCCAGAAAGGTCATGGAGTCTTCTTCCTGCTTTAGCAGGGAAGTGAAAAAGGTGATCGTCAAAGGTCCCCTCTAATCCCAAGCATTCTGTGATTCTGTGAATTGCTGGTACAATGTTTTATTTCAGTCATCACACAGGAAGAAGCCTAGTAAGTCCCCTTCACAGTTTTTATCATGGTTCTCCATGTAATAAATTAAGAAGGTCAAAGGATACTTCTTATTGAACATGGCAAGGGTAAGACGTGATGTGGCATAACTGGGAGATTCCCATCTGTGGGGAGTCTGAGTGTCGCAAGGAGGGGAAGGTGTGACATAGGGCAAGGTATTTGGAGCTTGCTGCAACTTCTGTTGGTCATGTGTGATAAATGACTGCAAATTATTATCCTTTGACTTTTCCTCTTGTTATAAGTAGGAATTAAAGCCTCCCAATATATACTGAGTGAAACCTGACTCAATAAAGCAGATGCCATTCTCTCCCAAAACATGTGGGGAAGAATATCAGGAGGTTTTTGTTATTGATTGTGGTAGATGGATGGATGCTCCCTAAACCAGTTTCAACCTTCTCTTTCACCTGCCTGATTCCTTCAGTTGAAGGACTGAAACTTTTCTTATAATCTCCATGATGTTTTCCAGGTTACATAAAGATGGTATGAGAGACGGATAAAACATGACAACAACTTGGCTTAGTCCTTTCTACTACTCCTAGAAACACCTATGATACCTTTGTTACACATTTTGGAGCTCTGGCAATGTACAAGCTAAGGCTCAAACAGTCATTCTACTTCTTCTTGTGAGTCCTTGAACTGTGGTGGAGTCCCTCAGAAGAACTTTCTGGAGGAGAAGGGTGGTTAAAAACAAAACCTGTATTAAAAGAGGTAGATTACCAAGTGAGATACTGATGCCAGGAAATAAGGCTGAGTTAATTATCTTACATATACATGACAATTTGATTTTTGATTATGTGTTCACATATCATTTTAAGATGATCCTTGCCTGACTCAGTGTATCTCATGTGCTGCACTCACATAAGATACTAAACAATATTCAGTCCTTGTTCAGTGTGTGGCTGGATGGCTTGATACCTTATCTACTGCATTCCCTTCTAAATTTAGAATTACTAATTTCCTCACAGACTTTGACAAGGTGCTCGTAGTGATATTAGAGAGCTTAAAAAACGTATTAGTGCTTTTCTCTGTCATACAGGTGTGAAATCAACTGAATTTATTTCCATTTAGAGTTGAGGACAGATTAAGATAGAATAATACTGGATTTTTTTGTGCCTCATGATTTAAGGTAGCTGATTTTTAAGTATTATATTATTATATTGTTATATTATATTACATGTTACATATTATAACAAGAATTGCAGGTTACACCTTTGCAAAGATTTCCTAGGAGTGGTTCTAAAATCCATTTGAAATGTACTGAAGCAGTCTTGAGTACATCTTTCTTATGCTTGCACTTCAGTGTAAGGTTTCTTCTGATACAGTATTGGAAGTCCTCACATCAGAATTAAATATGGCTGACGTTCTGAATTCCATATACAGGGATAGTCTGTGTTTAGTTTTATACATCATTTTAATGCCATGTTGCAATTAAAATCACCCAGATTTCCCACCTAAAACTGTTGTTCAGGAAGACTTATGTTCTGCTTCTCCAGGACTTCCAGAATATTATAGCTCTTATCTTGAGGAAAGACCACAATGCTACAGCTTATGTGTCAAATATTTACTTAGCAGAAAACAAGTGACAGAGGGCCTTTCATCAATATCTGCCCCTTTTTCTGGAGTCAAGTTTGTTTGAAGTCATTTTGCTATGTATTAAAGATAAACAGTTTGCACTTTTACATGTGAAGGCACTGCATGAAAAGAGAGCAATCACATCTCAGAAGCTGTGACATGATGTAGGGACATCTGAGGGCAATGTAAAGGACAGAGCCTATTTTACAGGCTATTGAGGTCCTTCTGGGTGACAGTATGACCCTCTTATTTATCTGCCATTTCTCCCAGTTTTGTGTAACTTGAAAACTTGCTGAGGGTACACTGCTGCACGATCCATGTTATTAATGAAGAAGTCAAAGAGGATCAGAACCAATCATGGCTCTTGGGGTACTTCACTAGTTACTGACCTCCAGCTGGACTTTGTGCCACTGATCAGCACCCTCTGGGCCTCATAGCTGAAGCAATTTTCAATCCACCTCACTGTCTAACCTATCCCATACTTCACCAGCTCCTGCATGAGGATCCTGTGGGAGAGTAGCAAAAGACTTACTGATGTCAAAGGAAACAATAGCCACTGCTCTCCCCTGGTCTACTAAGTCAGTCATCTCATCATAGAAGGTTCTCAGGTTGTTAAACATGACTTGCCATTTGTGAATCCATGTTGACTATTCCTGATCACCTTTCTGCCCTTTATATGGCCAGCAGTGGTCTCCAGGGTTAGCTGCTCCATCATGTTCCCAGGGATTGAGGTAAGGCTGGCCTGCCTGTAGTTCCCTGGCTCCTCCTTGAAGGCAAGAAAAATGTTTACCTTTCTCCAGTCTTCAGGCACTTCTTCCAGTCACCATGATCTACAAAAGATATTCATGAGTTGGTGAAAGACTACAGAGAGTTTTGAACAGGCTTTAACAAACTGTAGCCCCTAGGTGAGCACAACTTGTCCAACTCTCAGTAGCCCTTTACCCCAGTGAAGACAAAACTGAAGATTTTTACTATTACAGCTTTAAAAAAATGAAGATGGGGGGAAAAAAAAGACAAGAATTTTAATATAACATCAGGCTTAAAGTGATTTTGAACTTTAAATTCCATTGATTTTGATGTATTTGACATGCTTTTTCTCTGCAATTCTGATGACTACAGTACTGATAATAAAAATAAAACCTGGCATTTGCTGTTAAAGCATGTAAAAATTTTGTATTTGCTTTCAAGTTTGAACAAGTCTTGGTGTTTTTAGTAAAATAAATTGGTTGTGAAGGGAGTGTTGGAGAAGATTGTTTTCTGGTTCCTTCTGATTCTGTATTTATTATCAGTATTTGCAGAAAGTAATCTAATTCCTTCTGAGCTGTAACCAGAAAGTTACTTAACTGTCCAAATATTGACAGCAGTTAGGGAAAAAGTTTTACTTTATTCTGGTCTCTTCAGTTTGTCATTTTATTATAAACCTACATTTGTAATTATGAGGTTATTGATCATCCTTTATTAATGCAAGTAATAGATGATACTTGAAGGTCTGTTTGTTTTTTCTTAATGTTTCTTTGGGTTATGAGAACCTTTCTTCTTTTGTTGTAAACCTGCTCTCATGAAATTTCTGTCATTTCCGTTGTTTATTATGACAATAAAACCAAACCTTTTTCTCAGTGACTTTGGACATTGGTATTCTGACTTCATACCTAAAATTAAATAATTTAGTTTTCTTAAAAGTCTTCATGAAGATGAAGTTTAGACAAGTATAACTGTACAAAGGAGCTGTAGTAATGAACATTCATCTTTTAACAGCATCACATATCCTGAATGATTACATCCAATCTCTATAATTCTTTTCACTCTTTGTGGGCTGTTATGGTATCCTAATGAATGATTTTTAAATTTTCTTGGAATTTTGCACTAGTCACTGGTCTCTTTGGTAGGCAAGGTGGTGCCAGAAAGGGATATGCCTTTTACAGGAAAAAGAACAAAAGGATCAAAACATACAGTTTAGAGACAGGAGACCATTATCTTTCTTACAACAAATTACTCCAGACTTGAAAAATTGTTTAACACTCTCTACAACATGTACAATGTAGGGAAATCTGTAAAGTAATACATGGAGAAGCTTCTAACAGACAATCAGAATAGAAAAGAATCACAAAATCATTTAGACAGGAAAAGACCTTTAAGATCATCAAGTCCAACCATTAAACCAGCACTGACAAGACCACCACTAGACCATGTCCCTAATTATCCAATCTATGTGTCTTTTAAATACCTCCAGGGAGGATGATTCAACCACTTTTCTGGGCAGCCTGTTCTTATGCTTGACAACCTCGCCCATGATGAAGTTTTTCCTAATATCTAATATAAACCTCTACTAGTGAGGCCTCCAATTTGAGGCCATGTCCTCTTGTCCTCTCACTTGATACCTGGGAGAAGACATTGACCCCACCTCACTACAATCTCCTTTCAGATAGTTGTAGAGAATAAGGTCTCCCCTGAGCCTCCTTTTCTCCAGGCAAATATGTTTTGAGTTCAATTCTTAATGATCTTCTCTGACAGTCAAGTGTGAATTTGCTTTTCTATCTTCAAAATACTCTCCTCTATATCACCTATGAGAATAAATGCAATACTGTTATTTTTGTGGGGGAGAAAAATCCAACAAAACAAAAAAAAAGTAACATTGAATTCTGCTTACAGGTTTTGTTTTTTGGTTTTGGGTGGTTTTTTTTTTTTTGCTTTTGTTTTTGTTTTTGTTTTTGCTTAGAGTATTTGGTGAATTCCTAGCTATTAAGTAAGGTAGTCACACAAATTTTAGCCACTGTTATAAACAGTGTTCTTTACAGTTATTTGGGAGCTATGTTTAAAGTCTTTGCATCCAGTCAGCAAAGATAAACTGTGCATTTGATTTAGCTGACTAATCTCACAAAAGAAATAGTGAAGAGTCATAAAAAGGTTGTAAAACCCATCAGGTCATAAAAACATCAAAATTGCAAATATATTATCAGAACTGTTTCATAACTACTTAAAGAGTAGCTGGATGGTATGAACTACTAATAAATTTCCTTTGCTATGAATAGATCCATAAATTTGACTGATAAACCTCAAAGGAGTGTTATGAACTTCATGACAGATACTGAGAGTGAGTAGTGTTTTCCTTCAAAAGTACATAACTAAGCGGAATTGCCCAGACTGAACGGTTTATTCAATGGAAGTTAGGGCACCAAAATCTGTCCATTCATGAATTAGGGCCAGATCAAGCCTCCCATTGACCTCAGCGGGAGTTTTGCCATTTGCTTTAATGACAGTAGGATCAGGCTATCAAGACTTAAAAATGGTTCAATAGAAAGTGTATTGAAATGCAAATGTCCGTGTTCTCTTAATCTGGACTTCCCATCTCCCCATTCAGAGCTCTTTGTAGAGAGTGTTATTATGGGCTGTTACTCTGGGACCTGTGTTAAACAAAGATTTTTGTATGCTCAATAGAGAAATATCCTGTAGTATAGAGCAATCAACTTTTAATTTCATAAATATACTTCTAAACAAATGTATGATTCGAAAAGCAACCAAGCCTTGTTTTATCACCAAGACTAAAAAAAAGGTGAAGTTAACTATGTTGTTGAGTACAGCATATTCACTTTGGTATGATCTGACCTGGTTGGTGTCATAAAAAAAAAAATCTTTTGGGTATTCAATTGCCTGGAGACACTACTTTCAGTAGTTTCAAATAACACTTAAAATTACTACAGCTGAAAATGGCTTGTATAAGTAAAACCAAAGTTTGAACTCGTATTTGATGTAACTTAATGTTAACTCAGTTTCATTCTTTGTGGATCAAATGTCATCAACAAAAATGAGTGAGTAAACCAATAAAGGTTCCATTTTATTAAGATCAAACCATGCCTGTCTTCCTCCTGCCTACCACAAGTCCCCTTCCTATTGCAAATTCCTGGCTTTCTCTTCCTCCTCATCAGCAATGGTAATTACTAATATGAAACCAGTTGCACTAGGGAGTAGACATAACCTGTTTATCTTGCCTGAGATCTTGAAACGCAGTCTGGAGCATTCAGCTGCAGCCAGCAAGCCAATATGCGTACATTTTCTAGACCCAGTGAGAAGTGTACACACATACACAGTTGCTTGCCCAGCCAGGAAATACACACCTTCTGACTGGTGGCTTTGAGGCAAAGTATTACCTCTCAGCCTCAAAGGGGGAGAGATGTCAGCATCAGTCTCAATGGGAAAAGACCAAATTAATTATTTTCTGAGGTGCGTGTTATACAGACCCACCTTGGGTATTTCTCAGTATTCGTTTGAATACAGCAGCAAAGACAAAATAGGAAATAAGCACTAAAAAAACCCCAAACCAAACACAAACTCACCAAAAACTTTAAAATCCAATTGCAACCACTTCATGATGTAGTGATGGTAAAGAGCTAAATGTCTTAGCTTCAACTCTATTTTTTTCCCTGCCACATATTGTTTCGATTGCATCACTGGGACATAAGAGTAAGGGGCACTGAAGACCAAGATACAGTTTGTCACTGTTGCATATGGCAATTGTTACAAGTGTAACCTTTGTGTCTGGGTATGTACTTAACTAATTAAAAAGACATGTCTTGTTAGTTGTGATTAAAGCACTAATAATAATATCTCTTATTTCCCTAACAGTAATATTCTAATCACCGAGGGCACAAAGCAAGTCATAGTGCCACCTACTCATTTATCAGGGATCAGAGGTTGCATCCTTACTGTAATATAAAAGACAAAAACTTGATTATTTCCATAACTATCCATATAGTTTAGTTTTTAGCCTACTTTCTGGCATGAGTTTGGCCCTTGTCCCTCAGATGTATCCTAAACACAACTTGGAAAGGAGTACAACTTGACTAGATTTAGAGTATGAATTCCCACTGCCATGAGACAAGTAATTCCCACTAGAAAAAGTCTTGATCTTTTAATATGAATAACGTTCTATAAAGAATAAGGAGATAAAGAGCTCAGAAGAGTCTTCCCAAGATTATTTAAACAAACATGTCCATGCTACTTATACTCTCTTTCAGAACTTTTGGTCATAAGTCATTTCATGTAGGTGAAGAGGACTGTAAGTGGATGAAAGCAGTTGAATTACTCTGTAGAATGTGAAAGATCCTAGATGGCCCTGGGTGACAGGGAATTTTAGCAAAGAGATGACATGACATGCGCTTCAATTCAGTACGTATTAAACTGGAAGAATTGTTGGGGGACCTTTGGGTGGTACTGAGCTATTAAGGAGAGCTTAGAATGAGGTTTGTTTTGCAAAATAACAGGATGAGCATCATGGGAACAGAAATCTGTTTTTCTCCCAAGTTCTTAGTTTTGCATTTATTCATGTATACCTGTATGCTTGCACCCATGATTTACAGAGTAATGTCTTTCACCATAATTTTTTTAGATGCTAGTTGAAGTAATTTTCCTAGTAGCAGAATTCTTCCTAAGATCCAGCATGAGTCCACAGGCCCAAGAGGAGTGCTACTTCCACTCTTATTAAAATACTGATTGCAAGACCTGCAAGCACTTGTGCTTGTCTTGGAGAGCTCCCCATTGAGTAACTTTGCTGAGCTGGATTAGTCCTGCTTAGTCTATGAGATCCAGTGTGATCACAGTAATGGTGTAGCACCTAGCTGAGAAAAGACACATCTTGCATATAACCTATTTTGTAAAAAAAAAAAAAAAAAAAAAAAAAAATTAACTAACCGAAGAGGGTTTTTTTTCATGTTTTTTCCCTCTCTTTATAATCAACTACACTTTGGTCACCATTTTGAGGGAATTTACTTTTCTTTTTCGTTGAAACTCTTTTGTATAGAAGTCTGTGTTATATGAATTTATGAATTCCAGGTTTTCTAGTGATGGATTCAGTTGTAGGGACTCTGACCTTGTGATACTATTTTGTTTCTGCTAAACAAAGTCCAATGTGCCAAACAAAGATGTAGCAAGTAGTTACGAAATCACATGGCTATTACACATGCTTTTGATTCTCATTGTCTAGTGTTTATTTTGGGATAATTCTGTTTTGAGAGTGGAAAAACCAGACTGTAAATAAAAGGGAAGCCTATGATAAATGCTTTATGCTATACATTTCTCAAAAGGCTAGTGGAGGACTCCTCATTGAGTGTCTAGGAGATAAAAAATTAATTTGCAACTGTGAAAGAAAAAGGTAAGAATATTCTGAGATACCATGACAAGCCAGAAAAATAATTATTCAGCCACTTGCGCAAAGTCTGAGTAATTTACTATTGCGGCTCACGGCCTGTTGTTTCACTCCTATGTAAGGTTTCTAGGTCACTGCCTCTGGTGTTGTTCTAAACCACGCAGCTCCACTCCCAGCTTACCTCCCTCCTCCTGGACAGTGGGACAATCTCTATTGCAACTTCCAGAAGATGTTGAGTTAGCCAGTAGTGCATTTCCATTCCTGACTTCTCTCCTGTATTACCCCGCCCATGAAACCAGATGATAGGAAAGAAGGGAAGAAGGAAGGGAACAGATCAGACTGAAGGTCAAATGAATCCAAATACCTAAAAAAGCATAATAATAATAATAATAATACAAATTCATATTTCAAGGGATATTAATGGAATTTTAAGATAAAACTTTTGTTAGTGACGTGAATTCAGCCCTAAGTCCCAGAAAATATAATCTAAGTTATCTACTTGTAGTTTTATAGCTCTATAAATCTTTAAGACCAAATTCTACCCTTCTACACATGTAGAACTCCATGGGGAGTTGCACTCGTATATCAGAGGGTAAAATCTAGTTATATTTTCTAGATAGCAATAGGAAAAAGGGGAGGTCTTTAACTTTTAAAAATATTTACTGTATCCTAGCAATGTGCAGCGATGCTATGCAAGCTTGACAACATACAAATGGCATTGAAAGATATTAAACCTTACAGAAATTCTGTAGGAAGACAATATGATAATCCTAGGGTGTCTGCAGGTAGTGCAAGTTCCAAATATTGTCTTGATTCAAGGCACAAAGAAACTAAAATAATATAGATGGAAATTTCTCAAACTATTCTGTTGAGGTTGATGTAAAGCTCAAGAAAATCTGAGTGTTCAGAAATAAAAACACATAGGGGAAGTAGGAGAAGCAAACATATTGTTCTCAAGGTTTTATAACTCAAAAAAAATTATATCTACCTTTTGTTTTGTGTGTGTAGGCTGTCTTTACAAAATCCTAGCTTGAGATTGTTGCTCTACAGCATAGAGCTTAAGTGATTTTAAAGTTCTTAAAAGCAACAACTAAACTCTAAGCGTACGCAAATAAAGTATGAGTCAGCTTTTTAATACTCTAGGATAGAAAATTAAAGGAATGGGAAGAAATGTACTGAATGACCAGCTTTATGATCTTGTTAGCTACAAAGTATGGCTAATTACAGAAAACATTCTGAATTTAAACTTTGCTGGAATGAAAAATTATTATTCACAAAGGCACAGTATGGCTGTGCAAACAGACTGCCACTATTGATGATGCAAACTTGCCTCTTGAATATATTGTGCAATTAGCAGAGGAGGACAGATAGACGGGAGTCTGAAGACAACAATTTAGAAACTGACAGAACACTGCTGGTTTTCATAAGCTCAGCTTCTTTCAGCCATATTCACATATTTATATAAATTAAGAAAAGAGTAAAAGGAAAGTGGCACTGCTGAAAGCTTTTCTATGGAAACTCTGAAACAATTTTATTTCCGTCTTCTAAAATATCACAGGATGTGTTCTTAGTCTTCATGGTAAAGTTCTGCCTCTTCATCAATTTACCTTCTTCCAGTTATGAGTAGTATCATTTGGTCAGTATTTATCATTGTGCATTAGGTGCTCAACCAAAATCTTTCAAATTACGTGTTTTCCAAACAGATGTGCTAGGAGATGTGAATGAACATTTATGAAATATAAGACCGGGATAGACTTATTTATATTCAGACCATCATTCCTATAAATGTAGTATCTTGGTACAGCTTCATGTTTTATTGTCTTTCATACTTGTGACTTGGAGGCATCATGCTTGGAGCTTGGCTGTAAAGATGAAGCAAAGGAACAGGATTTCCAAAGGGAATTGCAGTGCACCCAACTGGTGGCAAGATACTTTGATCAATCCTTTGAGCACAGTTGTTGCGACTTTTGAAACAATTACATCTCATGTCCCTGTTGAGAAGTAGAGCAACTATAAATGCAGGTTGAGACAGAGGAACCTGAATGAGGATTTTTGTATAGCTCAGCAATGGATTCAGCACAACTTTTTGGCAAGGATCTGTTGCTAGCGCTTTAAAGGACAGTTATAAAATATTTAGCAAAAAAGTAATTCTCATATCCAGTTGTCTTAATATAATGACCAAGTAATTAAAAAATGCACACTAAAACAAAAAAAAAAAATAGAGTTACAGTATTCAAGACCTTTTCCTTATAAAATCGCTTAGGAGAGAAAAATAAAAATATCCTTTAGGAAACTTTAAAGGCATTGTTTCCTAGGTGCCATACATTTGTATTCATGAAGGGAAGATAAAGGCATGGCTATTCATTCACAGATATTTTTATATCTCCTGAATAACTGCGTTGAAGCCATTACGGCCCTATCTCATTAACAGTCCCTAATGTTACAAATGAGAGCAACACCTAAGGCCTTTTTCTACTTAAGCTGCTTTCCTTCTTATGAGTTTACCGATGAATTGAGTCATTTTCTTTGTCCAGTGATTTTGTGGTAAATTCTTGTTTTAGAGTCCTCCAGAATGTCTTTAATATACTTATGAAACTTTTTCACTGGTAAAAAATGTGGGCTAAGCCCAAAACCAACACTAGTACATCTGGGGTGTCTATATTTTTTGGCTTTCTATATTTCCTGTACTTTCCAGTACAGCCATGTAATAATTAAATTTCTAGCTGATAGCATAGCCAGTCTGGATAGTTGTTTTATCAGATAGTAAATAACAGGAAAACATAAAAAAAATAGCAATGGCAAGCTCTGCTTTATATGATAGTCTCAGAATGCATCATACAAAATAAGATATTAGCTCTTACTGCTCGTTGAACATACACATTTCTGCGGTAGTGAAGTCACGTAACTGATAATAATGGAGCCCTAATAATTGATTTCTATGAATTCCCTGAGATGCTCTGGTGTTGAGTGTAGCTCTTCCTGGAGGTAGTCATGACGTGAAGAGGATAGGATGCCAGTGGGGTGACATATTCTTCAACCAGTGGCCAAGAGAAAGTGCTACATCAGACAAAGCTAAGTCAGCAACTGCGATTTCTTTTGCCCTCATATTTTTTACTTAAATTTGTATCTCATGGTCCATTTCTAAGTTGCTACTCATCACAGCCCATTGAATTGCTATCCTCCTTATCACTGACACTGACACTGAATGAGATTAATCACAGGTCGTTTAATCAAGCCAGACCCTCTAATTTCTGTTTGCATTTTGTGGGTTTTGATAAGAATTATCTGCATTAGTTCACTATTCCACCACCACGCCTTGTCCATTTGCAGCAGATATAGTGCCTCATAGTGTCCAATGTCTCTGGACAGCAAATCATTCAGCTTTGTCATGGTTTTGCCACTTCCTTTTCATGTAAATCTGCTGTGCCTCCATCTGTCACCTGTGGAACAGGGTTAATTAAATCTGCCTCATGCATTGGGCTGCTAGGTAGGTCTTAATTCCCTGGGTGTGTCTCTACTACTGCTTTATTTTGGATAAGGCTTTTGAAGTGGACTTCTTCGTATCCCCTGATTACCACACATTGGTTCACATGATGGAGTATGTCACGTCAGGTGCAAGCTGGTTCCTTTTCTCTTCTCAGCTGAGGGACACACTCCAGCTCCGCATCTGATACTGTCCACTCAAAAGGAATGGGTTAAAGCTAGCCCAAACTGAAACTTCCAAAACATTTAGTATATGAGATGTTGGATCTGTTGGTACTGTTTTGCTCTGCAGGTCCATTCCTGTTGTGCCGTGATATATAAGGAAGATAGAGGCATTATTACAACTCATGGTTGCCTTTGTGCTGCTTGGACGAATGAAAGAGTAAAAGTATGAGGTTTTGGATATGTGTTTCAGAGAACAAATACAGCCTTTGTGTTTTAACCCCAAATTTTGGCTTTATTTCACTGTACTATTTTAGTGGGAGATTCCATAGTTTATCTAAGAAAGTTTACCTTAGAAGATCTAATAGCAAATGGAACCTGTTTCTGCACTTATGTAAATAAAATCTATTCATACTGAGCTCGTTCTGGTCCATGGACATTAACCAGCAGTGTTTATTCTTTTATAGCTGGCAAATTTCCCTGAAATTTTCATTTTGAATAGATGCAGAAGGTTAACACCAGTAGTTTATTTTGATACTTACTTTATACACATCCTCAGATATTCAGCTACACTTTTGGGATACAGTAAACTTAAAGACTTTGTTCTCCAAAGCAGTATTCCATTTATCCCACCACATGTTTGAAATGGAAATATAAATGCCAGTGAAAGAACTCTCATATATGTCATTCACTTGTAGAACTTCTGTGTTTTATAGCATGTTGTTTTTACTGATGCTATCTTATGGTTGATTCTTGTTCTACTTCATATCCTTCACTCTACTATAATTCTCATTTTCTCTGCAGTATTATTTTTGATATAGAGAAACATACAAAGACCGAGGCCTAGAGAATTAAATTTTATTACTTGCTCAAGTATCTGATTTTGCCCTGTACCAACCTCTTTTTTTTTCTGTTTACCATCACTATTGACAACATTACATAAACCCCTCCTTTTTCAGTGGTGGGAAAATATCGCTCAGCTTTGTGTCCATTATTTTATAGGCCAGCTATGCTCAGTTAGCCCTCATACCAATAAGTCTCTCCATGTCTCTTAGCCAGCAGGAGGTGCTAAGAAATGATGCAACAAATATCTTTTCGCTGAGATTGCCAGGTTCCCTCTGTGCTCTACCCAAAGATTTTCACTAACTTGCGAGCTGGATCTAAGCATTGTCACATCAAAGTGAGGATTTTAGTTCTATTTTTAGGATGACATTTTATGTTTGGCTAGAGCAGAGACATTTTTCTTTTGCTCTTGTTTTAATTAAATAACCTTTAAGACAAGTGAGCAGGAACATTCAATCCAAAGCAATGTTTTGTGTTACTCCAAGAGGCAGCAGTGCAAATGCATAGCATTTATTAAAAACTTGGCTATTCTCAATCTACTTGGGACAGATGACAATATATTACAATGATAGAGGTGGGAAAACCAATAAATAGAGGAAATATTGCTAATCCTTTAAATAGCAAGAGAAACTATAATCAAAGCTTTAGAAGATATATTATTTGAAGCAGTGATCAAAGAAAACCCAAAGAGGCTAAGGAAAATATATTAAGATTTTCTTGTCAAATAATTAACTGTTACTTATCATACACACCCCTAAAAAATCCCCTTCATATTTGTTAACATTAATTCTAACATAACTAAAATGACTATTGAACACTTGAAACAGGAATCCTCTTCCCACTCCACTGTTGCAGCTACAAGTTTCTGTATATTAACTGAGTAAATATACTCAGTACTTTATTAGGAAACCATTAGTAAGGGCTGGAAAATGCATATTATTTCTCATGTCACTGTATTCCCTCCATTTCTTGGAGGTTTCAGTTCTCAGTGTGTGATGTGGACACCTTTCTTCCAGTAAGGTGTATCAACCTAGATAATCTCTAAACAAAAACATTTTATTAAAAAGAACAGGCAGGCATATGCACCTTGCAATACTTCATCAACTAGCCAAAAACAATCACTGAACCAGCAACAAATATTTTAAAGAAAATACGGAATACCATGGAAGACACCAGGGTTAGAGAACATCTATTGTAATACCCTTCCATAAAAATGGGAGCCTAACAAACTATAGATGCCTAGAAATATAATCCTATTACCAGATAAATCTTAACAATACTACAGCACACAATCACTTTGTGAACATTTGAACATTTTTACAGTGATCACGAAGTGTTGCATGGATTTATCAGAAGCAAATCTATCTCATTTTTCTTTGACAGATTAATTGGCTAAGGGAATAAGAATCAAGAGTAGACTTGTTAGTTCTTGATTTTAAGGAGACTTTCCCCACAGTCTTACACACTTTTCTCAAAAATAAACTGGTAAAATGCAGCGTAGATGAGTTCCCCATAACACACACATGGACAGATGTCAGCTGTTGGTCGAGTTCTACTCATTACCTTTATGAGTGACTTGAATATGAAGCAGTGGATCTTCAAGTCACACCAGCAGATAGGAAGTGCCAGCACTTTGCAGGACTATGTTAGAGCCCAGAGGTGGTACAAATTCAGGGGGAAAAAAAAAAAAACAAAACACCACAACAAAAAACAAGCAAGTGAAGTTTGCTGCAGATATCAATTGCATGAATGTAAAATGGGAAATATTTATGTGGGATGCACAACAGAAAAGAAATCTGAAGACAACACAACCCTTAAACTAAGTAAGAGTGAGCTGCATCATATGGCTGAAGACAAATCTTACTTCAGAGCATATTAGCAAAAGTACATTATGTGAGATGTTCTGGTTTACTCTGCTGGTACTGGAGAAAGTCAGTTTGAGTACTTTGTCCTGCTTTGGACACCACACTTTAAAATTATAGATAGATATACAGAGACAAACTGGAGACGGTTCAGAGGAGAAGAATGATAAGTGCTATGGAAAACACGACTTATGAGGAAAGGTCAAGAGAACTAGTTCTGTTTAGTCTAAAAAAGAGAAGATGAGAACAACATGACAGCATCTTTCCTGTATACAGAGCTTGCTGTTGTCCATGTCCATGGTGGGTAGATAAGGAGATGTTGATTTAATTTGCAGCAAAAGTTTTTGTTACACTATTGGGAAAAGGCCATAAGTTGGAAGACAGTGATGTAGTAGAGTAGGTTCTCGACAGAGCATGTGGATTCCACTGCACAGGGCACTCTCATGCAGAGGTGAGATGTCTCTTCAGCATGGCCCAAGGGACTGAGGATGCCTGAGAGCAGGGAGAGAGAACATTTGTTCTGGGAGTGTGTCTGTGTTTTCTGTCACTGAGCTTTATTACAAGGAAAGAAATTTTCCTGACCTTCATAGATATTTATTTACCCAGTTTCCATTGTTCGTTGTCCTCTCTTCTTGCTCAGACTGCTGCCCAAAACCTGTAGCAACACATATGTCACTATCACTTTCTCACATGGGGTTTATTGCTCACATTTGCATTTTATGTAAGATGAAAAAAACCTTTTCACATTTGGGACTATGCAATATACTCATAACAGTTTAAAAGGAAAATATTGACATTTGTCTGGCTGTGATATTGCAAGTGAATAAATATTTAGCTGATTATTTATTAGCTGGGTAGTCAAGAAATGTTGTACAACTCAAAACCAAATATATAACCAGAAGATACAGTTCCCTTCAACCCTTTCCTGGCTTCAGGACTAGGTACTAGCACAGAAGCAGCATCTTAGCTGCCTTCCACATGTCTGGACATGCCAGTGCCTCAACCCACCTTACTTCAAATGCCACTTTAAAATACATCTGCGCTGTAATGCATAAAAGGAACCTGCTGTGCAATAACATCTTATGTAAATTGTGACTTGTGGTTGTTGCTACAGCTGCACTAAGCATTACAAGCACATTTTGCCCCTATACTTTAACTGGTCACTGCTTGCCTTAAACACCTGCCTAGTGTTTGAGATTGCAAACTTTTCAGGTCAGAGTTTACCTGATGTCTGCACGGTGCCCCACACACCGTCCTTCTGCCTGTCATTCCCACTTGTACTCTTAGCACTATCCACACTATCAACTTTAGTTCTACAAACCCCGGCTCTTTCTAAACACTTCCTTATAACACCTTTCAGTGTCAATCCTGAATTATCCTCCGGCATCTTTATTAATCCACCATGAACCTTTATACTACAATATTAATTTCCCATCCTTCTGCTAAAGCAATGATGCCCTGCTCCTATCTTTCCAAGAAGTATCTGCAGTGCTTATTTGCCTGTTTCAATGGCCCTATCTCCTTTCTGCTCTTCCACTGGCTCTTTCTTCACTGTCACATCAAATGAACTACCCCTTACTCTTAGACTGTGTCATGGCTTGCTGCCATCCTTCCTAGCAGCCTGTTCTGTTTTCTCTCTTGTCTAGATTTCATCACCCACATCCTAGATTTTCAGACACGTACTTACGCATTCCCAGCTCAAGGTTTCCCAGCAGAGTAGGCAAAATCAAATTTTACTGCCCTAGCAAGTTGACTAATGGTGTGCTGGCACTTTTGATAATGCTTTTTAATAGTTTTATCTACTCTCTCTTGTACTGACTGTCCATACCAAACTCCTCTCTCTCTTGTCCTCCGCTCCCTCTCTTAGGTTAGAAATTTATTGGGGAAGGAGCCATTCATTTGTTTGTTCATCAAGCATAATAGGGTCTTGGTCAATGACTGGAACTCATAGACAAAACAAGTCGTTCAGTCATCATCTCAAGGTTTCTGCTTTCCATTGCATCATACATGTTTTTAACGAGATCAACAAAGTTACTCTCAAACTTCGATTCTAATCATTAGGCATTTCTTCATTTTCTACTAACACTGATAGACCCAGCTCTCACTTCCTTATCTGTTCAGTCATTCTAAATCTATACCTTTTAAGAACTACATAAGACTTTCTATTTTTCTCTTCTTTGCTGATTGTTTTGTCTTCTTCAAAAGACGGTCCTTGAATCATAGTTTATCATTCCTGGTCATTTTTCCATTCCAAATTATATTACCCGTATTTTTCATCCTTTTAAATCATATAATCAATCACTACTGTTTCACATTAATGCTGAAGAGTATTGTGTTCTCAGGGGAGTTGTCCTCCTGTTTCATATAGATGCTCACTGGAGTCTGTGGAGACCTCTAATGGTTGTAAAACCCCTGTATCTGGTGCAAGAACACAGGGATTTCTGGTTTTCTCATCTTTCTGTTCATGTACACAGAACACATTTACTCAAATTGATGATTCTGTCATTAGAATGAATTCAATGCAACTTTTACTGTTTCTTATCTTATTCAACCATTATTTGTAAAATCTAGAGAAAAAATATGAAACGTCGGGAATGTCAGCAGTATACAGGTATCCGGAGCCATGCATCTTTTTTCATTTCCAGTGCTGATAAAACAGAGGCATGAACACCTGGCGGAAATTAAGACATTCATAAAGGTCAACTAGTGAAAACTCACAGAGATGAAAACAGAAGCAATAGTTTCAGGAAATGGAAAATATTTGGCAGAGCAAACCACAGCATTTCTCACCATGGGGAGGTCTGTTCTGTTAGATAGCCAGCTACAGTTATCACTTTTATGGATTTGCAGAAGCGTGTTGTTTTTGCTGACGAGTGGCAGAAGTGCTATAGCTACATATCTGGCAAATTGGTCACAGCGATTTCCCTGTTGATGGGGCTTCCAGCAATTTTCAGCATATTTACTGCAGCATACTGTGCTTGGGAAGAAGTTGCACTCACCCCGGAAAGTCTCACAACAGCATTTGTGCCTGCAGCAAGACTGGAGATCTCATTGCTCTGCTTGTTTGGCCAGATGGCTGCTATATGACAATGTGCTTTGAAGTCCCAGGTCTCCATCTGGAATGAAACATCTTCAGCCAAGGTGTACCTGTTATGTGCAACACAGCATGTAGGCTGTTAATAAGGGTTCTTAGTAAGAACTCTTTTCATTTATTAAAATGTAACTGCATGTACAGGCAGTGGCAAATGAAAAGGAGGTCCAGGCAAGAACTACAGTTGGCATTTTACCACTATAGCACACAGATGAAAAAAACCTCAACAACCAAACCAGAAGTCAGAAAAAAGCATACTTGATGAGTCACACTCATAGTTTGTGGCTAGGACAGAAAATGAGAACTATTGTTATCATATACAAGGTTGGACTTCATGGGAAATCATAAGGATTTCTTTGGAATCATGAAATGGCAGAACTTGTTGGGTTTTGGCCAAGTCCCAAAAACCCTCATTCAAGTTTCACTGTCTGAAGGCCACTTTGATTGAGAAAGGAGACTAATCGTAAATTACTTGGGTTAGGATCTGGCCTCATCTGGATTCTTGATCATCTTGCCATTCTGTAGAAAAAATTGCCAAATATGAACCATTTCTTGAGAAAAATAAAACAAAACTACACAGTAATTGTTTTTTTTTCTTCTGCCTTTTCTTTCTGCTCATAAATAGGGAAAAAGTGTTAAGCTTGGTAAGAATTCATCTTCCAGGGCTGGATAAGCACTGCAAACTATATCTGCAATTTTTTCCGCAATTATAAGGATTAGTCAGGCATCTACTTATTTGATTGCTACTTGGACTCAGTTTTCAGATCTCAAAAGCCCTAGGTCCAATTTCTTAACTCAACCAAGGGCTGTTTTAAGATAATAAGATTAGTAATCCCCTATGATTTTTTAGAGAGAGAATCACAAACAACGTGCTCATTAAATGTGGGGACTCATCTTCCATCCTTTTCAAGACCACTTTTCATAAGTTTTGTAATGATCGGGGTTTACTGGCAAAAGAATTACTGGAAAACAAATGCACTGGTGGCAGTTTCAATATATATTTGCAGCTCTGGAAAAAGATTCAAATGGCAATTTGAACTGTACAGGAAATCCACAGATGAGAGTGCAAGCTAAAAATGGTACAGCTTGGGGTAGTGGTTTGGTGCAGAAGCACTGGACAGATAGAAGATTTAATTCCCAGGGTACCAAAAAAAAAAAAAAAAGGGAAAAAAGCAGTGAGGAAATGACAAAAAAGTCAGAGAATAAAGCAGCGCGTGAAAGCTCTATGTTTTACTTAATAAAAAAATTAAAAAAAACTTTAAAGAACTTGGAGAGAGCCAGATTTTTTTTTTTTTTTTTAATGAGGGGAACCAATTAAAAAGCCATCTTTAGATATTTTAAAGAACGTTATTCATTAAAAGCAACTGTAAGTAAGATTTGAGATGCAAAAAATTCTAGGGAAAAAGCTCATTACTGCCTGACCAGATATTTTCAAAGGAATTTTCCTATGTCAGACTGCTATCAGAAACAGAAATGCAAAGACCTTCAAGAAAAACATCAAGCTTATGGCATGTAAGAAGTTAGGAAAAAATTTCAGAAAATAAAGTCTAAGGATAAGAAATATGGCAAACAAAAAGCAATTTATGTGCTGTGTCTGTCTACATGAAAAGTGTTGACCATTTGGTGCATATGTGGAAACTCTTAATAAGTTCAGCTTTGTGATAGTGTGGATTTCTTAGAAGTCAGCAGAACTAAAAAAATTCAAGGGTATTTCAGTGTGTGTGCAGGCTGGGATTTCTTTGTAACAGGTAGACTAGGAACTATGTCGATTGACTAGTCAACTAGGAAAGACTTATAGAGAAATGTTCCTCACCTAACTCACTGCAGGGCCAGATTCAGATTTAGAGATAGGAGTGACAACAGCTTTTATCAGCAAAAATATGTTTTAAAGGTTTAGAAATGTTAAGGGAAAAGTGGATTTTGCTAGATGCTAAGAGAAGCTCATTTTTGCAAAGAAACTGGAGCAATAGCAAAAGTATTTTTTTCAGATATATAAAGAGCAAGGTAAGGAGAGGCTTCTTATTAAACATGCAGCAGTTATTAGTAAGCCAGGTCAGAGAACATAAGTTTTGCCCCTAAAGTAATTGAATAATTTGCCTCTGCATTTGGTGGGAAATGATAATGGGCATTAAGGAATGAGCGTGAAGGAGTTAATGAAAGTAGACTCCTCCAGATGTGGGGAGGAAAAGATGTGGAAGACTTGGTTTATTCAGAGCCTCCACAAAGATCAAACGAATGTTAAGGGAGAAATAGCACTTTATCTTCAGTACTGGGACTGACAGTATGTTAAGAACACCTTTGTACCACTGAATTCAGCCATGTCAGGCACTGCTGAAGTCATGATCTGCCATCAGGCAGTTGCCTAGTGGCAGTATCCCAATGCTCTCCCACAAAAAAGTGTACAGTTTTCAAAAACACCTCTTCCACTGGCATCCTCCCCAGTGAGGCCACTGCCTTGGGTGGCCTGAAACTTGGAGTCACTTATAACCAGTGGGTGAAACATTAAAAGAGAACATCTACTTGTTATTTTTATTTCTTTAAGTGATCAGAATAACAGTAAGCTGTGGGCCGTAAATGTATTAGCTTTTCAGAATTATACAATTTAGGAGTTTCCTTTAAGAGAAGGCATTGAAGAACTATTCTAGAAGAAGGAATCTGCATTTAAAATGCCTTAAAACAACAAGGTAACAAAATACTGAAGAAATATTAAAAAGAAGAGCAAATACAGCAGAGTAATTTTAGCAAATAATGGAAACTATTAAGATGAAATAAATATAAGTAAAGATAAAAAGAATTATAGCATAAAGCACACGCATGAATTCTATGATTAATGAAAATGGAGAATGCATATTCTATTATAAATGTTTAGTGCCTTTATTTTTAACATTGTGGTTTACATTATGGATATAATAGCCTTTCAGAAATGGCAGATAAATGACAATTTCAAGCTAAGAATTTTTCAACTACTTAAGGGAAGTTTGAATGCCAAGTTTTCTTATGATTTTTATTACAGTATATTTACATTAAAAGCTACAGATATATAAACTACAGCAAAGAACTCTTTACTCAGAAATATAATTTGTTTGGAATTCCTATGGCTCTGCTCTCTTACAGCAATATGCATATATTCAAATGACTACAATAAATCTAAAAAATAAAATCTCAGTGTTAATAGTTTAACATGTATAATATTTCGTGTAACATTTTATTTTGAAAGTTAATTTTATAATTCAAAAAATTCATGCAAACATTTCTAAGAGTCTATCTACGAACACAAGTTTCTTATGTATTGTTTATAGTTACAAAGTAATAGTTTGTTTTGCACATTTTCATAAACATATATATCCTCTACTGATGACTTTTTGCATTTTCATGTTACTGTTGGTGGATGCATTTCATTTCATCTCCTTTCAAGTCAGGGGAAAATGTTAATCAGACAATACAAAATACATTGATGTGCCATATAAGATGGGTTTGATTTGTTCATATTGTTGGAAAAGATTTGCTAGAAAAGGAAATAAGCACTTTTTGAGACCATGTTATTGCTGTGAGATTCAAAGCCCAGTTTGAGAGACCTCTTATATAACAATACTGGCTCTTTCTTGCCATCATGGAAATGTAAAATGGGCACCATTGTGATTACAGATATTTTGAAGGACCCAGGTTAAACTTAATGGCCCCACTGACATTATTCAGCTTCACCGAAGTCTTCAGCTGGAGTGAATTAATGTGATCACTGAAATGGATTTTTCTATGATTGCATGGATCAAATGAGCTGCTCTTCTACAATGGTGCTGCAGAGTAATGATATAAATTTAGGGCAAAGAGGTATTGTGCTGAACAACATAATCCAAGTAATAGCAAACTGGTGTGTGTGTGTGTGTGTGTGTGTGTGTGTGTGTGTGTGTGTGTTTGTGTGCTGTCTGCAGTTTAATATACCCTCTCAAATTTTATGTTTACTCGTAGTAGTTGATCTGGAGTTCCAAGAGATGTTATCATCTGCTGGAACTCTCCTGGTGTGCTATGAATGACATAATTCACCTCGATATGTAAGTTCATGGTGAGGACTAGAAGGCTACTCTGCTTTTGATCAGTTTGTTATGCTGTTGCATGAGGCATTACCTAAAGCCTCTTGGGCAGACCAATTAAGTTAGTCAAAGCATTGGTATATGACTGGTTTGCTGGAAGCACTGAGAGGTGGCCGCATGGGACCACACACTAGATTTATGATGATCAAATTCATGCAGCTGCATGACTTTGTATAACTTTACTTGCTTTACGCTGCATTATATGTGGCACCACTTCTCTTGAAGTGGCAGATTAGTTTGGAGGAGGATCTGGTATTGTCTTTTCAGTGTTTTGAATACTATTTTATATTTGGAAATTAGGATAAGAATCTAGTAGAGCAAAAAGGAAATCAAAGTGACAAGCAAAGTCCATAAATTTGTCTACTATTCATAAGTCATTTTGGTTTCCAAGTGCTTATAAGCATCTGGCCAGAATGGTTATCCTTAACTGAGGCTGATGTTCTCTAATTAACTGTTTCTATAGTGATGTCCTTCAGCCTCCCTTTAATGAGCATCTGTTATGCAAATGTTGGGAGTGGCAAGATAACTGCATTGCTATGACTTCGCACTTGCAGCCGGTGGGATTTGTGCCAAGGGCAGGAGTGCAAATTTTCAGCTAGAACATACTGTGATTTATGCCTAATGATGTTGTGTGCTACTTCGTCACTGACACCAATCTTGATGAGGGAAAAATAACTAAGGACTCTGATATTTACACAGTTTCACGGATTATTCTGAGTTGGAAGGGACCCACAGGGATCATCAAGTTCAACTCTTAGTGGATGGCTCACATGAGGACCAAATTCAGAGGGGGCTATTAAAACAATTAAATTCAAAATAAGTCAAAATTATTCGAAAGCGCAAATCTCACTGGTTTTTGGTATGTTGACAGTCTGAATTTCTGCTGGTGTGAAAGAGTCTACCTGTGGAGCTGCAGGGACCGTCTGACAAGTAATCAAGAGCTAAAAGCAACATAAGTAGCTATCTACGTCTCTCTCCGCCCCCAGGGTGAGCATGGAAAGGACTAAGAAAGGTATGTTCATTGTTGCCAAAGAAAAGTGATTGAGGTGTGTAGACAAGGCTCCATTTTCAATCAGTATACAATGCTGTCATTGTCACGCTTTGTTTAATGTTTTTTTTAAGCAGTAGATAAACTGGTTAACTGCTTTCCAAGCGAGTTATGTTTGTAGAGGCTTTAGTGCTCTTAAGGAAGCAGTCTGCAAAGATTTAATGGGATCTGTGTAAAGAAGAGGGTGGTATCAGTTTCTGTGTTCACTGATCTGTGTATTTTTTTGTGGGATTAATTTGCAGTGCTTTACATGTTTCTACTTCACTTCTTGAATTGACCTTTTTCTTGCTGACTTACTTTTTGAAGTTTTCCTCTGGAGAGATTAACTGGAGACTCGGGTACAGGTAAGGCTAGGGAGGCTGATTTGTTAATGCAACCTCCCTTTCCAAAACCATCCTTACCCCTCTCACAGGACAGATGACATGCTGTTGGGCTGTATAGCCCAGCTCTCATGACTATGAAGGCGGCATCAGAGTCATTGACCAGAGAGCAGCCAAACCTACCACCCCAGGGAGAGCTTGGTAGCTCTAAGGTGACCTGAGTTTGGCCAGAAATTTGGTAATACTCAGACATACGACCTGCTCCAGACAGGAACTTGCCCTCAGCACTCAGGGCACTAAGAAAATTAGAATTCCTCTTTAATATAGTCCATTTTCTTAACCTCTGCAACGTGAGGATGGTTCGGAGTGTATTTTGTAATTGTAATGCTTCTCAAGAAATTGCTACAGGATAAAAGTGTCCAGTTCTGCCTTCAACTGTTCATGGCTGCTAACTTCAGTGAAGTTTTCTGAGGCATGGATGTTTTTTTCCAGCCTGCCTGCTTAAGATGATGATAAGAAAAGGTAAACACATGTGTTTTGCTGAATAAGAGTAGCACTTAAATGATTGTGTTGAGTGAGTGCCTACAAAGTAAGGCTTTATGTTTCCCACGGCCTTGTCCATAATATTGAATTTTCACTTTCCTAGCAAGATAATGCTTTGAAGACTGCAGTAAACAAACCAAAGTCCTTGAACACAGCTTTGTAGGGTGGCTTTGTTTTTTTTCCATCTTTCATGGGATTTGCAATTTTCTCCAGAGTGTCATGTAATGGAAAATGTTAGCAGAGCTGCCTTCAGATGGTAATCTATATTTGCCATAAATTTAAGGAATTTGAGTGAAGGCTGGAGAATGATAATAAAAGCAACTCAAAATAAGCAGTGAATAACTGCAATCTTTTTGTCCCATTAATGGATTACCTGCTTCAGAGTGAGCTTAAGTTACTCCTCTGAAATGATTGTAAAAGTGGCAGAGATATTGAGACAATAAAGTCTAAAAGCCATGTACTATCAGCCCAGAAATAGTCTAGGGGTAGCAGGCTATCCTGATACCCAAAAAGTGGAATCCAGTACCTTATTGGCACTGTTACCCTCAGACTGGACACTCTTCACTGTCACATGCATATATACCTACCAATATGCACTGTACTCAGAAGGGACTCTAAAGAACGAATACTATAAGGAAAATGTGATGGAACAAGATTTTTTGCACTCTGAAGGACTGAGATGTAATAATAGCACAAATTTATCATCTTTAAATGAACTGCTGATGAAAATCTATGTATTGGGAAAACCTGATGTCATGATGGTGATCCACAACCAGGCAGGCCTAAGTAAGCATGGAGAGTGAAAGATGAGTTGAGTTGTCTGTAGTTTCCAAAAATTGTTCATTATCTGTGAACATATAATCCTCCTTTTTTTTTTTTTTTTTTTTTTTTTAAGGCTAGGGGAACAAGGTCTCCCTAGTGCCTTTCTGGCTTCAGTGGGGAAGGAACCCAGACATGCAACAAGTGCACTTTTGTAAGGATTGCCCTCTAATAGAACAAAGAAATGTCTGGTGCTAGTGGGACCTTTTGGACTGCTGATTGTAATTTAATGGTAAATGATACAAATGTTAGATGTTCCAGCAGTGCCTGAGAGCATTCAGAGAATTCAGTAAACATTATCTTAATAAAAGCACTCATGAAAGAACAGTAACTGGTTAATGTCTGTGCTATTACCACACAGAAAGCTCACACCTGGCTTAAATAGATACAGCTCTGCTTGGAGCTAGTGGGACCTGCTGTGATAACCAGAGCTGAATGTGACTTGATGTGACAAATCTCTGAGAATAGAACAGAAAACCCCTATTAGGAATCCCATGCTTTAACCACAGCAACATACACTTTACCAGTGCATCAGCTTTTGTGTAATCTTACCAATGTGTCTTATTCCAAAGAAAATGTTTTTTTGGGAGAGAAAAAAAATGTGGAGAAAGTCAAACAGTATTACCTAATCTTCCGCCCTTCATCTGGATGTTCTCAACTCCCTGATATTGCACAGGCTGTGTTAGAACAAACAAATCAATCATGCCATGGCACTGTTACTGTCTCGGCCTCTCTCTAGCCAATGATGTTACCTTTTCCCCCACTCCTTTTTAATTAATGTATTTCTTCCTAGTGGGAAAAGCACCATCATCCTACTAATGTCAGTGTAGGTGGAGACACTCTTCAGTGCCATTGTCCCCTCTCCACAGATCCCCATACACCGATAGACAAACAAAATACTAAGAGGTGTTTTCTTCTCTGTGCTGGGATTCTTCTTCAAGGACAATCAGTCAATAAATAATAACACTGGAGTTGCAAGATCTTATGAAGTGGGAGAAAAGAAGCAGAAAGGGTAAACTGTAGGATTTAGTTTCAAGTCACAGAATCAAAATCTCTGCAAAGGCAAGTTTTGCAGGAGAACACTGGGTTTTGTCTACAAAACTAGGTGACTGCTGTATAATAGTACTTTTGCTGCTAATCCAGTGAAAAATGATTTTTTTTCTTTTCTGACAGATTTTTCCTGTTGTTCTTGTGAGTTGAGTTTTGCCTGTGTAAGAACTATGCGGTTCTTTCTTCATCTTCTTAAGAGCTCTATTATAACTAGTCAGAAGAATGAACTGGTTGTATGATTCAGCTAATACAGACCAGTCTATTTTCTTCTTTTTTTTTTTTTAATTAAATCAATATATGTTTTAGTGTGCATATTAGACTTATGTACTACCTTCATGTGTAAAAATATGTGAAGAAAGACTAATTCATTGGCAAAATACTATAGTCTCAAGTTTGGTGTGCATAGTATATAAGTACATGTGTGAGAAAGATTGCACTTTATCTTTTTTTTAAATTTTTCTTTAACATGTGTACCTTGATCTGAAAGCTTACAAAGTTCAATAATACCTGCTCTAATAAAATAGAAAACTTGCAGAAGCCTAATACTCTCCTCTGCTTCCCACCAAGAGCATGAGTCTCTGCTGAGTGGTCTGAAACACAAGGCGTGTATTTGTGGATCTCTCTTTCTGTGGATCCAACCAAGATGTTCCTGCAGTCCCTTGTTCTGTAACTCCAGTTAACATATGCTGCCACATGCCCGCTGGCTGCTGGAGGTAAGCTTCATCTTGTAGCACTGTAGAAAGAAGTTACAAAATATGAAGTGGGAGTTAAGCTGTCTTAGGCAACACTTGGCTATTATATGTGATGAACTAAGGTCTGGTCACAGAGTTCTTCAGCTAATGTCCACTTGAGTTTACCCTGTTTCAGTCTCGTCTGATTTTTCCTTGGAGCCTTTTACTGTACTTTGCTATGAAAGGAGCAAAGCACTGCATGTTCCAAATTTTTGTCATGTGGATTTGCTTCTGTTCTGCAACATGTGTACAGCCTAGAGATGTGTTTTGTGTTTTGTTTTAGTTTGTTTTCTTTTTTAACTCAACCAATGTCACCAGTTACAATTTGTTTCTAATCCTACATTCATTTCAGCAATCCTTCTCTGTAATTATATCCTGTAGACCCCAAATCGATGTGTCTGGTTCTCCGATTTTCTTCTCTTGGACTGTTTTCTGTCAGTAATTCCAGTCTCCCTTTGGGGATTGTTTTCTGAGTGCCTTGAGAGTCACCAGAGCTAAGGATCGTCATCCATCAGCTTTAATTAATGCATAATGCTCCTCTAGATATCTTTGAAAGAAAAAGAGTAGAAGTGAACAAATTCAAAGTAATTCAGTATTAGCCAACTAACATAATGCAAACAATGGAAAGAGGTTCTTGTACCCACGGCAATGTATTCCGCTTAAAATTCTGTTCTCACGCATTTCTTGCCATATCTTATCATTGCCCACAGAACCAGCATTCATTGTAACTAGCAAAAAGAGGGTTATAATCTGTGGTTGACTTTTGATGGAGATAATGATATATTTTCTTTCAAAATCTGTGTGAGGCAGAGTTATTCATAGCTGCATGAGAATGCCCCATTTAAAAACAGTGTATTGTTTTAAATTAAAAAAAAAAATCACATTTGATTATAGTTTGGAAATGGCACAATCCTACCCTGCACACAGTAGGCAAGCTATGTTGATGTGAAGATTTGACAACAGAGCCCTTACAGAACAAGAAGTTGAGGACACTGAGATCACTTTTAACTGTAAAATAAATACAAATAAGTACATAAAAATAAAACCAGGAACAAGTTCATGTTTTACATGTTTTTAAGTTTAGAAGTGGAGTCATCAGACAAAAATGAATGGTGCAAACACATCATAAGATTTTGTATATTCTGCAATATTTGGATGTAAAATCTCCCCCTGAAACATTTGACACAAAATTCCAGTGAAGCTTCATATAATTTATTTTTATTAAGGTGTTTTTCTCATCATAAAAGGCACAACTTTCAACTACTGAACAATTCTATAAGTAATAACTCTAATCTCTATCATGATTCCGAAAGGCACAGCCATGGTCAAAGTACCCCTTTTGAGTTAGTCGGTGTTAAAATCAAGGTGGAGTTTATTTGAAGATCTCAACACCAAACTTCATGAATTACTCCTGTTTAGCTCAGAAACCTCTTATTGAAATCAAAGCATTCATGTTAGCAATTAAAATACAAGTAAATCTGCCAGGAGACTGATTTTTGTGGGCAAAACTGGTTGTAATATTTATTTTCCTCAGTTGTTCATCCTGATGTTCTGCATTGCCTCCTTTCCTCCTTTAGCCAGTGATATTTTTTTTTTTTTTTTTAATATACATGACATGACAGGCAGAAAAATGTGTAAGAGGGCAGTTTGTGTTTGCAGTGTTGTGGAGTTATATGCCTCTGACAGTCAACAACAGAATTCAACATTTAAACAAATTTGTTAAATGCTGTGTTAGACTAAATATTGAAAGGGATGCTTGAAGAATGAAAGTTACCCATATGTAAATTTCCATCGCAAATACTGTCTAAAATGAATTCCATAGGGAAAGATCTATTAATGAAAGAGCTTAGGAGCTTCCACTTATTAGTGCTTCATGTTAAGATTGTGGTATGCTCCAAATATTTTGTTCTTGTGAATACATTAAATACCCAACTGATAAGAGACAGCGGATGGAGGAAAGGGGAATAGAGAACTGAAAGTCTGGGTACCTGGACTGTTTAGAAGGTGGATTTCAGATTCTAGGATAAAAAAAAAAGTAGCCATAACTGACTGCAAAAGTAATGAGCATTATGGTATCAGCTGAGAAAAATGTAAGGAGAAATTAAAATGTCAGCACTACCATCCGGTCTATGCAAATAGGGCAGGCTGTTCAGGCCTCTGAGTTGCCAGATAGAATATTTTACTTGCTCTGATTTATAGTTGTTCTAAAGCAGTGTAAACTAGGCATGAGATCTTTCCACATCACTTCTCTGGAAAATTTTTCTTGCTTGAAAACCAAGGCAGAATTTATTTACGGATGTAGAAGTACACACTGAAGTACTTTCTGAGCTGCGATAGATTTGTGAATCACTTTACTGGACAGTGACTAATTAGGCCTCTAATATGCTGTGTCCATTAGAGTAATACAGCTTTTCAGGTGCACAAACCAAAGCTAGAAACTAATTTATTTCAACTTACTCATCTCTGTTTCCATGGGATACAGACATCCAGAAAAGTTCATCACATTGGATTTATTGTAGTTTCATTTAGATATCAGGTTAAAAATAAAAACCTATCAAACACTGATGAAATAGCCTGTACAAGTGTACGCAAGCATGCTGCTGTGATGGTCCTGGAATCCATTTCCTGCTCCTTTTCATGACATACCTGAGAACATTTTTTGTTAAATAAAAAGTTGTAGTGGTTTTTTTTCCTTCTTTTTGTGTAGGATGCTGTTCACAGGCAAATATAGCATTTTAAAAAGATTTTGCCCAGGCTTCAGTAAAAACTCAGAAAAAAAAAAGAAAACCCAGGGTGGATGGGAAATGATCCACCAAAATAATCATTATGTGGTGTCTTTTCATGCAACAGTAAATGAAGGGTTCAATTTTCTCAAGCAAAGAAGAAAAACAAATACTTTTGTGCAGTTTTTCAGCTGCTGTAAATAGATTCAGCTTCACTGACCTCAGCAGCACAAGTTGGGCCTACATTTCACTTTATTATTCACATTATAGTATCGCCATGAAGACACAATATGGTCCAGAGGCCGAAGAGTGATCGTAAGGGGGGAACCCTTTCTCAAAGACAGGTTGTAAGAGGTAATAAAGGCAAAGACTGGGAAGAGGGCAAAGAGTGGAGTTAGCAGATGATTTCTGCTGGCACAGTACCACAGTGAAAGGTTGTACATCTCAGAGCTCAGTGTCAGCGCTGTGGGCGAGAAGCATGGAAGCACCATAGAGCACAAGCATGAAAGCATGGGGTTGTGATCCTTCCAGCAGCAAGATCCTGGATGAACTTTCCCCCTTTAGACACCACTTTTAATTTTACCATGTCTTGGGCCCCTGAGGCTGTACCTCTGCACATGCAAAACTCAGATTTTCTCTGTACATGCCCAGAGCTGTCCCAGTCTTGACAGGAACAAGCAGCTCCAAGTCAGTGCATCCTGAATTTTTTGCTGTGCTGGAGCTCATTTTCATTGGGGTGGGTGGGTGGAAAATTTTATACCTACCTCACAGGTTGATATATAGGCTGCACTTCTGAGGGTGGTGGGTTTGAAACCCTCAGGCTAAGAAGGTAAATTAATTCCATTCTTTTACGATTGGGGTTGCATATTTGGGGGGAGGAGGCAGTGGTGGGGAAACTCAAACACATACACACAAAACCCCAACCCAACAAATATAAAAACACCATGGCAAGCAGTTCTTTCTTAAAGATAGTTGCAAGGAGAGCTGCTTGGTTTTTTGAAGGAGTTTCACTTTTCAGGTTTCTCCAGAGCTGTTTGCAGGCTGGGCAGCAGCACTGGCAGAGATGCCCACTTGCAGCTCTCTGCCAGCTGCAGGTCTCAGACCTTAGCACTCCCTAATAAGTACATTTCAGCAGCTGCCTGATGAGTGTACCGATTTTAGGCAGGTCCAGGCTTAACGTGTTAACTGTTTTGGATTTCATGCAGAATTACCTGACTGTCTTCTTAAAATATATGGTGGTAAAGATTTCACTTCAGGACGTAAGCTGGCCGACGTGCTTTCCTGAAGCTAACACTTATGTGCCCTCTGGGAAAGGTGCAAGGATCAAAGCTGACACTTAAATAGATCTTCCTTTAAAAAATACTTGTGAATTCTTGCAGGATAAAACAGAGGCAGCCCACAGATTCAGTCTTTGGCTGTAAATATATCTTCTGTGAAAATAGGCACAAAAAGCTTCATCTATGTTCTTGTATGTATAACATGAATGCAAAGTCTGAGTCTGCTGTACCAGAAAATGTCACAAATCAATTCTACCAGAAGGATAAACTGCCATCATACCCTAACATTGCTGTATATTTTTTTTTTCTGTGTCTGAAATTCCTTTTACCTTCACTAACATTTAGCGCAGATTAATTCATTTGTAAAAGAAATCCACAATTTTGCCACTTTATCATTTACAAAGAGCACTTTTATACAACTTTTTATACAACAATATTCTAAATTGATTTAAGCCATTTCACCTCTGCTGGGTTTTTTATGGGTTTGTTGATTTATCCTTTCTTAAGTTCCTGCCTCAAATTATCTGCTGCCACATCAAATAATATGTGTTCTAAAGTGCACTGAAGGGGAAAAAAAGAGCTCCGTTTAAAGGGCCAAATACAGTCATTTCTGATGGAAATTCCATGGAAATGGATTTGTTTTGGAAACTACATGATCTTTAAGCTGAAATATTTTTTCAGATACATTGCAAAAGTGTTCTTTCTCATGAAAATATAGTGTTGACTAAAATTAAAGGGACAAGATATCTCATTACTATAGGATCTAACATTCACGCAACCCTTCCAGTTAGCTCTTTATAAAGCTTCCAAGTGTTGAACTAAATGATCTTAAAGATCTTTTCCAACCTGTGATTCTATGATCAAATTTCACTTCCCAAGGTGTGATGTTGTAAAGGACCTTACAAAAATCAGCTGGTCTGTAGAAGAAGAGGTAGTGATTTTAATGTCACTACCAAAGCTAGGATGTGAGATAGAGCTACTATCAAACAAATAGAATAACAACAAACTTAATTTAAAACCTTACAAGGTACTACTTTCTTGTCAGTGTGGCTAGTTCATTTTCTTCACAGAATAATAGAAATGTAAAATCACATCATGGTTTAGGTGGGATGAGAACTTTAAAGGTCATCTAGTTCTAATCAGCCATGGGCAGGGACACCTTTCATCAGACCAAGTTCCTCAAAATCCTGTCCAACCTAACCTTGAACACTTCCTGGAATGGGTCATCTACAGCTTCTCTGGGCTGCCTGTTTCTATGTCTGACTATCCTCACAGCAAAGAATTTCTTCCTTATGTTCAATTTAAACCTCCCCCTTCCTTTTTAAGAGTGTTACCCATTGTTGTATTACTACAGGCCTTGGTGAAGAATCTCTCTCCATCTCTCTTGTAAGCCCCCTTTAAGTACTGGAAGGCTGCTGAAAGGTCTCTCTGGAAACTGCTCTCCTCCAGGCTGAACATCCCCAGCTTGCTCAGCCTCTCTTCATAGGAGAGAGAGGTTCCAGCCCTCTAATCATCTTCAGGTCCCTCCTCTGGATTTCCTCCAGCAAGTCCATATCCTTCTTATGTCCAGAGCTGGATGGAGTACTTCAGATGGAGTCTCAAAAGAGCAGAGTAGAAAGGGAGAATCCCTCTCTTAACCTGTTGGACAACCTTCTTTCTGAGCAGCCCAGGATAAGATTCCAAAAAATATTTTCCAGGCTGCAAAAACACTTGAAAAAAATGGGTTCTTCTGAACTTTCTTTGCTGATATATGAACAAGGAGATTATCTTTCTACTGAAAAAGACATTTAGTCTTTTTATTTTTTTTTTTTTTTAGAGCACGGCCCTCTAGCTTGAGGTGTGCAGGTGTTTGGTGCATGAAAATAACAAAAGCACAGTTGAGTAGTATATAAAAGAGTGCAGTCCATGCCAGTCATGGGCTTAGGCTTTTCCAGGTCATCCTCTACCCTACTGGGTCTGCAGGACTGGAAATTTAGAAACAGTCTCATCACAGTACTCAGCTCTGTGTGGTTACTCAGCCATGTGGGGCACCAGGAGTAAAACAAAGAGTAGCCACAGACTGCTGGAGCTGATAGAAGCCCTGCCAGGACTAAAATGCTCTAGAACTGTAAGGGATCGCTGGAGGAGGAGTAAACAGTAATTCACTGTACATGCCAGCAGCACCTGCCAGCTCAGGAAAAGATATACAGAAGATAGTCTTATTTCAACAATAGTTGATTCTGCAGCATTAAGCATTAAGAAAAGGTTTCAGTTCATTCACATGGAGGAGGATAGCATAAAACTTCGGTAATGAAATGTTAAACATCTGAATCTGCAGAGCAGTGCTGAGATCCCTCAGCTACTTTTAAACAGGCTTTGATATTGGCAACAACCTGGCCATAGCAGCCCAGAGCTCAGCATAGGATGATTTATCCTTGTCAGGGGGAGTATTTGGAAGTGATTATAGTGTAGTCAGCTTCTATAAGAGAAAAAAAAAAAAAAAGTCATGAATACTGAAAACCACAGAAAAAACAAAACATGTATGACTTGTACTCAGAGAATAGCAAAGTTGGAGAAACAACATTGCAGCTTCTTTGTAGAGAAAAGGGTTAAAAAGTAGATTAGCATATCCCTTATAAAACAGTAAAGCCAAAATGAATTCCTCAAACAATATTACATAGTTATTTATGGGGTGGGTATGGATCTCTAGCATTAGTAATATACCCTAACCAGCTCCTGAAGTAGCTATGTTTGCCTCCAGCCAGGTCCAGCCTTGTCATCACCTGGTAAACTGCACAGGACGCGCTTGTAAACCTGTTTGTGCAGTGCCTGCCCTCTCAAACACTAACCCTAACGCTATCACTAGCCCTGCAATAATTAGTTCTCTGACTATGGACCATAGTGAAGGCTTCTTTCCTACCTGCTTCTCTCTGTCAGTTGACAAGTTTTAATGAAATTTTCTCTTATCTTAGCATATCCCTAATGTGCTTCTGAAGAGAATTTTGGCAATGATATATATATATATATCTTACACATCATATATACACATATTTCACTACAGAAATCAATCAGTAGAGAACTTGCAAGTGCTTAGGCCACATCTCTACTCTCAAATCTGTATCCCCCTGTCGGGTGTATTTGACATCAGAAAAAAGAAATCAAAGGATATGCAAACAGATTGATGTAGCAAGTTTTACTTTCACTGGAAATATGCCTAAGAAAGTCAAAGAAGTATGCTGAAGATCAAAAATTAATCTTAGAACAATGCACTTAGGGAGCCAAAGGACTCAAGCATATGAAGTGAGGTGGTGGTTTGGCTTCATGGGCCAAGGAATACAAAATACACATGAAAATGGACACAAACTGAAGGGCACTTGAGTGTCACATATGACTTCACTGCTAGAAACTAGGGACTCACTGGAGAGTTCCAACAGTCAAGGCTAAACAAAAAGCTCAGTGTGAACTGGGGTCCCAGAGGCTCCTACCACTTCATGAAAATTTTCTTGGCAAACAATGGTTGCTAGCAGAAGTGGGCAGCCCCGGGCTGGAAGGGTTGTCACACAGATAGATGCATATTATAGAGAAATATGCAGCTTCTTCTCCAAAACCCCTGAAAGAAGAAACCCATCTCACCACTTTCCTCAAGACATTTATCAAACAGACAATAGCTTCAGCAAGCTTCAAGGGGCAGAGCTCCTGGGCCATGGGAAATGAGAATAAGCAGTGTCCATACTACCATGGGGAGTATGGAATGCCTGGTGGTCTCCAGTGGAGTGACTGCAGCTGTCTTCGCATGTGGGACTGCAGGGCAGCTGGGAGGTGGAGTGTGATGGACATTGTAAGTACTTGAAATGCTGCATGGAAGTGCTGGTCATTGTTTGGTGGTGGTGTTCTTTTGCTTCTCTGAGGAAAGGAGCTGTTGGGGAAACAGCATTCAGGAGGCCCTTTTGGAGAGCCAGAGAGGAGGAGCAGCAGTGACACTCAGAGGCACACTGTCAGTGTCCATCTAGAAGGAGTGACACATGCACTGGATTCAACTCACAGCTGCCAACTTCCTCAGCATCCCATGGAGCAGCACCGGAGAAGCCCCTTTCCATATGTGATCTTAAAAACCCATTGATTTATTTCACCTAAGACACAACACACAGAAACTCCTTAGGGGAGGGAAACAGCACCGAAACCGCCTTTGCCTCCCCCACGAGGGCCATAACCTCTTGCAACATCACGCTCACTCATGTTCTCCACAGCCATTGTGAAGCTGTGGTTTGCTCCTGTAGGATGGAAGGGCTTCAAAGGGCAGGGTGGAGAGCACTTTCACCCAGAACAGCCCCGGTCTCATGGCAAGGGTGTGGACTTTGATCTCCTCAGGCACAGGAGGGTGTAAACCCCAGCTTTCCCACATCTAGAGTAAAAGCCCTGACCACAAAACTCTTGAATGCATCAGAAGAGAACAGCAACAGCTGCCTCTGCACTTTGCAGAGCAGCAGCTCTGCATTCTGGGAATGTTCATTGGCTCTACCCCTTGGGCAAGATGGGTGCAGGTGCAGGAAAGCTGAGTTCATTGGATCTGATGGTGCCAGGGTGAGAGTTAACTGGGTGCCATGACATGAGAGGCATCTCTGGACATGCCCACAGCAGAATTTCAGGAGTCTAGCAAATTTTAATATGAAAAGCTGGCGCCTGCAGAGTTTAGGCACCTCCAGGGTGTGGCAACATATGAGCAGGAATTTAGAAGACTGCAGTTTTGGATGTAGGTGTTTCATCCTGTTGGAAACAGCTCTTTTCCTTCTGTCAGGCTGGACAAAGTTCCCTAAATTTGCAGTGTAGCTCCTTGCTGAGTAGGAACAGTTTCTCTCCAATTCAAGGAGCATTGTGCCTGGCAAAAGAATGAAAACTCTCAGCAGAGATGATGCCACAATGTCCTGACTCTACAAGATTTATGGCCCTGTGGGAAGCCAGTTTGGATGAATCATAAATAATTGCCTGTAATATACTCATGCAGTTGCAGAATGGGAGTGAGTTTAGCTTTATCCATTAATTCAAAAGACTCTTCTTGTGACGATTTGGGAAAAGTAATGTAGTAAAGTCAAACATGAGTCAAGGTAACTTAAAATAGAAAAAGATCTTCCTAAATGGCTAAAAATGAAATGAAAAAAGAGAATGAAATAAAACTAAGTTTCACAGTCTAACAACCTCTTTCTATGAAAAAGAAAGTTCCATAAAACACATGCATAGCTTTTAATATGTTGCTGCAGAACAATTATTTCTACTTCTACAAAGATACCATGTGTCATTTTAGCACTAAGAATAAATTACGCATTTAGTAGTATGTGCAACATGTTCATTGATAATTGCTTCAGGCACAGCTAGAGTCAGTTGTCTTTGATATTAACATCAAATCTCCCAGAGTCAGGATTGTGAGAGCAGAATTTGACCTAATGCTTGAAGTCCATAGAGCCAAGTGGGAAAAAGAGTACCACCACCAACCAGCTTGTCAAGTTCTAGTATTTCAAAATTTTGATGTTTTGCACTGCAGACTGATTTTAACACATTGACCTTAGTTTATACTTGTATTTCACTGTGCCATCAAAGTTCTTCTGGTTGCAAATAGTAACAGTATCAGTCTCTAACTGGAAAAGTTCCTATGTATAAGGAAAGTCCTATCCTTTTCATGTCAAAGCTCTTAATTATTGCAAGCAGACAGAGAACTTCCTAAACAATGGATATGAATAGGAGGATTGCACTTGCAACTAGAGGCTGGGAGTTGTGCTGAAAGCAGCTCAGCCTGGATTTCTAGAACTGGTTCATCAAAGCTGCTCCTCATAAGCTCATATTCCCAACTGCTGTAGCACCTCTTCCTACCTCTGCCTATTCAGATCTAGGCTGAGCAGTCGCTTCAGCTTCCTGTTGCTAATATGTCAGTATTGCTACCAGGGAGTGTCTCAGGTTCCACAGAACAGCTACAGATTTTAAGGAAATGCTATTATGCTGAAGATTTTATAAGTTAAATGGACAAGACACATAAGGAAGGCAAAAAGGCAGAGAACTGAAAAGTAAAACCTGAATCAGTCAGTGACAAAGCCAGGACTAAAACATAAATATCCTGCTGTCAACTGAAAGACTGATTTTTTGGATGACTCTACCTGCCATTCCACATCTAGTTGTTCCACAAGAAGGATGCATTTAGCATGTGACTTGCCCAATAAATATGGTTATATTTCCTCCCTTTCATTTTTCCCTTTCCAGAAGCAAACTTACAATTAGAACTGGCTGGGAACTTTTGACAATATCCTTTTCCACGAAAAAAAAATGTTTACCAGTGGGGATTTACATAGTGTGGAATTTATTGTCAAAATGAAAATGAATCCACACTATAAAATATTTACCTAGAAAATAAGGCACCTGGCATTGACCCTATAGCCTATAACAGGAAGAGGAAGGATTTGAATCTATTTTCTTGAATGCTCAATGAAAGCACATTCTATTGACTATTTCTACTAGCCTTACTGAAGAAAAAAAAAAATCTAATGTCCAAGCTTAGGAGATTATTTGTGCAGTCCTATGTCTTTTTTAAATACCTGTACTTTTCCAGTTTAAAATCTTCAACTGGATACTTTCTCAAATACATGAATTTTTTGAAACTCTACCATGTAATTGTTCTGAATAATTCTTGGCCTACAGATTAGTTGCCATTACTATGATGCCATAGATTCAAAAATAGGAGTTTGAGTTGTTATGATTCTGTGAGGTGGGAGAAATGGATCATACAGGGCATTTCCATTCTGCCTGGCTGGGGTCTACACTTAGATTCAGGTTTCTGTTTTGGAACTCATATTATGCACACTATTAGTGACTTCTAGTCTGTACTTGAACTTTTCTGTTTGAAAATATATGCAGAAAAATAACTTCCTTGAACAGAAGAGGGTATAAACAGAGTAATTTTTTTTCTAAACATTTGCCTGATTACTTTTGCAAATTTTTTTTGCAATGTTTTCCCAGACTGTTTAATATCCAGATCAAGCTCCTTGAACTTCAGGATGGGAACTCAGTGTGAGAAGACATTAAGGAAACAAATGCAGATGTAGAAATATATTTGAACCAATTAGATGGAAGCCAGTTTATCCAGATCCTCTATATGTCCAACAGATATCACACAGAATTAGGTATTCTAGTTTTCCACCCCTGATCCCCAGCTCCCATCATGCAGCATAAACTTTAGGTACACTGAACAGCTCAGACAGTGCAAAGAAAACCTGAAGCAACTCTAGTCTCTCTTTGGGACCAGACAGACAGCTCTGGGGTAGATTTATACCACTACAAAAGGGCAGACATATTTAGACTCCACTCACGTTTATTTCAGGCTTGGTGTAGGGAATCTGCTTCAGAAACACCACAGTGCTTGAGCTGAAGCTGTCCCACACCCTGGAAGAAGAGAACTGGCTTTGCAGCACTCAGGCACTAAGTGCCTTTGTTGAGCAGACTGACTGCTTCAGTGTTATTTATATCACATTCCCCTTTGGATGGTGCAGTCTCCCATCCTCTGCAGAGAGCCTTTCATCAGAAAAGCACTGGTAAAGAGATAGTCCCAAAAGGCTAAAGATCAACTATGCATGATAAATCTGTACAGAAGCAATGTGAACATATGTAGTGCAGCCTTAGTTCTTAGGCAGCGTATTTTCTGCTCAGCGAGGCTTATCAGAACGCTCTGGCTTCAGCCTGGCTTTTACCAGTGTTCACACAATTACTTACCAGCCTATAATACAGCAACACACATTCTTGTGTATTTGCAGTGGAAAGAGAGGAAACTCATTTCTATCTGTAGATTTATAATGTTAAAATGTTGTTTGTGTGTAATTATACTATTTTGTCCCAACTATTTTATTTTTTTAAAGAGACAGATTTGAAAGCAATCAAAGAAATCTTTAATGATGTTTCTGAATCTTCACCAATCAGAAGTTGAAGAAGGCTTTACTCAAGGATATAGTCCCACTAGTGCTGCTGATGACACGCCTTCTGTCATAGAAGGAACTATAGGAAGGAATAGCAAAATTAGAACAATGGAATTGTTTAGATTGACAAAGACCTCTAAGATCGTTGAGTGCAATCATCAACCTAACAGTGACAAGTGTGCCACTAAGCCATGTCCCCATTACACTGTAAAAATAGTGTTCTACACCTGAATTCCTTTCTTTCACTACCTAATGTAAGAAGTAAAAGTCCTAAGAGAGCACTATTAAAAATTTTCCCAGAAATTTTGTCTATGTCTATGTTTCTCTCTTTGCTGTAACAAGGTTGACAGTGCACCAAATAGCAAATGTAAAATCCTTGCCTACTCTAACGTACTGTAAAATATCCAGCTGCTAATCATCCTGAAACAAGCTTGGACTAGCTGAGACACATGCATAAACGATAATTGTAAAAGCAAATGTTTCTTGAATTTACCAAATCCCTTAACTTCTACTTTACATTAAAGGTGCCAGTCTTTCCTGGACTGATCTTCCTCTTGATCAAGGAAACAATAGAGATGCATCAAAACTTTTTGCCAGGACTAGTTCTAGCTTATAAAAAAACATTTTGCAGAGTTTACATAATCTCTAATTTATTAAAGGATCAAATTTTAAATTAAAGACATTTATGCTGGCTAAGAGGAAAATGCTAGGTTTAGGATTTCAGAAGCATGTTTTTTCTGCTGATGAGCAGAAGCAGTCCTCTGGAATTTTGGGACAGCAGCAAAAGTATATTTAAATAAATTTTAATTAGGGTCACTAAATGCATGTTAGTCTTTGTCATATTTGTCCAGTGTAAATTTAGAAGATCTAGAAAAATATTGAAAGGCAGTAAATGTTATTTTTAATTCTGTAATAAAATAAGCTATATTATATGATAAGTTATATTATTGAGACTAAAGACTTATCTATGTAAAATATAATAGAAAAGTAGATTAATTTCTGCTTGTGCCTACTACTTTCCCTAGTAACACTTAATATAGCCCACAGTATATTAAACAAAAAATGTATTATTTCCCAAACAGCTCCATGAGGTACCCATGACTGTACCTTTAGAGCTATGAATGTTTCAGAAATTTGATTAATTTGTTAATTTGTTTGGTTTGCTAAGCATCTACAGATGAAAAAAAATTTCTATTCTACAGTTATACCCCATGTTTTGCCTCACAGCAACCCACCTTGGTTGGGAGGTCTACTAGTCATTATATTCATGTGACTTTTTTTTCTTTGAATGATCTTTAAAATGTACATGAAGTAGAAATCCATTAATGAATTTGAAGGTTTTGGAGCTTCATTCTATTTTTTAATAACCCATCAGTGCTATAAAAGTTGCTGAGAATCTGTTCTCCACACTGATCCCAAGTTTCATAATGCATTAGGCTCTCAGAGTCGCCTGAGAAACCTCTAAGAATGAAGAATTTTGTTCCTGGGAGTATATTATTAGAAAGTTAGACATCCTAAAAGCTGAGTTCTCCAGGAGCAGGAAAGATCCTTGAGCTAACTTAAATGATGAAGGAACTCTGTAGACAGTGGCAGATTCTTGGAGTTTTCATTGGGTTATTGAACTACTAGGAATCCTACTAATAAGCTTCATCATATCTACTTTTGGCTGGTCTGCACCTTCCACTGCTGTCATCCCCTAGTCAGAAGAGGAGTGAGGAGGCAGAAGTACCAGCAAGTCAAATATGGTAAAGAGAAAGATTTCTTTTGCAGAAGCTTGCATTTGTGGAAGGCAATATGGTCCACCTTCTAAGCAGAGAAGCAAATATAGAAGGTAAATGGTCCCTGTCTCACCAGCCCTCTGTACTATTTGGAAGATGTTAAATTTACAGCAAAAAGTGAAAAAAAAACATAAGGCGTGCACTTAGTGAAAATGTCAGTCTTCAGAGAAGTCTTAAGCAAGGCACCAAGGAGCATGAAGAAATGTCTTTCATTATTTGTCTATGCAAGGATCCAGTGTAATAAACAAGAGAAATGAGAACTGCTCATTTTATGGGTCTAATTTGACTTAGTTGGTATTAATGAAATTTGAAAAGTTGCTCGTGACTTGAACATTAATGCCTTATCCATAGATCTTAAAACAGAAAAACACCAGGTCAGTAAAGGAAGAAAGTGAGTGGTACTTCATAAAAATGAACTTATTTGTTTCTGGGTCAGCAAAAACTTGGAAATAAATGATAATTGAGTCCTTATAGGTTAATGTCCTAGTAAAGAAAATTCAATGTCTGTTGCTGACAACCAAACCAAATTAGTAAGCAGGATGATTATCTCCCTAAGCATACACCTACATTAAGCAAGGGGAATTATCAGCAGTGAAGCAGGATTGAAATTTCATAAGGTTTTAGAAGAAAATTTCTCATCTCAAAAATTACCAAACCCAATATCAGAAATCCTCTGTTAGCCCTTGACTCAACAGGTGCAATGTACTAGTAGCATGATTAATAATGATATACTTTTATGTATTATTTTAGGCATTATATTAAAAAACCGTTCCTTTCCCACCATGATTCAATGTCTATAAATCCAAGAGAAAAATCTAAGTGATTTCATTGAATTTAATTTTGTTTCATATATTTATACTCTCGATTTCTGGCTAATGTATTATTATTCATCATATATAGGTCACTCTAGTAGTTTGTTTTACTTACTGTATGGGTCCTTTATACCCAGGATCTTTGAGACTCACTAATAGCTGGACAAGGGTCACTGATTACTGAATTCCTGGCTTTGTTTTCAGCATTGGGCTGGCTAGTATGTTTGTATGATGCAAAAGTAAACCACACGATGCCTAATTCATACTTACAGTACTGCATGTTCCTACTACTTTGGGTAATAATATATCATTTACTTTATAAAGACTTTTCTCATTCTATTTTATCAGTGGTTTACAGCCAAATTTAGAAACAAGTTGAACATCAGGACTTGCAATTTTTCTAAGCCTCTGCTTAGATTCTTTTCCCTGTCCATCTTAATTATAAATTGCATTCATCACACTGAAGACTGTTTATTTGCTTCTTCTGTTTATCTGTTTTATCTATCTGTAATACCACAGTAGGAATGGCATGTACAATGGTAAGAAAATGACCTGTGTCAAATAAATGGATGGTTTGCACACAGATAAAAAAAAAAAAAAAACAAAATATTTGCTATGTACATCAGATTTTTTCTTTCCATCGTTTAATTTTCCATTCTTCAATATGAATTAAAGATTCAAACTACTATCCACAATACTCCACTCCTCATCAAAAAGTAATGTGATACTTAATACCTTCCCCTGCTGTTTCTTGTCCAATATCTGAACCAAATTTTTATTTGTCTTTAAGAAGGGAAATTGGCCTTTACTGTCCTCCTAAAACTTTAACTCAGCTTAGTCTGATTAATTTTTTTTTAAATGTAAATTTTTCTTTCTTCCTGCTGTACTTGTCATTAATACATATTTCTGTTGATGAAAAAAAAAAAAAAAAAGAAAGAAAACAGTGCAAGTGTTAACAGAGAGAAATGCACTTAATATGAAGAAACAAATAAAACAGTTTGTGAAAAGCACAGGTGAACAGATATAATAAGTGGCCCTATTTTAACCCTTTGCTCCTGGCACAGCGCTGCAATGTCACCCCAGAAAAATACCGTAAATATATTGACAGCAAATGTAAGTTTCAGTGGTCCTGGAAGGTATATGACTTTCAAGTTTTGTTCAACCAAGCCATCAGCTTAAGTGACCAAGAGGAAACTATAAATAGCATGTAAATTCCCAGAGTGTAATTCAGATCTAGGAGAGAGATTCAAACAAGCAAGTCCTAATTCATCTGCGTCAATATGCAGTTAAGCTGTAGAATTTCTTATCACAGGTTGTTTCAGATACTAAAATTATACATGATTTCAAAAGACAGCTAGACAAATTAATGCAAGAAAAATCCATTGATAATTATTGTATGTAAGACAATTAGTGCAAAAAGTCAGAGGCACAAACAATTAAATGATGGCTGAACGTTCCTAAGTAGCATCACTTACAGCCTTCCGTAAACATCCATTTTTGACTTTTTTGAGAACAGGGCTCTGAGCTGAATAAACCTGTGATGTGATCCAGTCAGGCCACTCTCATGTTCTTATGCAACAAAGAGAGCACATGCATGTTACTTTTCAGATGGAAGCTCCCCAAAACAATAGCTCACTGAAAATGTGTGTGTGCAGAGAAGAGGCTGCTCACTTGAGATGATTAACTATTTCTAGCTTAGCTCTGTTTGAGGACTATTGACAAAGCATTCTCAATTATCTGTTTGAGAACATGTAACTCTTGTGGATGGGTTTGAGTTTGCTACCTGTAAGTACCTGCCCTGAAGAAACTGGTTGATATCTACCTCTTGAACAATGGCCTAATGATGAGAGTACATCCAGGGACTGTGACACTTGGATTTTGGTCAAGCCCTACAAGGTTGGATAACTCCTCAAAGAGTTCACTGCTTTAGAGTAGGAGGTGCCCATTGTGCAGGGTATTTAGAAGTATTTTTTTCCTCTGGGTTGAAAGCTGTGATCCCACGAACACAGACTCAGGCACGGAAGAGAGACAGCAGGAGTTTGGCTCTCTTGCAAAACAGCTAGAGCACCTAGGCAAAATTCAGGGGCTTGATTTGCCTTCAGCCCATTGAGAGCATGTGCTTCATTGACAAGCAGAAGAGTAAAAGTAATAAGAAGTCTAGACAGCAAACTCTTGTATCTCCATGGCCTTGGGGATATATGGAGAGCCTTTTAATGTCTTCTGTATACTTCCCTATGTTTAACTCAGCAATTTCCTACTTAGAGCGTATGTTTTGAAAGGCTTTTTCACATTACTGCTTCAGGGAAGTTAAGGATCATCTTTATTTCCCCAAGGTTGGTACCATTTAAGCGGAAGCAATGGAGGGAAGGGGAGAGAAGGAAGAGGGAGGACAGCTAATAATGACACAGCAATCTGCATTTCCCTGGGGAAGACAAATAAGTTAACCACAGCAAACGAAGGATTAAACTCTGAACGTTTGCTTAAACCTAGAGTAATTTCTAGCTACTACAGCTTGATTTCCAAGCAAACAGTTTATTGTCAAATTAGAAGGTGGTATCAAATGGCCCTAATGTGATTACAGTTAGCGGTATTTTAGGATATTCATGTTTGTAATAATTACTAAGCTTGTTTTTTATGGCTGCTTTGAAATGTAAGTAATAACTTTTATGTATTTTATTTCTTCTATGAACTATTTCAACCACAACTTTCACATGACTTTGTTTCACTTATTAACTGGAGGTGCTAGGGCAAAATGCTACAAACCCAGACAGGTCTAAGCCTTCTCTTGACCAAATTTCAAACAGCTAAAAGAGCCTTTTAAACCAAATGCCTGTCTCAACATCATTCCATTTCTGTTACTTTTCACTAAGAAGAGATTCAATATTGTTTCAAGTAGATATTAGTTTACATTGTTTTGTTCCTCTTTTTAAACCCTGATATTCATATATATGTACAATCATTCACACGTGTGGTTGAGGACAAATGCATGCACATGGAATTTAGCCTATACAAATTGTACCTTTTTTTCATATACACCAGAACGTATTTCTTTACTTACTCTTTTATTTTCTAGACCACTCATGCAACTGTATTTTGTGTTTGTTTCTATTTATTTATGTGCATGTATGCAAGTACACAGATGAAAGGATAGTTGCCATCCTATCCTTTTGACTATTATCATTGTCAACACATATGCAGAGGAAGACAGAGATTAATGTCATGCTGTGATGATGCTTCAAATTTATACTAGAATTAGTTGAACGTGCCTGTGATACTCACAAGTGGGTGATTGGTCATGGATGATGGATTGCAGGTGAAGAATATATATAATCCCGGAGCAACTTCAATCCTATTTGAGAGAGAGTCAAGAGAGTTTTCAAACAATTACAAGGGTAATTTTGTATCCTTCCTATAAACAAGCCAGAAGTAATTTTCATGATTACTTGTGCACTTCAAGATTCAGATAACACCCTGGTTTCTCCTAATCGGCTTAAAATGGGTGGGAGAAAAATCCTGACGGGAGAGTTTTATCTAGTACAGAACTGAGGCCTGATGCAAAACTCATTCAAGTCAAGAAAGATATTTGAAATAGACCCCAAATCAAAACATGTCTTTTGTGTAACTATATGGACTCAGTGTTGTGAACAGCAAATGAAAAGGAGTATTTTCCCACAAAATTATGGTACTGCTTTTACATTAGCTGAAAATTCATACTAAAAGCACATCCTCCAATAAAGAACCGTCTTTGTGTCATAGATCTCTGCCATTAGGTCACACCAACAATTAGATTTTTTCATTTATCTTTCTCGTGTGATTTCTGATGTTTTAATACAAAGTTCATGCCTGTTTTTAATGTGTTCAGGATAGTATTTTGTGCTGTCTATTCCATATACCAAATGAATACATAGAGTAATAAAAGCATGTAGATTACATTTTCATAAGTATAGGAACGATAAAGATGGAAGAGATCAATTAATCTTGCAAGCAGACTTTAGAGTCACAAGGATAAACATGTTATCAACTTTCAAAAATCATCTTTTGCAATATAGACAAAAAAATGAACCAATTACCAAATACTTTTCATTTTATGCAATATTCAATCACGTTGTAACTGTAGCAGCAGCCACCCCACCATCTGGTCTTTGTGGAGGAGTTAACAATATAGATACTCTTGTGAACAGCCAGCCAGAAACAGCAATGCTGTCATTTAAGTATGTTTGGTGGAATAAATTTCTAGATACGTTTATAAATTTGGATACATGGCAACCAGGTCTTCAGATAGATATCCTGCAATTCTCAGGAGGAGCATTGGAAACAGAGGACAGAGTCCCTTACAACTAGCCCTTCCAGACATTGCAAAGCTATCTGGGAGGTAAAATAGAGTGAGTGTTGGTGGAGGTTATTTGTATTGAAAAACAATGGATTTTTGTCATATTTCTAACAGTATATTGAAGTTAATTTATGTTTTTAGCATAAATAATTTAGATTATCTCAAGAGTTAGGATTGCATTTCAGGAATTTTCCTATTTTATAAAATGCTTCTCTTAACTGCAGGTCTGCACTTGGACCCCGTTTAATGTTTTATTTGGTTTAATTACATTAGAGCATACAGACTAGCCAAAACACAGCCTCACTTAACATCTGTGAAATAACTGAGCCAAATAACGAACCTGCAAACACTACTCATTGTAGCTTCTCTTTCAAGTTTGATGAAAAACAAAAAAAAGAGCCAAAAAAACCCCCACCAAACCCACATGTATTTGTGAACAGAGAAATTACAAGACAAATGGATTTTAATGAAGAAATTTCCTTTATGTGATGGATGGCTTGTCCTCATAATTACTTGTACGATGAAAAATATCTTCCTGAGAAAGCATTTAAAGAGTGACAACATTCAGGATTGCCCCTGAGGTGTCATAGCATTGATCCTTTCTGTTCTGTTTTCCATTTCTGGTCTTCTGTTCGTCAGTGCTTTCTCAATATTTTACTCAGTGGAACAGAAGTAACAAGTGAGCTGAAAGTCATTCAGTGCAGACTTTCCTTCTGTAGGAGATATTAGCAAAGTAAAGCCTACAAAGTCTTTGTAAACAGGCTGTGTACTTATAAATCATATCCATTTTGTTAATTGTAATGAGGTTTTTAATTGAAAATAATTTTGTCCTTGCTTTCTCTTTGCCCTTCAAAACAACCTTCTGAGAAGCCCTTTGCTCTACAGTTTTTAGATATTTATTTTTTCACTTCTCACTTGCTTTTGACATAACTGCCCCTGCTACTTCTTTTGTCATTTAATTTAATAAGCATTGCTCCTTACCAAGTCCACATCTCTTTGAACTTGCCAGGATTTCATTAATTTAACCAATGCAAATTCAGCACATCATCTTTTAAGGTACTTCCTTTTAGCTATGTGGCACAACTAGGTGTCATACTGACACATAAAACTCTGGTCCACGATCTGCAAACGTACTAAGCTGAAAGGTGACTACAGGCAATGTTTCCTTCAAGATTTATTTCGCCTTCATAAAACAGATTCTATGGTAAGATTTGGGGTAGTTTGAGGGAGGAAGATGGGACGGAGAAAAAGTTTGGTGACAGAAGGACATCTCACTCATAATGCAGTGGCTGTCTCAAGACTAGCTTTACACATTGGTACTTCTAGTCAACACTTCAATCACATTGAATTATTTTCAAAAAATGTTCTGTACTTTGGAAGATAATTCTGACTGCAAGTGTAATATTAATTCTTTTATATGTTTTGCATGCCTCCCTCATTCCTTTATGACAGCTCGCTTTTGTGTTTCCCAAATCTCCGCAGATTCTTTCTGACTTATGTTTTTTTGAACCTACATCCTTATTTCTGTATTTTTGGATTGAAAAGGATATAATTCATGGTAAATACAAGAAGTTGGAAGCAGCACAAAAATCTAGGAAATGAAATGGTATCTTCATCACCTTGTTGTTAATTCTGACCATATTTTGTTCATAAATCATTAGGGAACCTCACTCTTTACTTAATATTCTATAAAAAGCGCTACCAGTAAATTGCTTCAGTCCTTAGACTTTGGGTCTATAGGAGTAACAAATCACAGACTGTGAAAATTTGGATCACCTTCAATCTTCATTATGGAAAGTCCTGCTAACTACTGAAAAACTGCTAACTACACCTAAAGATCTGATCCTCAGGGCCAGTACAGGACATTTTACCAACCAGTGAGAAGAACACAAAAGTGATTTTTTCCTGGATGTCATTGGGGTATATCTTTACACACAGGCCTGCCTCTGGCCATGCATAGGGAGTGGCAGAGCTTACAGAACCAGTTTAGATTTGTGGTGAAGAATATCTTCCTCCTCAAATCCTTCCAAGAGACATACGTGCAGATAATAGAGACAAGAAGGAGAACTCTAAGCAGATGTAAATGCAAAAAGGAAGCAAAGTGCATTTATGGGAATGGCCTTTGCCTCCAGCAGGTCTGGGATATGTGGTCTGGGTGGGACTTTTCAAAGTGTCTCACAGGGGAACTGAAACCTGGTAAAATCTTTTCTGAGGGGAAGTTTGTCCTGCCCTGATTACAAGAGTTACCTGTGAAACAGTCTGTGCAGTCTGGGACCCTACTATAGATTTCATTAGCCATATATAAGCTAACATGCAGATTTAGGAACCCTAAATGTTTGCATAAATGTCTTTTAGCAACTAAATAATTGCCCCTTGAAGCATCCCAAAAGAAGCCAAAGGAAACAGAATTCACCATCTACAAAAGATTAAAAGAAAATTCTAGTTTCTCAGCCAAGCCATTTTGTAGTTACTCTGAGCCAAAAAAAATGTTAGGAAAATTTTCAAGAGGTGAAACCACTTCCTTTTTTGAGCCCTCATGTCTCCCAAACATCTTGTTGAATCTACCTCAAACTTTCCATTAAATTTCCTCTTTGCCAGAATAACACACTTATGAAATTTCAAGCAGATTGGTTTGGTCTGGTAAATGACAAAGAGCTAGAATATTCTGACCTGAAGTGAAAACCTACTTCCAACTTAACTATGGAAAGAATACAAAAGGAGAAATCTACCAAAGTGAACCAAGAGTATTGGGTTGTGTACACAATGTTTATTTCTGAACATGAGTATTTAGTGTCATTTAGACTTCTGTTGAAGCATAAATCCAAAGCTTCACTTAGATCACTCCTCAACACTTTGTACTACCAGTTGAAACAAACATGTCAGGAAAAAAATATACCATCATTCAATTTCTTTAGTGCTGATGTGAGAAGAAGCTGATGCCCCCCATGATTTGCATAAACTCATGGAAATCTGATTATTCTTAAAGGTTATTGATAGGTTTTATTCCTAAAATCAAGTAGCACCCTCTACTGGGCAGTTCAGATTGATCTGCTATCACTGAAAACAGAAAGACATCTTGCCCTAAGTAAAATGCCTGCATAATGATCTGTACCTGAAAATCAGAATGAGAGATCAGTGTAAAAACATTCGTGAGGATGTAAGAAAATAAAAATATAGAACGCTGAGAAAAACTGTATACTGTGTTGTGGGGTTCAACTCCATGAATTTCTTTGGAGTTTGGTTATTCAACACCAAGACAGAATTGGCCACAGTTTTGTGGTTAGCTTCATATTTAGATTTCAACAGAAGCTGAAAGCCTGTTCCATTTATTTTCAAAGATATTTTCTCTCCAGACCAGTGAAAGCATACAGGTCTTTTAGAAATCTTTGGAAAATCAGCTCATGGTCCCTTCCAAGGTAACGCAAGAGAGGCATGTGTTGATTCAGCAGCACTACTGAAGTGTCGTTTTGGAGGCTTGCTCAGGACACACACATACGTCAAGCCGGCATACTAGACAGATTGCCCTTCCTTTCATTCCACTTCAGAGCCCTTAGTGGGTTCTCTCAAGGTTGAGAGAAATTTGGCTGTTACTGTTTTAACCTCCATAAACGCCTGATGTCATTTACCCACAAAACTTGGCAAAAACTTCTGTCTGATCTCTCCCAGTTGTGCTCACTCTTTCTCTGTCTCTTTCTCTTATTCTCACCTAGAAAGTTTCACCGAAGTGCCTGTTTTGTTCTTTGTATACCATCTCTTTTTCCATCCCTTCCTGGGAGTGCTGTGACAACACCAGCCAGAAGCACCACACAGATGACAGTTTGTTAGAGGAGCAGTTATTTGGCACAGCAGTGCAGGAACGACCCGGTGATGTGGCACTTGGCTGAGAAGTTAATTTTCTGAGATCCAGCTTCAAATGGCACTGAAATCAGTGGGGGTCTTTCTGTCAGCCTCTGGCAATTTGGATCAGGCCCATGAGCACATCTGGATGCGGTTTGTTCAAGAGTGCCTGCACTATCCCACCTTTTCTCTGGTATCGCTTTTTGCAGGACTGAGTCAGCCTCAGCCTTACATCTGATGCTCCACTGTTTCATGACTTTTCCAGTAATGAGATTAATATGTGACTTTCCCATCTGTGTAATTTATTGTTACTGTAGATTCAGATTTTTCTTTTTTCTCTGCTGTCAGCGTATTAACATGAAAGAATATGCAATCACTTGTCTCAAATACATGAGTTGCTTTTGCTGATTTAGATAGAGGATTTTTGGGGGGGGGGGGGGGGTTGTGGGTTTTTTAAAAGTGGGAATCTACATTTTTGTCTGGGCTTAATATATTATCTCACAAAATTGCCATTAAATCAGAACAAAGCATATCTGAGGGAAGTGAACTCCTTGACATATCTGATATAGAGAATTTTAGAAGAAAAAGCTAACTTAAAACATTTTTGTGAATCATAGCAGAAGTTAGTTTACATTTGGTAAACTGATTCATTTCTTGCTTCTAATGCATGGAAAACCATGCAATTATTTTAGAAAGTTCAGTTTCAAAGTGCTCAATAAGTTCTGTGAGAACATTTTATTCTCACTAGTGCACAGTTATGGATGACGGGAGGAGCAGAAATACAATGGGTTTGCTCTTCATGGCTGGAAATTCCTCAGATTTCAAAGCTGGAAATATTTAGAAGTCGCTACTCAAATGTATCATGGAAGAGATAATACCCTCTCTGTTTGCCTTAAAAATGTGGCCCATGAGTAATGTCAAAACACTTTTATTTTACTGAAATATGACCCAATTCTGTAATTCTAGCTTTACTTAGGAAAGAATTGGTTTGTTAAAGAATTCACGCAAGCCTATTTTCAGTGGTTACAGAAATGGGTGAGAATACAACTTAAAATAAGGTACAACTTCATCTTTATGTAGAAGACTTTAGTAGCACCCACAGTAGAATCAAGTTATATTTTTGTATTTTAAATGTAATACTGACATGTTTTTCAAGGTTGACATTACATATAATTTTGTATTATCCTTTGATGGTACACACTGGTAAAGAATTTTCAAGAGTATATAGACTTGGCACACCAAGAAGAAAGATTTAGAATATGATTGTTTTGAGTTGGAAAAATCTCAAATCATGAGATTTTTTTCTATATTTGCAGTTAGAAATTGGCAGGAACTTTTTACAAAACCATTGGATGGGACACTTAACATGCAGGTACCTGTAAAAAAATCAAATGGTTCTTGTAATATTCTAGCCAAATGTCCCAAATAGTCATGAAACATAATTGTCTCCAACATTCCCATATAATTTTTTCTCCTGGACTTTTGAAAGCATTTTGACATGTACCATAAATTGCAAGTTATTTTATTTAAAGCTATGAAGAGAAAAGGCTTTTGTAGTTTGTATTATAATTTCAGTTTTATTCCTGGTAAACAAACCCAGCACTTTGGTACTATTAATAAAGGGAAATTCCAAAGAAAATACACTACCATTTTGAAATATACAATACATCTTATTCTTTTGGAAATGTGACAATTTACAACTTCAATATTTTCATACTGCAATAAAATGTTTTAAAATTACACCATTACAAAGTCAATATTAAAGAAATTTTTGAAAAGAAAATTTGCATTTGTCAGTTTCCCTAACTTAATGAATATGATTTATATTTCTCAGTTATTTTCCTAGATTTTCCTTTCAGGCAAAATTTCTGCTCTCCTTTGCATGATTTCTGGACACATTTTAAATGGGAGAAATATAAATAAATTTTGGAAAAGCAGATATGAAACTTACTGGACAAGACACTTCTATTTAATAGAATGATAAGGAAGTTATGGCAAGATCAGGAAACCTTGAAGACAGAACCTGAAGATAAAGGCTGAAAAATTTGGAAAGGGATGAATGCTTAAAACATGGAAGTCTTGGGCAAAAAAAAAAGGAGATGGTGATACAACTAGTTGACTGATGAGTGAATTGAAAACCAAGGATACTATTAAATAAATAAATAAATAAATAAATAAATAAATAAATAAATAATAAAAAGACCCTCTTACAAATAGTTAAATGGTGTGAACTGGAGAGAAAAAACTAGAGTAAGAGAAAATGAAGAGGATGGGAGAGGGTACACAGGGTAGACCAGACCGGCAGCTGGTGACTGAAATTATGCTGAGATAATATATAGCTCTGTAAATAATTTCCATATATTTTGATTTCTTTTATTTTTCGCCCAAATGTATACCAGAGTATCCTTCCTTTTTTGTTTCTCTTTCATGCAACAGTTTCTTTTCTGATGTTTATTCCCCTGCTTCCCAACTCTGCTTCTCTGACTAGGGTTCATGAGTTTTCCTATCTCATAAGCCTGGAAAAGGTATGTTCACATAAGTGTGGAGTCAGCTGCATGAGCTGCCTCATCTGACACACATCCTATGAAGAATCACATGTATGTCCTTTTCATGGATCTGACAAGACATACACCAGCACAGATCTCATCATAATTTGGTATGAAAAATGGTCTCTTTTCAGCATCAAGCTTGTTCCCTGATTTTATCCTTTTTTCTTCCAAATATTAGATTATCTCAGAAGATGGTGCTTATGTGTATCGCCTTTTTTTTTTTTTTTTTTTTTTTAATAGGAGAAGAGATAGTTCAGGCTGGATGTGGGTGGAGAACTATGCAGATACAGACTATTTCACTTTCATGTTCCTAAGGATATTCAGTGTCCCTTGACACTTCCATTAAGCATCCCTCACAACTGTCAACCCATCCATTCATAAACTTATTGCTTCAGAGACTAGGAGTCCAATGAGTGAAGATTTGGGAAGTCCATTCCTGAAGACGCAGTGGGAGGTGTCCAGTAAATAGTGAAAACAATGATGGGAGGAGGACTCTTGTTAGGGACTAATATCTACAGGGGGATAATCACAGGCTCCACATATCACTGAAGTCAACTTCAAAGGTCTCAGTGCTTTCAGTGAGGAACAGGATGGTGTCCTATGGGCAGGAATAGTTTGAGAATGCTTAGCACAACACAGACAAGTTGTCAAATGGCGTAGGTGAGCTCTTTGTATGGGCAGAGTTTTATAGGCTGCTTGAGTCAGCTGTTTTGGACAATTACTTTTAAAGAGAGCGGCAGGCACTGAGTCACATTTGTGCAGCTGAATTCATTGCAGAACAAGTTGCTTTAGGCACCCTCTGTGCATTGTCAGCCTATTTTGTAACCTACTCAAAGAACAGATGGATTGGTGTTTGCCAGTTTGCAGCTAATGTGCTAAATATACTAAAGAGTTATAGCTTATTAGCAAGGAAATTAGGGATCATAAAATGCAACAGAAGAGCTGGTGTTCAGCAAGCCAGAAGCTTTAGCAATATAATACTAATATTATGTACGGTATCAAAGAACTCTTAATAAACATATAACAGCTGTTACTTTGGATAATTTACCAGCCAAGATTTTGAAACAAAATAATGCCTGATACTTAAAAAAAATCTTAATTAAAATTGCCATCCTGGTCAGGTATTTAAGAAGATACATAAACTACATTTGGTTGATATTGAAGAGGTAACCAAGCGACACTCAATTCAATCAGATACAGGCTGCAGAAGCAAGACAGGGTTAACTTAACATTAAGCCTTCAAAATTCAGGACTAATTTTCGCAGAGTGCAACTTACACCTGCAGAACATCCTCACAGGTTCCAGAACATGCCACTGCTCTCATGTTCCTGTATTCTTTATGCATATAATTTTCAAATTATGAATCTCACTAATCCACAAATACTGTTTCAGACAAAGCAGATAGGTGCAATAAATGATGCAACAGTGACCACTTACATACAAAGCAAAGGGATTTTTAACACATCTCCATGATTGAAAGTCCATTAGGAAACACAGTAAGCAGAATGAGAAAACGGCTTTAAACTGCAGAGCAAAATTTTGGGATGGGGAGGGTTCATGCAGGGGGAACAGCTGTTTGGAAAAGCCCTCTTGTCTCTGTCTTCCAGGAAGGAAGTGCTCCTTTGGTAATCTTGGCTGGGTGTAGAAAAACATGGAAGAGAAGATGGAAAGGTAGACATTCAGCTGCTGAGGTGAGAAATCCATGGCATCAGCTAAAAGTGAGGGTTCTTCTGGAGAAGAGTAAAGTGTCCAGACAGGACACTCTTGCCTCTTTACTAGCACGTTTATGTCCATAATGCAGAGAAGGAGATGGTGTAACATGGAAGGCTCAAGACAGAAAAATCTTAGTGTAAATAGATCACTCAGCATATTTTGCAGGTGTTAATTGTGTCAGGAGAGTACTCCTGGTTGTAAGTACAGAGGATGGCCAGCAGTGCCTGTGTGTGACTGGAACACCCCGGTAGAGACATATTCCCCTTTGCTGCTCAGTAAATACGCAGCTGGCTATACTACCTTGATATCAAACCTCACTGTAGGAGTATAGCTGTAAGCCTGCTAAGACCACTTTGGTACTTTTTTGAGGATACTAGTGGTGTAAAATTGGTGAAAGCCGCTTTTCTTTTTTTTTTTTTTTTTTTTCCTTCAGAAAATACTTTCCTGTAACATAATATCTCTTACCAGGCACTGAGTAAGCCTATATTTTCCTGAGTCCAGCGAGAAATTTCCTAATCTTTCTGCATGGTTTCCAGATTAGTTTTGGGAAGTTCTGGTGTTATATGAGTACCCGTCAGCATTTCAAAATATTTACAATTCAATAGGAGGTCTGCTGTATACACACCTGTGGAAATATACTTGTGTGAATCCACCTGCGAATGGGAATAGAGTTGCAGAAGGCTGTAGTTCAGCACAGGTTAAAGGCACTGGTAAGCACGCAGTCTTCTGGGGTTGACGGAATAGGTAACTCAAGTATGTCTGCATATGATGCAATCGGTAGCTCTGCCTGCAACGTAGACATGCCTTTGTAGTGACTGCTTCCTACTCTTAATGCTAAAAAGCCAAAGAGTGGCGTCTACAAGTCTGTCTGTGGGAAGGAGAGAGAGAGAGGGACTCATTAAGTGTTATTATCTTGTGAATAGACTTGGTCAGACAAAACAATAGGATAGCTGAAGCTTAGGGGAAAGCTCCTCTGTGACGCATTGGGGTCTACATCATTAGCATTTCTTCAGAGACAAAGCTGTTACAACCCTTTGAAAACAGAAAGGCCAAAGAGGTGAATGCAGAACACACATAGAAACGGGAAAAGTGCACATAAGGTAGGAAGGGGAAGTGTTGCTCTTCCAGCAGTGAAATGTTTCTATCGAATTATTTGTGATGGAAGAACTAGAGAAAGAATCAGGTATTTGGACATCTATAATAAAGAAAGAAAAGACAGAATGCGGAAGATGAAGGATCAACTCCAGCTGCAAAAACAAAAAACAAAACAAAACAAAAAAAACCAAAAAAAGTGTAAAAAGCATAAGAAACTCAAGAAAGGGAAATATGTGTAATTTCAATTGGACCGATATATTACCCATGATAACTAAAATAGAGGAATTCTCAGGATTTTCCTAAGTCTATATATCTTCATATATTGCACGGACTTACAGAGTGAGTGTAAAATGTGGCATGACAAAAAGACTGGTGCTGTGGAATGAGATGCAGTGGAAAGCAGGATGTGGGGAACTATGAGTAGTGCTGGGCTGAGGTTAACCTCTGATTTAATTTGTAGGATGAGTAAGAGAGAGGGAAAACTGCCTGATAAGAAGCTCAAAGATAACATTTGCTACTTAAATCATGCGGTGCTGAAGATCATCACACTGATACTACTGGAGACCTTTGGGATACAAAATCAGGTATTTGATCAGAGTACAGTCATATGAGCTTAATAAAAGCACCATAACATTTGAATAATAGTACTATTAAAACCTACTCATAAATGGTATCCACAACAAATTTCAAAATAAGAAAACAGAATTACAAAGCCCAGGAAACAGATATGTGTCTTACCTATTTACTAGCCTTCAATCTGCATCTGTTGTTTTGGCATACTAACAATTTCTGACAAAGAAAACAGGAAAGAAGTGAAGGCATATTAAAAAGACAAAGTTCACTAACTGTATATTAGCTTATCACACTCAGGCTTTCCTCTTGTGCCTTTTGCTTATATCACTGCCTTCTGCCAGCTGAGAGACTGAGCCTATCTGGAGACAAAACTTTCACTGCTCTCATCCTCCTCCTCAGATCTTCTGCCTCTCAAGGTATCTACCCACAAGTACTGCTGAATGACACTGTACCAGCAGAGGTGAAAAAAAAGACTTTGTAGTGAAAAAAAGAAAGCATGCCAGCAAGATGAACAGTTGAGGGACATAGCTCTTAATTTGCAATGGATTTGAGGGTAGAGGTCTCATTATACTGTCAGCCACTGCTCCCTGCACAGCCTTTGAAGAATAGAACTGTGCCTTCAGTCAATTGAAGTGGACAGATGGACCCTATTCACTCCATTGTTAGTGAGGATGATGTGTGCAAAGAGTTACAGCAGAGCAGGGTGGGTAAGCACATCTCAAGTACTTGGGCAGGTTATCAGCAAGACTGTAATGCCATGATTCAATAGGTAGTTTTACCAGCCAGTGAAGTGAAAAAACTTTAGCTCTTCTACTTCGAGAACTGAGCAAGGCCTCCTAAAATAGCAACAGTTTCAGGCACTTTGTACAAACATGCCATTTGTCAAAATCTTATTTGCTTCACTGAGATGATTGATGAGTGTGCTATTTTGTGCTAAATATGACAACTTTCTGGAATATTCCTTGTTGATGACCTTGAACTTTGCTCCTTGCAGGGCCAGCTGAGGCTGCAGAAGTGTAATGAACTTGTTCTTAGTGGTGACATTGACACTATTGCTTCTGGATAAATCTCTGCTTCTAGATAAACACTTGTTTTTATAAAATGGGGAGAAAGGTCTTGAATGTACTTAGAGCACTTCAGAGAATCAGTTGTCTGAAATCCAACTGTTATATCGGTTAATTATAGCCTACATGCAGGAAATTTTTAGTTGTGTCTGAACCAACTTGTTATTCTCTTTGAAGGATAGGAGAAGTCACTTGAATATTTGTGGCTGCATCACAGATCCTTTATCAGTATCCTGAAATGGTCATACAATGTTTGAAATAAAAACTTTTCCCTGGCTGCTCTATCTTGACTGGAGACAGCTGATATAAGCATCATATGTAAACCCAAAGGACCTTCTGTTAGATGTATTTGTGGGACTAAGGAAAGTATTTTGGTGGAGAGAAGGAGTTGGAAATGAAAAAAATATTTCCAATCCCTTTTGGTAGCTTTTTTTTTTCCCCCACTCTAGAATGCTCTACAGCATGACACATTGCAAGAGCATAGTAGAAACAAAGCAACACCAGTTTCTGGTTATTCCCAGCAGAAGAAACAGGAAAAAGTTCATGAGGCAGAACAAAAGCACTTGTTCAATTCATATTACTGACTCTGGTTCCTGCTTGCCTAAATTTTCAGCTTGAACAAAGTAATGTTCCAAACACAGAACTAGACAGTAATGTGAAAGAAACAGGATCATTCCAACAACAGATTGATTGGCCAGGTACCACCTGCCTGTTCTATGTCCCTCCAACATTATGTTACACCTGGACTATTAAGAAATGACCACACCAACAAGAGAGGTTTAACAGTGACTCCTCTGGCTGTGTTCCCATGTTTCTTTATAGTCTCTCTGGATTGTACTTTTTCTTCCTAGAATGGAAATGATGGAATAGCAAATGCTGCAGTGATTTAGTTCATGTAGAGCCTGGACTTACTCCCATGCACCACAGCTAAAGGGAACAGAACCTTTCTGCCCATTGTTGGCCAACAGAAGTTGTTAGTGATTTGCTCAAAGTAAGCTTTGTGCTCTTATTTGGCTGTGTCTAGACAGTTGAATACTTTGCTGCTATCCAAGGAATGTGTAGCTAATGTCAGTGATTTATTCACAGGAAAGTATTGGTTCTTGAGCATAGGCTTAACACAATCAGTGCAACGTGTAGAAGCCAAGAGGTAGGGTATTCTTCCTTGAACAGACTGCTTATTATGGAGCCTACTTAACTTCCTTCAGAGAAAAAAAAAAAAAAGAAGGAAAATGTTATTTAAAATTTTATTAATTAAAAATACAGCTAATATTCAGTTGGAAAGACACAGGAGTGATTTAGTTAAGGTGCATTTTAGACATATAAGCACATACAAAACTTGCATGCTCCAAGAATTACAAGTAGAAGCAGAGCTATCTCCTGTTCTCCACTCGTAAGTGGAACTGTCCTTGCATAAAGATTTATGATCTGTCTTGAGTAATTGTATTAGTTAGCAGTTGATAGGTCTTTACAATAAGCAAAAATGACAATCCAAGAGGTCGATATGAAAAATACCCCAAACAAACCATCAAACAAAAAAACCTCCAACCAACCAACCAACCAACAACAACAACAACAAGAAACCTACAAAAAACCCCAGTGAAAACAAACCAATACTAACATATTTTGGGGAGAAGAATATCCAGGCAAAAGTTTAGTGGCTGTTAGTCTCAATGAAGTTATGCCTGCTTACAGAAATGATCCTTCACTTTGTGACACATCTTTGATGGCATCTGAGGGAGAAAAGTCAGCTATTAGAGTTGTAAACTACAACCAATCCTATGAAAGACCAGGCAAATTTCTTACAAAGAATTGAACAGATACAGTAATTTGTGCCAGCTAATGAACATTGCCCGTGTTTGTCAGTTGTGCAAGCCAAAGCACAGAAGACATATCTATGTTGCCCATAGCCATGCAAGGAGGATTAAATATGGCAGTTCTTTTTTAGCTGAATTGTGGAGTCAACAGACCAGAACGTGAGGTACTTGATGTCAGATACAATCCTAACATTGCAGTAGCTTTGTTTTTAACTCAGCAATGCATTTGGCATATTGTCTCTCCTATATATCAAGTGCAGGAAGACAATATGAACAGTTTCTAACTCTACGTCATAAACTTCCCTGAACAGGCACTGGAGTTACAATAACATCTTTGTTGGCAAACATTTCCAGCCACTGTAAATCTGTCTGACTCTACAGGAGAGATGGCTGATGTGCAGATCTCTAAGTCACTGTTGTTAAAAAACAGAGCCCCTGTTCATCCATCTTGGGCTTTATTTTATAGCACATCATATAAATGAGAACTTAAAATAGTTCTTTAACCTTACAAAGTGCACAGTCACTGGAAAGGATAACACAAGTTTAGGGAACCTGTATCGGCTGAGAGAAGAGCAACCAAAGGACACATCTGTGTTTGCCTTTCCCTATCTAGAGGCAACTTCTGCAGTCCATTCCTATGCCAGGGTGCTTTTACTCGCTTAAGAAATGGAATCCTCTCACACAAACGTTCAGCAGACCAAGTCATGGAGTTACAATCCTTATCACTTAGCACCAGGGAAGCAGTGAAGTATTGTACAGGAATGTTCCCAAGGAATGTAATAACATCAGCTGGGATCATCTGGCTTTTTACCACATGAGGCTGTGGAGAGAAAAATAGCTATTCCTTCCTGCCCCATAAGCATGCAGGACACATATTTATTCTTTGTTGTCCATGCCCTAATATGCATTTATTAGTAGTAGCATAAAGACTTTTTTCCTGGTGGTTTTGACAGCGTCTTTGAGATGAACTAGACTGAGAGAATTTTCATTTTTTGAAAAGGTTTAAGGGTTTGAAAGATTTTGTGAAATACAAAGAAACCTGTTTTGTTTTAACTAATGACCTGGAAATGAGAAGAAAAATATCAGAGAGTTTGGGCTATCAGCTACTGTAGTCTTTCAACTCCTCACTCTCCAGTACTATTCTGGACCTTAAAAGCTTTCCAGGTGAAACATTCATGGGAAAAAAAAGTTTCATCTTCTTTTTTCTTTACCCCAGAAGCTCCACTGCAGAGCCATATTTAGAAATGCTTGATTATAAGGTGTTTGGATTTGGCAGGGAATGGCTATGATGCACTTTCCCCAGGGCCTGGGAAAGAGAAGCAGGCTGCAAAGACAGCTTTCACAACTTACTTTGAAAGGCAATGTGTAATTATAGGGGCTGGCAATGAAAGACAAAGCAGCCTCCAGGGATACCCCTTTCCCATTCTGCCACTTACAGGGATTCTTGCCTTTGCAGTCAAGTTGTGTCGTGCCCCAAGTAAGAAGCTCAGTCAGCAATGAGTGAGACAGCTTGCATCACCTTTCTCCTTCAGCTAAACTAGTAAAAGGAGGTAGGTCTAAGCTTTCTTCTTTTTTTTTCTTTTTTTTTTCCTCTTTTTTTTTTTTTTTTTCCTTTTCTTGACAGACCTATGACTCATGAATGTCACAGAAAGGAGAAACCAGTAAAAACCTATTTCTACACTTTAGCTTTTGAGCTTCCCTTTTAGGGATCACATAAGGTAGACTGTTCCCAGATTTTGTTAATAGTGTTATTATAATTTATTATTATCATTATTAATACTATTACTACTATGACCCTCTATTTTTACACCTTACATTCATTCTAAGAAGAGGTTTAAGTATATAGCAGATCTGTGTGATGATGCCTGAAAGCTTTGTGCATTTAGAAGCTCAGCACTAGGGCCACCTGCAGAGCTTTCTGAGAAATGTACACTGCTTCCAAAGATTGTTTTCAAAACCAATATTGGCTTCCCACAGCCAGGGCCTGTTCTGCTCAATGCCAGAAACTCTTTGTAAAAGTCTCTTTTCTCCCTTTGTGCTGTGCAGTATTTCTGCAGTGGTTCTGGTGGCACAGCAGGAAGGGAAGCACTATGGAGCTTTCACAGACTTCAATTTATATGTCAGCAGCACCCTCCTCCCTAAAGTTTGCATCAAACCCAGTGCCAAGGCTGTGGATCAAACCCATATCTGCACCAAACTCCCAAAGAAACAAAACAAAAAACCCAAACGATTCACCCTCAGTTCTCTCTGCCCTGTGCTAACTGTTTCAGAGACAGATATTATGTACTACATATTCTTTAAAACAATAAAAAACCCCAACATATCTGTGGGGTGGAAGGGACATGAGGAATGAAGAAAGAAATGGGACAGGAAATGGTAAAGCAGAGGAGAATGCACAGCAGTTTTAAAAGACTTTTTAATTTGATATTTTTTATTGCTGTTTTCAAATTTAACCTGAAAGAGTTCAGCTGAAATGCATGTTGATAGGTAGCCATGAATTTTACATACGTTATTAGTTCTGATCTCTGTAAAGGTCATTTCTATTAGTGGTACAATAGACACCACCAGCAGGAAATACAGAGTGCTCTCAAATTCGATCCTCCTGGTTCTTCTTTCTGGAGTACAGGATGCTGCAAAAGACCCTCCAGAATTTAACTGTGCTGCACATGCAGGTAAATACAGCTGCATGGAAGTGAAGTTTCTGTCACATTTACTCATTTCAGCACCTGTTTACTTTCCAAACTGGAACAAAAGGTCAAAGCACCTTGTAGAACAGAAATCATAAAGCATTTTGATTCAGAAATACTAAGTTATTAATAACTGACTTAAATACTACTTTTAAATAGGAAGAAATTTTTTGATGCTTTGTTAACCAGTTGAATTCACCTAAGTAAAATTATTTTGTTTCAGTTTTCCAAAACCTCTTTTTTTCTTTCCCTGAAAAATTAAAACATTTCCATGGTTATCCAGATATCTGGAAGCTTAATTTCCTATTCTGAACAGAATTTCTGAGCAGCTTTACGGCAAGCTCATATAATAATATTGCATTCTGTCAAATTCTTCCTATGTTGTGCTGTACCATGTATACCCTTCCTGTGTCTGTGACAGATTCTTACTAATAGTTCTTTTTTTAGTTCCCCTGTCAATATTAGAAGATAATTATTACTCTTACTAAATGTGTTAGAATTTTGCACAGCACAAGGTCCTGCAGTCACGAACAGTCATGAACAACTGGGAGAGGACTTTCCAAAGTCACTATTGCTTTCTATTGCAGAAAGAATGGAAGAAATGGAAGTTGCTCAGCAGGTTCTTCTGGTAAGCAAAGTGGAACAGAAACTGCAATACTTCAGGTTTTCCTGCACCTAGTTGGGATAAAGGTACAGTTCAAATAATATCAAATCACATAATTTGTTTATAATTACCTAAATACTGATAAGATTTTTTTTTTTTTTTTAAATGCGAAAAAGTAGACTCAGTGGCTAAAAACTGGAAAGACAAACCTGAATGCGGTTTAGTTTCTCAGGGTTTGATCACTGACCACTCTATCAACTTCTTTTATGCCAGTGCCAAGTGAATGAAGAAAAGCAGTTTTCTCTAAAAGATTCCTGAGATCAGGCATAGATATTTTACATCACCTTTATCCTGAAACATTCCAAGAAATTCTTTAAATAAGCTTGTGAGGCTCTAGAAACACTTTTGGAAACCCAGGCTTTACTTTTCAAGAACACATAGTTCCAGTCAGAAAGATAAGCTACACAATCTTGGATTACTTATTATACTATAGGAGTATAGTTTCGGCTTAAGGTTCTTCCTCAGTCAGTATCACTAACAGAAGAGTATCTCTACAGTTGCAGAGAGGAGTTGGAGATGTGGCAAAGAGGGTTCACACCATGCACATGAGAAAATCTCTCATGATTTTTGGTTTTTTCCTTCACCTCTCTCCCCCAAATCCAGAGGGTGACTTAAATGAATAGTTCAATAGCAACTATAATCCATATATTAATCATATGACAATCATTGCAACAATTTAATAGCTGTTTCTAATTCTGTAAATATCCTAACATTTGTAGACAAAATGTGTCAAAGGGATGCAAAACAATGCTATGTCCTTTTAAGCCACATCCCAGTTTTCATACCCACAGCCTGTCATGTTTGGGGGTATAAACTTGTATATTAGTCAATATGTCCACTGTAAAATATTCCACTACTGTGATGTTGAAATAAATAGTTCAGCATAAAGCAAACCAGTCCTGTGGTTTGTCTTTTTTCACCATAGGAGAGGTGATACTAGCAGTGAAAAAAACCCTTATTTTTAAATAACCATTCAGAATCAAACCTAGTTGTTAAAAGGATAGAATTTTTCCTTCACTTTGGTTCTACACCTTATAATTGACTCATGCAGTGTAAATGGTGGAATAAATGGCCTTCATCACCTTAGTAAGGGTTAATAATATGTTAGTTTCATTGACTTCAATATGGTGTTCCTGTAATAATTGTAAATGTTTCTCTGGAATCAATTGCTTAATGTGTAAAACAGAGTAGCACTTTTTACCATGTAAAATACTATGAAAAAAAAAAAAAGTAATTTAGATGTATTTTTGCAAGCTCTAATTCCATATCAGTACTCGATATTTTTAGTAGAAAAGCAGCAATTTTATTGGAAAGAATGATAGATTTATAAGAATAGCTACATGGTTAGCCTAGATGAAAATAGAACTGATATGGGTGGAGTATTAAAATAAGGGTAGGACAACTAGCAATGACATAAAATACCAGACATCTAAATTTAGAATAGTTTGAATGCTCCAAACTTTATTTTCATTGGCTTTTATGTGGTGTTTCATAAAGTCATTTGGATGGAGTTGAGAGCCTATAGCAAGCACAGGCTTTGCACAGAACTATTCTGGACACCATCTTAATATTTTTTTCCCCTAAAAGTTTTTAACAGAATAAGAATGAATGTTCTTATAACTTACATTTCACTTAAGCATGGTTGTCACAACAGCCTAGACTGCAAAAGCAGCATGTGAATTTACAAATAGCTATTTAATTCAAAAGGAAAATTCTCCTCATACAATTTTACCCTTTTCTGTTTTGTTAATTGAGCATTTAATGACAACCTGATCTGTCTTGCAGAACTGTCTGATGATTATTTCTATTTCTACACCTTAATCCTTAAAAGCTAACTGTGGAAAGTTAGTGCTGGAACCTCATGGCGCTTTGAACAAAGGAGGCAGAGTGCTTCTCTTGTCGCTGCAGTATGCCCTGATTCCTAAAATATTTAAGGGGGACTTGTGTCTCAAAAGGAGTACAGTGAGAGCCAGTTAGTGTGGGAAGAATGGTTTAAGCTTTCTGCCCTGTCATTCCTTGTCTGGGGTACCACCTTACAAACTGAGTCTGGCCTGATGCTAGCCACCTGAAGGTTAGTCATCTGGTCTGAGCAAATCACCTAAGCTCCTTCTGGAGTCAAGGGAGGAAGATGAGCATGTCTGGAGGGCTCTCGATCCTTCCCTAAAGCAAGTATTTGACTTACAAATTAGAAGGACTTCTTTCTTACTACAGTCCCAATACAAGCCTCAAAGATTAGCTCAGACTAGAGACCTGTGTTCGAGATGGCTAGAGCTAGGTGAGAGGAATCTTACCTTCCATGAAGAAATGCCTTATAAGTACAACAAAAGATTGTTTAGATTCACACCAGGGGGTAAAAAAAAAAAAAAAGAGATTTAAAACTGTCCTCGTGAACATTCTGTTACTGTGCACCAAGTAGAGCTCATAGTTGGGAAGTGTTTTCCCCTACTATTCTTTATGGAAAGTTTTTTGTTTCCCATCCCCAGCCCCTTCAACCACTTGACGAAGTCTCTTTGCAAAACTCTTTCAGGAAGAGATGGAAGACAAATGCGCTAATCTGCCTGACAAGAAGCTTTAGAGAGAAGACTACTCAAGTTTAATTCTTGGCATGGTGTTATGCATTGCTCTTGTAAAAATCTCAGTCCACCTCTAGCTTTCTATACTAATGAAGAGTGATTCCTTTCTAAACAGTAGAGATAGGTATGAATTACCTGACATAATCTTTATTCTCAGTGAGCAATTTGTTTTGAGATCCTAGAGACTGATATGTGTTCACTAAAGAAAGAACTGGAGACTGGAGATGGAGATCAGCCTACTTCAACGGAGATTTCTTGTTTAAAGGACTTGAAGAAACTTACCTCTCGGTATTTTCATATTATGAAAGAGACCATATCTATTTACCTTAGTGGTGACAGCCCAAGTGATTACTTCCTAAAGTGAAACTGGAAGGGAGAACTTCGCTTTGGAAGGATCTTATGACAGACCTTTTCTGGGAAGTTCAGAATTCTGCACTGAAAGATCTCAAGACAAGTAAATGGAATGTGGGGGAAAAAAAAGGAAAAGAAGACATAAAAGAATTCAGGTGAACTGGGTATGTATACAAATAAAATACAAACCACTTTCAAGTTTTGTCTCTAATCTGGGCGCCTGAGTTGTTTTAGAAAAGAGATGGAATCGCATGCAGATAAAAAAAAAGTGTATTTGCACAATTGCCTGATTGCTATAAAAGATTCTAGAACTGATTCTTCTTTGTGTTATGTAAATCTTTTTATTGACTTTATCATTCATTTTATAGAAGTAACACAAATATTTGTCCAAATGGTTCTGGTTTATACTCTATATCTTCTTGGACACATGCATACATGTATAGCTATATCTTTACTGATGCTGTTGGGTGGTCTGAGAATTTACGAAAAAAAGTTGACATTACCTATCTGGTCCACAAAGTGCTAACAATAAGAGAGATTTTTGGAATATGAAAGATTTACATTTTCCCTTGGTACCTGCACCCGCAATTTGAAAACCTCTTTGTTTTGACCCTTTGGCAAAGATAGCAGGGTGTGTGGTTTAAAGAGGCAGATAAAATCCTTAAAAGAAAACAGTTTTTTAAATTTCCTGATCACTGAATAAATGAACTTTTCTACTCAGAAGGGAATGATCACTTGGCAGGTAATTAGAGATTAAAAACACTTCATTTTCTATTTTCTAATGTTTTTAAAATGAAAGGTTTTTTTCTACTGCAAAGCATGAGTCTCTGTGAAATTAAAAGCTTACAGTTCATTTTTTTTTTATCTTATGTAAAAAATATGGATCCAAGAAAGGGAATGTTTGCATGTAACTCTATCCATGAAAATAATTTGCTCCTGCACTTATGCTAGACAAAGTTGGGCAATAAGTAATAGAAAACAGCTTATCATCAATAATTTCTAGTTTGTGCTTGTGGATTTAAATAAAACTCTCTGTTTTTTTTTTTTTTTTTTTTCATTGTGATATTTACATTCTTCATTGAGGAGATTGTATCAGTTTTGTGACCAGTTGATAGATACTTAATTCCAAATTCTTCAAACTAAGGACAGGAAATAGTAACACTTTTGCAAGTATTCAACATGATCCCAGTTATGGAAGTTTTTGCTCCATGAAGGCAATTAAACAGAATGGGTCTAGTAGCTCTGTTGGTCCCAATAGCGGCTTGTGGGGTTTTTTTGTTTGTTTTTGGATTTTTTCCCCCTATATTAAATAAAATTTAACAATTAGTTTCTGTTCCAGTTTTCTCCTTCGAGAGTGTACTTGCTGATTCCTCAGCCTCTTTTTTTTTTTTTTTTTTTTCCTCAACTGATCTGAAGAACCATGGCATTAGCAAAAGCCTGGCTGGTTCTCTGTGCTTCACAGACTTTCAGAGTCTCTCTACAGCCCGTGGAGCCTCAGCAGTTCCTTCTTGCCCTTCTGTTGGGGTAAGATTATATGCAGTTGCATAGGGAACTATATAGTTCCCAATAAATATTCATATCCAGAAAAGTAGTAGTATCCATATTCTTAATTTTATTGCATTCAGATTTTAAATTACTTTATCCATGAGATTTTAAAGATGTTTCTAAATAATACTTCAGATTTCAGGTTTGTTTTTTGTTTTGTTTTGTTTTGGTTTTGTTTGTTTGTTGTTGTTTTGTTGGTTTTTTTTTAAACTAAAAGTGCTCTGAAACATTAAATACCCTTTCCTAAAATGTTTTGTTTTCATCACAAGGAAAATTGCATTTACATTGCCTTCTAGCTTATAAAAAACATAAGGCAAAATTTCTGGCATCAAGTCACTCAGTGAATAGATCACAGCAGTATTCTTCAGGACACTATTGGCTGCACCAACCCATAGGGAAATTAAAGAATTCCTACTAATTCCTCCATACAACCCCTTGCTTTGTGGCCTTTGATCATCTCTGCCTGATTTCTGTGCGGTGGAAGTGTTTCTGGTATATCTTTTGGGAACTGACTCACACGAAAAATAAGTAGGACCTTAGTGAGTCTGAGTAAAACCCTGGCCCTGTTGCATCAGTGCCCATTCTGTGTGAGCATGTTCCAGAAGCAAAGTGGGGAACACTGTAATGTTTGAAAGTATCTAGGCAAAACTGATAGAATATTATTGTTTTGTCTGGACGTTCTCTAGTTCACTTCTGTTTTCTTCTTGATCTCACTTGAAGGTTTGTAACAGTCACTGAAAATATGAGGGCAGTGTCTCACCTGTCTGCACTGGACTATCTGTTTGCAATAGGATAAAGGTGAAATGTTCAGATGTCAGATAACATGCACAGAAGAAAGAACTGAGCTATTGGAGATACTACTGCTTTGCAGCTATCAGTCTTAATTTTCTGTGCTACAACCCACTGTACTATGAGTCAGGGCTCTATTCAGAAACTTTTCATTTTTTTTTTCTCCTGTTATTCCTGTTAGAATATTTTTTCTCAAGTTCAGGGCAGTAAGACAATGATTGTTACCCCCCCCCCCCGCCACCATGTTTACTGCATCAGTACTACAGCTGTACTGACAGACAAGCTTTGTAAGCACAAAACTTCTGCACTAACACAAAATTATTTACACACTTTATTGCCAAATGGAAAATACAACAATTATGTCGAGGTTTGCCCTTTGCCCAGCAAAGCTTGAAGTAAGTGGGCAAGCTAAGCAACCCAGTCAGTTTCAAAACTGACAGTACCTTTCCAGGTTTTAGGATCCTACAGCTGATATTATGACAGAATACAAAGCAGAAAGCTTAGCATTGCAGTTCCCATTAATTTAACTGCAATTTTGTAGCTAAATACCCTAGATAGTACTAAGTAGCTCTACCTTCATTACCAAAAGTCATAGATGGAAATCATTGTCCCCATGACTTCAGCAGACTGATATTTTCTTTCATATGAGATAAATGAAATGAGCACTAAACCCATAATAGTATGCAACTCCTTTAATTTAAATTACACTTTTATTCTGTTACAAGAGGCAAACCTATCTGTTTCTGAGTACAGCTATGCAATATAATTTTCTTTTGGTGCAGTTATTATATTTTAAAAATCTTTGTTAAAAAAAAGACAATAGCATACAGTAAAAAGTGAATAAAAAAGCATTAGGTCTTTAAGAGGAGACATAAAAGGAATGCCTAGCTGTTTTTCTAAAGGTGATAGTTCTATTGAAAAGACAAATGCTAAATATTTTCAGCTGATGCAGCATTTTGAACAGGTAAACGTGTCTATGTGCTTTAGAATTTCAGTAATTTACAGCAGAGTGCCATGGAACAAAATAATGGGACAGAGAAATTAGTGTCAAACTTCTGAAGGACTAACTAGTTGAGCCAGAAAGGATTATAATTTCAGGGAGAAGACAGTAGCAATTGCAGACATGTTTAAAGATTGACTAAAAATCAGCATAAGTAGCTAAAACATATTTTTTATAGTATTGAGTCTCTCAAGACATGTTGTCACATGCAGGATTCATTTATTTATATAATTTGGTTCTCAGAAGTGTATATCAGGGTGGAAAATATAGTGTCAGAGATCTGTAATGAAAGTACTTCAAACTCTTAAGTGTTTGAAAGCTGTCTTCACAGGGAAAACTTTAATAGTATCATTAAAAAAGCTTAAAGTCTTTGGCAAAAGGCTGTGAAGTCATCCGGGTATAATCAGCCAGATAAACTGCATGTGACAGTGTGATCTCGTGATCCGAACACTCAGCAAAAACTATTTCTACTTTTGAAAAAACTCAGAGGAGTTGTAGTGTTCTTCCATTTTTCATTTTTGAAATGTCAGTTATTATATTTTGAAGGTGAGAGAGTGTGTGTGTGTGTCTGTGTCTGTGTGTGTCTGTGTCTGTGTGTGTGAGAAAGTGAGTGTGTGCGGAGCTAGGGGAGGAATATCATCTTGTCAAATACTACTGACTACCTAGTCTGTGTTCTGTGCTGAGACAATACAAAATAGTCTTTCTTTATCCAATTAAATATAAATGGCAAAAACTAAAATAAAATGAAAAAAAAATCATCAGAAAATTCTAAAAAGCTACGAATTTTGGTGCATGTTCACATTGCCATAGGCATACAAAACATAAAGTTTATATGTTCACACACAAACATATATTTACTTTTTTATTTAAACATGAACTGGATTCTCAGCTAAGTGAAACAGTGATAACGTGTATCACAGTTTTTTTAGTAAGATTTTGGGCATCATTTCCCCATTTTCCAAGCAACTCTCTTCCTCTTTGTCAAGAAACAGGAAGAGAGTTGCTTCTTGATCTTACCTCTTTATACATCAGCTATTGAAATATCAATAAATGCCTTTGGGAAGAAGGAGGACTTTGATCCATCTCCAAGATAGAGTAGTGAGTTTCTGTCTTCTCAAAATCTGAAAAGGACACATTTTTCAGCACCACCTCAAAGAAGTTCAACAGGGAAAGGTGTGACTGAGTAACTCTCTCAAACATTGCTCCTTCCTCAGCAAATTCTAGTCCCTAACTCTCTGTTTCAATGTCAGTACAAACATATTAATTTTGTTAATATTTTTTTCTATGGGAAAACTTAGAGAATATTCTGCCTTCTGTTTTTCTCCTCTTCATATTTTTTTTATTCTTTCTTTTGTTATCTTTCTTTTAATTCTGTTTAGTATATTGTAAGAAAAAATAAAAAAAAATTAGGAAGGATACAAATGTGTGATACCAAAGGAGCTGAATTACTATTAGGAGCAAGGGAGCTTTGATCATCCCTTCTCAGGAACTCAGAGTTCAAGACAGAGTGCCAAGCACAGCTGTTAGGTAGTGTTGTCCTTCGGGTTCACTCAGGCTGTGCAGTTTATTTGCTTTCCAGGAGGTCCAGTGCCTTGCACTTATTTTAACTTGGCAGACTGCGAATCAAGGTAGCCATCAGTCTTTCCTCATAATAAGTGATGTTTAAATAGTTCACTTGTACTTATAACCCAGACAGCTTTTAGTTATAGTCGTTAGGCAACTTTACCTCCAAACATCATAAAATATACAGAATGACTCTTCCAAAGGACAATATGTTTTAAAGTAAATGGTACATTAAACTGCAGTACTTGCAATCCCTGGCATTGGATTTCTGTTCATTTGAACTGTGGACTTAAGCAATTTTAAGCTTGCTTTTGACTGAAGAACATGTCAGACATATAATCGCATCAGTTATGCTTTCCTTCCAGGTTCTGAAGGTGCTTTCATGAGCCTACTTAATTAGTTACTGTACCCCTAGCATGGATAGGATAATTGCTGTCATGAGTCACACATTAAGTCCGATCTGGAAATATCCCAGAAAGCATCAGTATTTCTCAGATTTTCAATATTTGATGCTTCATGACTGTTGTGGGGTTTGTAAGGATTTGTAATTTCCTCTAGAAGCGTAAATAGACAGAATATATCACAGCTACTCACAATAAACTAAAAGCCTGTGAGGCTCAGTGCCAGCTCCACAGAGATGTATCTTAGTTTTCCTCTCTCTTCCTTACAAAATTTTTTCAATTATCTTAATTTCCTTCTACTTGCACTGCTGCAGGACACAGTTTTATGCTGATGATACACAAGCAGTTCTTTCTCATTTCACATATACACATGAAGTTTTAGTCCTTTTTCCTTTAATGAATGGTTGAATCAACGTATGTTGGGGGTGGACAAACAGTATCTCTTTCTGTGGTCACTTCTTGCCTTTTCCACGGAGACTGCTTTTGAAGCCTGATGATGCTTTATGTACAATACACTCAGATTAATTCAATTTCTGTAAGTCTCCATTCTATTCCAGATCTTGTACATCTCATTGAAGGCCTCTGTTACAAGGACTTTTCTTCACCTCTAGATCGTGCAAATTGGTTCAAATTAACATTGTTCAGAGCTAGTCACATCTACAGCAGATTGAACTCATCCACATGACAAGAGATTTGAGGTGTCCTCTGGAATACATATGCAAATATGTAACTAGAGTTCCCATGCACTACTTGCTGCATGTCTTGAAATATATCCTGGCTTATGGTGGCTTGAGTGGGCACTGGAGGGCACAGTGTCCATGGGAACAGGAGTGAAAAATGAAACTGGAGAGAAAGCAGCAAACTTGAATGAGGTATTATCCATAATTAAATAAGCAGCATCCTCTTGATAAACTACACCAGAATTTTGATTTGAGAAGAACTAGTTTAAAAAAAAATAAATATTCCATGGACAAACTAGTCTGCATGCAGTATGAATAATCAGAGTAAAACTGGTGGAAGTAACTAGGGAATTAAGTTATTTTCCTCTGCAGTCTCATGGACATTTAATTCTTTAAAACCATCCAAACCTGAATATAAAAAAAATAAAATCATGTGCTTTCTTGCACGCTACCATGTAGGATCTTGATCCCTCTCTCAAGGAAATATTTCAGCAGGAATCCAAGTGTCTTGCCCATTTCTGTGACGCCTTTCTGCCTTCAGCCCTGACCTGCAACTACTCAGTGTCTACTTTACTCAGATGGAGAAACCCAGTCTGACATCACCTCCTCTTCTTACAGCCATCACTGTACAGCTCACTCTTATCCCTGGAGTACCATCCATCCTCTGAATGGAAGGAAGTTTTATTACACAAGAGTACTATTTGATCATACGTCTTAAGATTTTTCTATGTAGTACATATGCAACAAGGGTGAATATACATTAAAAGGGTGACCTTAGTATGATTAGCTTCTAACATTTCAGGGCTTGGTTTTGTTTCAGTAAAATCAAATCAATAAATAAATAAAATCTATTAATTGACTAAGTTACCTCAGTGTCTGCAAAATCATATAATTCTTTTCATTTTTTTTCCTTTTTTTTCCTTTTTTTTTTTTTTTTTCCCATATGCAAATGCTATTTACCACAGACCCCTGGTCTGAAAGACAATGAGTCCTTAAAGCACAAAAATGCTGGAGACTGCAAGCTGATGTTGCAACAAGGGTGGAGTGTCACACAGTTTGCACATTTAACAAAACTTAAATGTGCAGATGACTAATGTTAACAGATATTAAGACATATGAACAACCATCAAGGCAAATTCTCTTGATATTTGCTTGGGTTTGAATATATTTATGCGTGCTGGCATGTAATTTCCTGCAAGAATGTAACAATACTTATTGTAAGTACCTACACACTTTGGAAAGGCTAGGTGATTATTTTTTCAGAGTACTAAGGACATTTTTATTTTCAAAACATAACTTCTCTGAATTTACATAAACATAGGAATTGTGTTACATTTTGGCATGTGCTATTTGGATACATCTAAAAAAAAAAATCAATAGAACAAAAAACAGTGAAATAATTTATCTTTTCCAGGCCCAGATATTTTTTGTTATTATATGGGGAGAGGCAGTGATTAAACAGCCTGAAACACCAATTGTGATGAAAAAACACATGCATTTAATGTACTGCCTTGCTCTTTGTATGTGCTGTGTAATGACCTACTGCTTCATTCCTTCATTTTGGCTCAATACAAAAGCTATTGAATTCAGTGGAAAACCACCCACTGACTTCAGTGGTGAGTAGATCAATCTCAAGAAGCATGCAACAGGACAGGGTAAAAACTGATTTAATGCCATGTGTTATAAATTTCTCTTCCACAGCAGAGCTTGCAGGTCTGTCTCAATAGCACTAAACTAGAATAAGAAAGGAAGAGACATCTTAACCTTCAGATGGGGAGATCTTGGGTTCTCAACTCTCAGTGCAGAAGTAACTTTTTTTGCATTGTGTCCAGTATCCATACCACGGAGTTGTGGCCAGAGTGGCTGAGGTGAGGACATAGACAAGTAGCTGTGTCTGGACTTTAACTTGAAATCCAGACAAAATTGCTCATCTTGCTTTTGGGGAAAAAAAAAAAAAATCACTGCTGAATGGGTTCACATTGCCTTTGCAGGGTTGAGTCATGCAAATTTGGAATATTTTGTTGAAATCGGTGTAGCTTGATTTACCAGCTTCTCAGCTGTCCATCCCTGTAATCACATCTTCCACTAGGGCTTAAATTGTTAAAGAAACTCTGTCAGATTTCAAAAATCTTTCTGTATTATAGATTTGATAACAAATTGGAGAAAAGTTTGGTGGGGCTTTCTCCTTGGTGTTGTTAGATGAATATAACTCTACTAATTTTGATGAGATCTACATTCACAGATTCAAGGGAAAATGGCTGGAAAACATCAAAACCTCAATGTAATCTTTTTACTTCTAGGATGGTTTATTCTCCAGAATTTCAATAGAGACTGAGAAAGTAACCTTAAGTAGCTCTGAGTTCTGAATTTACTTACCTTATTTTTTCAGCATTTTCTGATTACTGAGAAAGAGCAGGCAACTGGCAAGGAAAGTTTGAAAGTTTTGAAAGGTATATAATTCTTTGACCAAAGTTAGGTTTCTCTTAATTTTACTCTAATCAGGAAAAAAACAGATTCTCTGAGACTGTGTAATATTGGAGTCTGGAGACTTGATGGGTGGGTTGAGCTTTCATGGATGATTATAATTTGCAAGAGAAAACTCACAGCACAGATGGCATAGATAAATTTCATGCATTCATACTATCTGGGCATTCTTATTCCGTTTTACTTCCATTCTCCGTTTTTAAATATGCTAAATCAAGATATCTTTGTGATAGCTGTAGAGTGTTTCCCATTACAACAGGAACTACAATGAATTGCAAAGGAAATTAATGAGGAAACTAGTCTGGATTAATTCCTCCCCTGTGCTGGGCTGTTGCAGAGGACCAGCACAGTTGTAGCTTGCTCCTCTTGCAGCTTGTACTGCTCCCACCTTATCAGTCTGGCTGATGTTTCCTTGCATGGCAGGAAAAGGTCAGGACAAGATTTTCGATTCATCTGCTTTCACACTGGGGGCATTTTTTGTCTCCCTAATCACAGTCTCTGGTCTTCAGGCAATCTGTATGACAAATGTCTCACCAAGACTGCCTCACCTTGGGAACTGCTGTATTGGAATTTTTATGAGCCATGTAGCACAGTCCTCAACTAAAGTTGCCTCGGGTAGAGAAAGAGAGAAAATGAATAAATTACCGGTGTCCATTGACAAGTAGCAGGGACAATAGGCTGTCAGTAGGATGTAACTTAACCCAGTAAAACACAAGACTTATAAATACTGCATATATTTTAAGAGGAACTGAGGAGTGGCTAGAAATCACACACACAAAATACCAGTCCAGATCCTACTCTGCCTAGTGAGCCTGCCATAAAGCAGTCTTAAATGAAGAGCAAAGATACTTAAAAAATGTGTTGATGACATTTATATTTTAAGTGCAGGTCCCACTGTTATCTATGGAGAAGGGAATTTAATAAAAAATCCTTGTAGACTGTAGCAGCATTTCTACTGTCAAGAAAGCAGGAAAAGTTTCTGGAAAAGAATTGTCACTATCTGTGTTGTGGTGGGGGAGAAAGGACTGCACTAGAAGAGACAAACAGTATTCATAGAATCATAGAAATATTTACATTATAAAAGACCTCCGAGATCACTGAGTTCAACCATTAACCCAGCACACTGCCCAGTCTACCATAGCTAAATTCATAAGAAACAGTGAGGTTACCTACATGGTAAGTAGTGTTGCCTACTTAATCACTTAGTTCCCAAACATTATGAATGTTGTGTCTTGGGTGTCCAGAAATTTCAACAAAACATGGTGCTTAAGAATGTAGAGTAGCATATAACTGTGGTAAATGTAGCAGTCAGAAAGCTCACAAATAGAATCTTAAACAGAAGAATCTGCTTAGCAAGGATACAGGAAATGTTAATCAGGATGCTGGCATTTATTTCCATACTATTTAAATAAAAGTGACACATAGACAAATGCCAAAGATGTGCAGACATGACCTTAGTCTAACAGCCATTCCCCAAAGACAGCACCTCTTCCAGGGGCAGCACTTAAATACTGTTGCAGATCAAACCTGATTTCCTTTTATGACAAGGTAACCCACCTAGTTGATCAAGGGAAACCAGTTGATGTCATCTTTTTGGATTTCAGTAAAGCTTTTGATACTGTCTCTCACATAACTGTTCTGGACAAATTGTTCAGCACATAGATGGATAAACACATCATATGATGGGTGAACTGGCTCGTGGATTGGCCGCGGAGGGTAAAGATCAAGAGGTTAACATCAGACTTGTGACCTGTCACTAGTGGGGTTCAACAGCTCCATCTTAGACCCTGTGGTGTTCAACATCTTCATAAATAACTTCGATGCAGGACTGGAAGGGATACTAAGCAAATTTACAGATGACACGAAACTGGGAGGAGCTGTTGACTCCCTCAAAGGCAGGGAGGCCTGGCAGAGACACCTCAACAAATTAGAGGAGTGGGCAATTACCAACCATATGAAGTTCAAGAAGAGAAAATGTCAGATTCTGCACTTAGGATGGCACAACTCCGGATATCCATACAGACTGGGGAATGAGATGCTGGAAAGCAGTGCCACAGAAAGGCACCTGGGGATTCTGGTCAATGGCAAGTTGAATATGAGTCAGCAGTGCCCTGGCAGACAAGAGGGCTGACCGTGTCCTGGGGGCATCAGGCAAAACATCACCAACCAGTCGACGGAAGGGATTGTTCTGCTCTGATCTGCACTGGGGTGGCCTCATCTGGAATACTGTGTGCTGTTTTGGGCACCACAATATAAGAAAGATATTAAGCTCCTAGAAAGTGTCCAAAGGAGGGCAACAAAGATGGTGAAGGACCTTGAGGTGAAGCTATATGAGGAGCAGCTAAAGTCACTTGATCTGTTCAGTCTAAAGGAGACTGAGGGGAGACCTCACTGCAGTGTACAGCTTCCTCAAAAGGGTAAGAAGAGAGGCAGGCACTGATCTCTCCTCTGTGGTGACCAGTGACAAGACCTGGGGGAATGGCCTGAAGTTGTTTCAGGGGCGGTTTAGGTTGCATATTAGAGAAAGGTTCTTCACCCAGAGTGTGGTTGGGCACTGGAATAGGCTCCCCAGGGAAGTGGTCACAGCACCAAGCCTGTCAGAGTTCAAGAAGTGTTTGGATGATACTCTCAGGCATGTGGTATGACTCTAGGGGATGGTCTTGTGCAGGGCCAAGGGCTGGACTCAATGATTCTTTTGAGTCCATTCCAACTCAGCATAATCTGTGGTTCTGTGAAAGTTAACACTGGGCACATGCCAGCTTCCTCATACGGAGCTTGAACTGTCAGCTGAAAGTGAAAAGGGTGGGTAGAGATATCTGTAACTTCATTTCTACATCCCTTTTTTCATTTGTTAAAGGGGCTTCTTGAAAATGATAATTGTTACTGAAAACTACATAAGTCATTCCATTTCAGGGAATTTTTTTCTCTACATAGTGAACACAGTGAACAGCCTGTGATCTGTGCTGATAGACCATCCCTGAAGTCTTTAGATAATTCAAATCCAAATAGTTTTATAACTGATGCCAAATTTACCTCTTTAAGTATTTCCAATATCAGTGGAGTCAGGCAATTGGTACTGATGTGATTTAGGAAGATCAGCAGCTGTGGTGCAGTGTAGTCATACTAGAACACGAATAAATACAGTTAACATTTGTTTAGAGCCCTAACCTCAGGTCAAGCTGCTAAAATTACCATGGGTTTTAGGAAATTCTAGTTTGGAATTGCAAATATTCCCTTTTGTATTCACTGAAAAATAGTGTCTGAAATCTGGAAATAATCCCTGTCCATGGCAACGGTTAAGGCTTTGAAGTGGCCTGAGGGTTCACAAGACAAGAGAGGATGACAGAAATGGACAGAGCAGCATTTAGAGCAGATAATCTGTCTTTTATACTTCAGAGGACAGTACCTGAGATCTGGAGTGACAAACATAAAGCAATCTACCCTAACTTAGAGCCTGACTTATGCCACTAAGAGTGAGGCAGTGCATCTCTTTCAGGCTTTTATTTCTGAGAGTTGACAAGCCAGTCTGCACTACTTTGCAGTCCTACAGGTTTCTATGCCATCCTTTATAAAGCCAAAATCGGTGAGACCTCTCTGACAGCTTGTGGCAATAAGTTTCACAGAATAAATAAAGTTTTGCATGAATGAGGAAATATAGTAGTAAGCTTTAGAAAGGGAAAGGAATGTCATACTGGCACACAAGGCATCTGTGCTACCACAGAGTAAAACTAGCACACGTTGAAATAGAAGGAAGGAAGAAAAAAAAGTGTGAAGGTTATTGAGACTGATAAGTTTACCTTGGCCTCATGTAATTTCCACTCAGGGTCAGACCCTTTTGTTAACTCAATGACAATCACACAATAGCTGTGGGATGAGGTTGGGCTGGACTTTTCCTGAATTACCTAGGGTACTCTGTCACAGAAAAATTCACAGGGAACTTGAGTCACCTTTGCTGTTACTGTGATCTAGCGACAACAGAACACCACCCAGTTAAAGGAAATCACATAGTAGTCCCACAGAAATAGATATAGATTAGATATAGATATAGATAGATATAGATATAGATGATATAGATATAGATACACCTCAGTCATACAGTTTGTCAAATACACCATAGTAAAGCAGAATACATAGCTGATGTCTAAAATTCACTCCAAGCAAAAAGAAAGCTTCACTTACAAAATCACTCTGCCAAACTGAACTCTGCCTTGTCAGTGGTAATATCAAAGAACCAACATCAACCAAGCAAAGAGACACTAAATCTACTCCTTGATAGTAGCTTAATGGCTATAGATGTCACGTATCTGGATTTCCATAAAGACTTTGATATGGTCCCCCACAATATTATTTCCTAAATTGGAGAGATACAGATTTGATGAATGGACTGTTTGGTGCATGAGGAATTGTTTAGACAGTTTCATTCAAAGTGTAGTGGTAAATGATTCAGTGTCCTGATGTGCAACGGTGACAAGTGGTGTCCCTCAGGGGTCCACATTTGCAGAAGTACTATTCAATATTTTCATCAATGACATAGAGGAAAGGATAGAGTGCACACTCAGAAAGTTTTCAAATGATGCCAAGCTGAGTGGTGCAGTAGACATGTCTGAGGAATGGGATGCTGTCCAGAGGAACTTGAACAAGTTTGAGCAGTGGGCCCATGGAAATGTCATGAGGATCAACAAGGCTAAGTGCAAGGTGCTGCACCTGGATCAGGGCAACCCCTTGTATCAATACAGATTGGGGGATGAAGGGATTGAGAGAAAACCTGCCCAGAATGTCTGGGTAGTACTGGTAGATAAGAAGCTGGTCATGAGGCAGCAATGTGCTCTTGCAGCCCAGAAGGCCAGTCTTATCCTGGGCTGCATCAGAAGAAGCGGGATCAAAAAGGCAGAGGGAGGTGATTCTCCCTTTCTAGTCCTCTCTGGTGACACTCCCATCTGGAGTACTCAGTCTGACTCAGGTCTTCAGCATAGGAAAGACATACAACTTTTGGAGTGAATCCAGAGGAGGATGATCAGCTGGAGCAGGTTTGCTATGAGGACAGGCTGAAAGAATCAGCATTGTTCAGCCTGGAAAACAGAAGACTGTGGAAAACTTACTATAACATTTTAGTACTTAAAAGGAAGTTATAAGAAAGTTGGGGGAAAACTTTGTAGCAGGATCTGTTGTGATAGCAGGAGGGGTAATGTGTTAAAACTAAAAGATGGTAGATTTAGACTACATATAAGCAAGTTTTTTTACAATAGGGGTGGTAAAATACAGGAACAGATTTCCCAGAGTCACTATCCCTGGAAACATTGAAGATTAGATTGGATGGGGCTCTGAGCAACCTGGTCTAGTGGAAAATGCTCCTGCTTATGGCAGGGAGGTTGGACTAGCTGGCCTTTAAAGGTCCCTTCCAACCCCAGCTACTCTGATTCTATGATAGTGTACCAGCACTCCAGACATCAACTAAATAAGGTTTTACAGAACAAAGTTTCTATTTCTACAAAGGTACATGCATACACAAAGTCAAGAAGGATGCATTGAAGTTCTGAGTCGTGTGCCAGGATGCTGCATTGTTCCTTTGGATTTCTTTTTGTTTGACATTTTGTGTGTGTGTAAACTATTTTTCAGTGAGGACAGTGTATATGTATATTCCAGATGGATGGGGAAAAAATTAAGAAGTGTGTAGAGTTAAAGAGTTTTGGCCACAACTGATTACTTTTCCTAAAGCCCTATTTCGCACAAATTCTGTGTTCGTTGCCTATTTTTGAGAGCACATGTAAGAAGGAAGGTCTGTTTACTATTTGATTTCATTACTGATTTTACTTGAGGAATAAGAAAAGTAGGTTGTCCCCTAACTTGGAGTTCCTTTTTTTTTTTTTTTTTTTTGCATCATTTTAAACTGTAAATTGAAGTATTTTCTTCCAGCTGTGGATTTGGGGTTTATTCAGTCTGTTTTTCAAGCATTTAACCATTTATATATGTATATATATATGAAAATACTTTTTCTTCAGTGGGGATAGTCTTTGAGACTTATAGCAGCTTTTTTTGGTGTTAGATTCTACCCTCTATTGAATCATTTCTTATGTTGGAAAGAATTTCTAAAGTATACATTTTACTTGGTGGCATGCAATTATAGTCCTTAGTTTAAACTAGTCCTTTTCTTTTAATAATGTGTTGGGCATGGTTGTGGCTGCTGCTGTTTTGACTGCAAAAACAATGGAAAAGTTGTGAGGGATCTATATTCCCAAATATATTTTGAAAGGCTTAATTAGACATAACCTTTAAACAGGAGCAATATGTATTCCAGAGTTCATGCAATCTTAATACTGCATAGCAAATCTAGATTTGCACACTGAGGCAAAATCCTTACCTTTGTTTATAAGATCTGTGTTATACACACAGTGGTATTGATAATGAAACATTCTTCCATGGGCAGGACCAGGTATAGAATGAGAGCAGTTCCCCAACCATTCCCATTGGTGGAGTGCTGCAGGAAGTGGCACAGCTCACTTCTTATGGTACTAGATTCTTTCTTATTAAAAGCGGGTGCAAGACTGAGGTAGGATTTGGGTTCCACAGTCTGAAGATAACTTCTTAAAAGAAAGAGCATGTTTAGCTTTAATGATTTTTTTTTTTTTTTTTCCATGACCCAAAGTATGCCTGTGTAGGCAGCCCTCAGCAAACAAAAGTATCAGTGAACTCAATTTATTTTTCCCCACTAGGGAGGATTTTACTCTTTATGTTCCAATTTATCATTGCTGGTCATTCTCCCTTGAATGCTGTTAAGTATCCACCAAGGACAACAGGAGTACATTGCAGGGCAGAGGAAGAAATAAGAGGAATGAAGTCTTAATCTGAGCTCCTCTTTGGAGGGAGCTGGAGACTGGACTTTTTTTCTCCTTGAGGAGATTACATTGCTGGCAGGAGCCAGACAATGTACATACCTTGGCCATAACCACAAGAAGACAAATGGAGAAGATAAGCTGTTCAGCTCCCAGGACCATTCAGTACTGAGCTACATTTCTATCCCAGTTCAGTCTCTGCACTTTAAGTGATATAACATTCAGCTTCAAATGAAAGAAGCAGTGGGTTTTCTCCCTGTAGGAAGTATGTTATCCGCTATGATACACAGAGAACTCAATATACAGAGGGAACAAAGGGCAAATGTTTTGTTGATATTGTTTCCTTGTCCGTGAAGCCCAGTGGTTCAGAGTACTCAACAGTCTGACACATCCAGAAGGTGATGACCAATTGTTAACAATCCTGTGAGCAACTTCTCCCAGCAGTTCTCAGAAAAAGCAATGCTGTGATGACGGAAAGGCACAGGATGTTATGGGATCCGTCTATGGCTTCTGGGATGTGGGAAGCAGAGAGCACACTGTTTTTGGAGGATGCATAGCTGTAAACAGGAAGCTTTGCAGGTCACAGCTGAGTCCTTGGGCTCTGTGCAGGACAGGAGGAGAAATATGCTGAAACAGGTAGTTGCAGTGAGCATGGGATTGTTGAGGCACAGACAGCGTATTTGGATTTCCTAAAAATACATCATTCAGTGTGTTCATTGACAGTCCATCAGGCTAGCTTATGCCCTGTTACCTTTTCAAACCAGGAAAAAAAAAAAGCAAGTTCTGAAATCAAGGGCATTTTGAAAGCACTCTAAAAGTAAGCACAGGCTTCCTTAAAATTTTCTGCTTAGGAAAGCACCTAGGTTAACAGTGAGTTGTTAAACCAGTATTATGCAGAACTACTGATAGTATTTAAATGAATTAATTTACTACTTGTTCAGTTAATTAGAGACCAAATCATTTCAGCCAATCCCCAACACAAAAATTTTGACCAGCTGCAGGAAAACTGCACTGGGAAGGGGAAGGAACAGGGTCCCTAGAGTGCTTTAGCAAACCTCCTCTGAAATTGCCAGCAACCAAAAAAAAAAAAAAAGCTACCACAACAAAAATCACATGTCAGAAGAACCTTGTATTTTGTCTGTGCAGGGAAGAATGGCCAGGACACTCACACAAGGCAGATTCAACCTTTGAGCCCTCTACCTCCCTCCTCCTCAGAAATCATGTTGCAAAATCTGTTCCTCAAATTACTCCGGTTCTGCTGGCATTAAGATGTATGAGTTTAATAGCTTGACAAAGGATCATGGGAACAGATAAGTACACGAGCACGTCCACTATTGTGTTTTGTGTTCTTGGCAGTCACTGTTGCCAAATGACCACTGAAAAAAGCAGCGCCTCTGACAACAATGCTTCTACCACAGCCTTTATGAGTAGAGAAAAACACATCCATTTCAGAGTCTGCATTTTGATCATCTTTACCACAAAGACAATCCTCTAAGACTTAGATAGTAGAACTCAGAGAGGAACTGCAAGGCTAGTTCTTGTAATTTAAATGGAATGCATTCTCACAGTGCCATGCATTTTAACCCTCTAAGGCAAGCACATAAAAGTCAGGAAGTTGAAAGGACCTTCATCCTCAGCTGGCCACAGATCTTTAGTAACAAAGGCTGACTCAGGGAAGATGATCCCACAAGTTAGCGCAAAATATGTAGAAATGCTCTGTCCTTACACCTGCAGCTCAGGCACTACTATTGCCATGGAGACTCCAGAGGAAATTCAGCAGAAGCTTACACCCAGAGCCGTTCCTGCTACTCGGACTTCATATGCTTGTTGTCCTCCAGTAAGACCTTTTAAAAATAACTCATCAGTCTTTTTTCATCCCTGTGTTATAAATAAAAAGAATACATTATTTGGGAGGAGAAACAAGAGTCAAAATATAAATTAATTTTTTGTATAAGAGCTAGTTATCCACTGTGATTTATATATTTCTCACAATAGATTTTAAATTCTGAAATAGTAAGGTAGAAAGGGGAGTGGCAGATAACACAGGAATGAGAATAAACATTAATAATATCCAGTTTGCTCTAATAGAAGCTGAGAAAAATATCATCTCTTTCAGAGAGGATGTATTTTACAAAGATAAAAGTTTTTCTTCATGAGCAATCCTTTTGGCAAACTCTGTCTCCGAAAAATTGCCATACCTCCTGGAACGCAGTGGTATTCCTTATTTTTTTAAAAAAGGAAAACCCTCAAAAAGTAAAGAACAAACAGGGACAGAGGCATGAGACAAGTCCTGGAAAACCGTAATTACATAAAATGAAAATTAACCCATGATCCTTGCTTCAGTCTTAAGCAAATATCAAGGCTTCTACATTCTATTTTGGTATCTTCTGTACAACAGCTTCTAGTTGGTTTAGGCCCTACCAGTATCTCATTGCTTACAGATGGAAGAAGAAAGCAGGTTTTTGTCTGCTGAAGGATCCTATAAATCTCCTCTCTCTACATGGCTGCAAACACCTGGCTCTGCTTACTACCCCGACAACTAGCCCAATGCTGTCTCTTGCTCATTCTCTCCTACGCTATAAAACTCTCCTACTTTATCTCTCACCTGTCTCTCATAACTACTCCTTAATAGGTACCAGGTGGCTCCTCTGACAGTGGAGGTTGACTCTTCCTATCACAGATATTAACTCTTTCCTTACTTCACTTGACATTAACAGTCTATGGATTTAGCCATGTTGTCTTGTGATGAGTCCTAATATAAGGTTGAGGAACTGAGGAGAGTCTTATGACTCCACAAACAAGACATTACCATCCTTTTCTTTCCACTTCCAGAGTAGTGAACAGAGAAGTGGAATCGAAAGCATGAGACCCACGCCCTGTTCTGCCTCTGAACTGTATGTGACCCTGTCATTAAGCAAGAACAAAATAGATAATCAAATATTTCCTGCTGGCCAAGGGTTTTATAGGAAAAGCAGAGCAATAAAGGCTGAAGAACCTTTTGCTACTGTACTTCTTATTAATTGCATTAGCAGTCCAGGAACTCATCACTTTACCTAGCAGTAAGATCTGTGCTAGGTAAGTTGCTCCTACTTCGGGTCACTTGTAATACAAAAGAGAGAACAAAATCCCTGAGGGCCATCAGAAATACGACAGTGCTGGGACTAGCTGATTCCTTATACCATGCAGTTAAATGGAGCCAGGCCATCAACTTAGGAGCTTTGCACTCTGTCCACAGCCAGTGCAATATCAAGGCAATATCAAACAGCCAAGAGATTGTTAATCTTTCAAAGTAGAAAGATGGCAAAGCCAAAATAGCTGGAGAAGTAGAGAAAAGAATTTAGCAAAACTTATTCTTTTAGAGTTAGTCTAATGGTATGGTAGCAAAAAATAGCTTTGGAAAAAATAGACTCTTCTAGTAGAATGATTCTCATATACTTGTCCAGTTTAATAAATTCTGAAATAATAAACTCTTAAGAGACTTGCATTTTGTCACTGAGATTCTAACTGCAGATATCAGTGGTAGAATTATACTGAGCAAACGCAAATGTCTGTGACCTGACCTAATCATCTAGGTTCCCTTTTTTTAAAGAGCTATTCTCCAGGACAATTCATCTCATTTGCAGCTAATATATAAAACTGGTGAGATGAATCTTCTGTAGTTAGGTGAACTGCATCCCATCTCATCTGCTGGGTGACACTCATCTTCAGTAATTTCTTTTTCATATTTGAATCAAATAAATTGTGAATTTTAGCTGTGATTTCTGTAGATCACTCATCATGAAGTACCTTGGAGGTGTAGAACAAGGCCTTAAAGAATTAGCTTGTGACTCTGAGAAACCTACCTATTGCTTTCTGTTATTGTTGACACCAATGTGGACATGAAGGATGTCAAAAGGGATATATAGCATACTGTTTTCTATCCTTCTTGCCTCTACTTAGCTGCTTCTACTGTGGAGAAAAAAAAAAGTTTGATCAACTAAAACACTTATAAATTAAATAATATTTTCACATAAATGAAATATATTTCAATAAAACAGTGGTATGGGAATCATAAAATATTCTGAATAAAAATATTTTCATAATCCACAACAAAAAAAATCCCTAAAATAAGATAAAAAAGCACTATTTGGATTATAAAACCACAAAGGATTTATTTTGCATTATTAATGAGATCTAAATGAAATAGAGATGTAATTTCTCTTTAGAAAAACAAAATCAGTATTTTTCTCAACTTCTGGCCATACTTAAATCTATTCATAGGTGCCAAAAACTTTTAGCAAAATTTTTGGGGTTCCAGACTTGCAGGTAACTGTATACAGTCACATGCTGCATTCCTCACTCTCAGCTTCCCTTTCCTTGTAAATTAAGTGTCAAATTAATTTTTGATTGTGATCTGCAGTTGACATATCCAGGACACAATTGTATGACCTTTACCAGATTCAACTGAATCACAAATACATGACATCTTTTTCCTGCTGTGTTTCATATGTGTTTATGATGTTACAGTTAATTTTTATCCTCTAAAATCAAAATGCTTCTCTCACTGTGCTATCTTTAATTATGTTTAATGAGGATGAACTCTTGGATACAAGACACAGAAGAGATCTAGAAGACAAACATTCTTATACCATATTTAAATTGATGTATACTTAAAAAATTTCAAAATAAATTACAAGAAAGATCATTCCCTAAGACTAAAATAAATAAACAATAACTTGGTTTCAAAACTTGGCAAATCAAAAATGAGATACAGTGAACATTAAGTCAGCATGGGTGAAGTACAAAATGGAGACAGTTGCTGAGGGTGAATCCTTCTGCAAACATGTAGGAGGAATTGCAGCGACATTGTCCCTGTCCCCAGCTGCTGCCAGCCCATCAGCTGAGCAGACTGTGAGCTCAGTGTGATGCTTTTCTCTCCACACCAGACTCTCATTTCCTCCAGATGCGAACAGGGATGTAGAGTTATAGTGTCCTTGAACCCTGAGATTAAAAGTCACTGGTCTGATGGGTTTGTGGACGAGTTTTTTGGCTTTGGTTTAATGGCATGAACCATCTGCTTGAATGACCACCTTTCTTTTCCAGTGTGAATCTGTCATCATGGCAACTAGATGAGGCTCGCAGGTTGGAACCTGCTTAGCAGAGAAAGTATCAGAGTGCTGGCAAGCCACCATCTAGGATGGACACTCATCTGGAATGTATTTCATCTTTTTTTCTGGATGCAACCACATCTATTATCCTTCTCAAGAAAATTGCAAAACTCTAATGTTTCCCTCTGGGTTTAGGGGGAACAGGGTGGGAGATCTGTGGTAAGAAAAGGGTGATTTTTAGCCTTTTTTTTGTTATTATTATTTGTTTGATTGTGTTTTGCAACAACTTGTGGAAATTCAGTGGCTGGAATTTTTTTAAGGAACATTTTCAAATAGTTGGGTAGGTCTCCTGGAACGCTGTTATTTTGCATAAAATCAAATAAAGACAGAAATAATACACAGATTCCTCTTTCATGCTGTTTGCCAGGATTAGAAACATACCCATGTTAAAAAAAAAAAAAAAAAAAAAAGTTTTAAGAGAGGAGAAAAGAAAAAAACAGAAACAGTTTAGTTAAAACATATAACCTGATACTGATGTACGTGTGTGTACACGTGTGTGTAGTGTTCTTCAGGTATGGGTTTGTAATTTTTGGCAATATTATTTTATATGTGTATTTCTTTATGTATATTTAGCCAACACCCTTAGATAGAATTCCATTTGGTGTCCTTGATGGAGAATATTTGTGTGACTGAGCCTTTTAAGCTACAGTTTTTTGCTTTGTTTGCTTGTTTTTGCTTTTGTGCTGGAGATTTTCACTGTTTCACCTCAGCATAGCACCTTGTGCATGCTCCTGTTTTCTGTCTGATTGTGTTACAAGACATAAAGTCAAGGTTCCCCTAGCTGTCTGCCATACCATGTCCTACATCTATTATTTACTGTCATATTCTGTGCTCCAGGTATCCTGGTATTTCATATAGCAATGAAGATACAGAGATGGAGGAACTCATACTGTCCTGGCCAGCTGGCTCACGAAGTTACTTGTTTCAAGTCACACGGTACTTTGGAGCTGACTAAAGAACTAGTTTAGTGGTTTCCATCAAAGCACAAGGTTAGAACTATGACTGGTCTTTAGGGTTAATTGATTCCATAGAAAGCATGGAGCCACCTCACTGATCAGAGACCAAATGGCACAACATGAAAAAAAATTACATAATGCATCTTGAATCATAATTCATTCTGAAATGACAATTGCTATTTAACAAAAGCATTTGCCTCTGTGTGTGGTTAAAGAAAGCTGGATTTATGGGTTCCTGTACAATCTTTATTAATGAATCCCAGATATTTCTACCAAAAAAAAAAATAAAAAAAGTCCAGTGTTCTAAAAAGAAGTAAAATATAAAGCAAATTTGTTCACCAGTGGCAGCAGCTACCCACCTAGACTGCAATGTAAGTCATATCTAGTATTTAAACATGCAAATAAGGTTAAGTTTGTAGTAAAGTTTCTTTATACTTGCATGCAGTGCAACTATGTTGGACTCAATGATCCTTATGGGTCCCTTACAACTTGATATTTTATATTTTGCATTCAGTTCCAAAGCTGTTCAGTGACATATATGTTTATTATTTCATTAATAAAGGAGACACTCATATTTAGAGGACTGGGGAAGAAAAAAAGTTAACTTTTCCTTTTGTATGGTGAAATGTTTCGTATTCTCACTAAAAAGCAAATCCTCAAAATAGAATTGTATGGCTCATAATTTACGGTATATTTAAAAGTGAACAACCGCATAGTTTGAAGCCACTCATTTTTCAGTTCATAGTTAAAAAGTCAAGTGTTGGACTTCTGGTAGACGCTTGTCACAGAAGTTGGGGAAAACCATCACACTTACACCAACAAGCAATGTGTGAAGAAGGCATCACTCTCCAGACGCTTTTGTAGTAACCCATGCTCTTCTGTGCTGTTTACACTTAAAGGATCTGTGTAGTTGTGAAGTACCTGTAGGGCTGTGTTGTTTTACAGGCACAAAATCTCGGCTGTTTTGAGGTCTCTTCATATATTTGCACAAAAGAGAAATTTATCCTTAAAAGCATCCAGCTTAGAAGATACATTTGTTTTTCTCAAATGCAGAAAAAGTACATAAATAGCTTTACTCTTTAGAATAATAGATATTATGTGAAGTATTGAACAGTGTACAGCATTTTAAGTAATAGTATGTTTTCTTTGTAAAATAAGGAATTTGGACTTTCAGCCAGTTTCAAGAGCATAAATAACATTAATAATCTGTTAGGGTAATTCATCACTATATACTTAGCTGACCAAGTATGATGACAAAAGATGAAAACCAAGTATTTTTTAAAACTGACATTATTATAAGGTACAGTTTAAAAAAGTAATTACCTGGTTTACCCACTAAAATTAAAATCAATATTTTATAACACCTGAAACTTATCTACTCTATGTTACTACTGAGAATTAAGAGAACAGGAAAAACCACTGTCCAAAGTAAGGGAGCCAGAAAAGCAAACATGGAAAGAAGGGACATGCTTCCAACTTCTGATGAATTAATAACACATAATATGTGTGGTCTTGCGATATGCTAAATGCCTCTCAAAACCAACAAAACCCTGCCTTTTATTTTATGTGTGTGACTGTCTCCTATCAACAAAAGGCAAACTATATTACCATCCACTCTATTTACCTATTAGGGAAGCATACAGGTCCCCAGACTGCAGTGCATTTCCTATTTGTTTAGTTGAGCAGCTGCTTCTTTCCTCAATTCCCTGCCACAAAAGTGGGACAAACTGAAAGACCTTGTTGCCTTTTGCCCTGGTGCAGTTATTCCTGTGCATTTGTACCTTTCGAGGAGTGAGCTCCATGGCCACAGGCTGTCCTTTGGGAAGCTTTGTTTCCTGTACTTGCAATATTTACTTGAAGATGACAACTCCATCCTTCCAACAGGATGTAAGTGATGTGGGAGTCACACAGTATGAAGTGCATTTGGTAATTGAAGCCAGTCCTGCTTAGGGCTTTTGAAAGGAAGCGTGAAGCCTTGCATTAGAGCGAGTTGTCAATGGGGCACCAGTGAAGAGAAAGAAGACAGACTTTTGTGTTCTCTGTGGTCTGTGTCACTGAGTAGATGGGCTGCTGTGATTTGAAACAGCTGTGAATGTGATTTGAATACTGCAGAAGTCTGATTGTAGTTTCAGTCTCTGGCTGGCTTCTTTGTGCAGTCTTACATCAAGGCAAGATGGTGTGAAGCAAGAAAGGAATCCCCAGAAAATAATAAATGCAGGAAGATGGCTTCAAATCTCAGTTGACAACTCTAACATATATCATGTGATATCTTGTCACCTCTTTTAAGACTTCTAGGCAGGCAGTCTATAAAACTTATTCTTCTTGTAGGGAAGACTTCTTTGAAAAAAGCATGGTGTTACTTTTAGTGCCACATGTACATATTCTGTGTATCACCTACATAATGTTTATTGTTCCAGTTATTGCCTTGCTGAAAATATTAACTACTCAGATTAAATCAGCATTAAAGTAAAACTTTAATTGCAACCTTATGCTTCTGAGAAGACATTAAATAGGTAGAGGAGAGATTATAGTTTCTCTTCACTCTGACTTGTCTTAATTCATTCATTGAAATGTGTAGGCCAATAGACTTACTGTCAGGGCTTGACCTGCTAATTCATTGAAGTTACTCCATAACCAGAACACAGAACCTTTCAGAAAACCACACTGGTGTAAACTGTGTCCAGTGGAACTGTCTCTCACAGAGGGATTTTGACAGTCTTGAAGTAGTTGCTCAATTGTAAGTAGTCCCATAGATGATTTAGCTGTTAAAGATGAGCCTGAAAAGAAGAGCTTTCCTTGATCAGGCGCTGCCTGTGGTAAAGACAAGAAGTCAACTAAACTAATGCTGGTTCTGTGGAATCTCTGCTTAAAGTGCAGCATAGTGCTGATTAGTGGTTTTGCTAGCTGAGGCAGGACTGGGAAACATCAGGTAGTTTTTCATCCACTCCTTGGCTTACTCTACCCTTTGTAGAACGTGTGCAACCTTCCACATCTACACTGCAGATCCAGGAGGCCCCAGGACAGTCATTAAACGTGAGAAATCCATATTTCCTGATCCTTGGTAGTGACATGGTCTAGGTCTTAATGCTTATAACAAAGGAATTCAGACAAATGGATCTGAAGTACTAATAAAAATGAAAGCTACATCTGCAGAGCAAATGTATGCTTTTCAGAAAGCGTGTTTCTTTATATGATGAATAAAGTCTCATAGAAACTTGCAGAAAAGCAACAAAACCCAAACACCCTTCTTTTTCCTACCCCATTTGTTGTAATAACTAATCTCAATCAAATGTGCATCTGTAATTTTTCTGTGTTTTCTCTTTATCTTTCATAGTGAGGAGATCAGCTGTGACTTAGGTACATCTGCAGTTATTTCTTTTCTCTCAGATTGTATTTGTTTTAGTTAAATGAAAACCCATGCTCTGTCTGGTTTGCTGAGGCAGCTGCTCCCTTGTGATTGATAGCACTCGGCTTTCATGTTTGCATACCTGTGGCTGGTATCTCCCATCTTGCATGACTTCAAAGGGAGGCATCCTTGACTGGCATCTTAATTCAAGGCTCATGTTGTCTGTGCTTGGCTGGGCCAGGAGCACGGCATTTGCTGAGTTTTCTTCCTGTCGCCATGTGTGTGCTGAGTGACCCCGATCACTCTCATCCTCCCACACAGAGAAGGTTGTCTAATGTTGGGTGAATTCTTCTGCTTTTGTCTGTTGATGTCCACAAGATAAGGTCTGGAGCATGACAGTTTGTTGTTTTTGCTAAGCCTTTAATGATGTGTAACACGTTTCCTGGAGGTGGGCTAATGTGGGGGTGAATACCTGAGGTCTGTTCAAAGATTCTGGTCACATCATAATAACTGAGCTTGTCAAGACATGTATGAATCAGGTTTTGTTGTGATATAAAGTGAATTGAACATTACTTGTGCTCTCAGATGCTGAGAAGAGGTTTCCAGGAAATGTGAAGATTATTTTTTTATTGACATTATGATAATGCCTCAGGCATCAGCTGTGACTGAATCTTCATGCCAGAGATGATGCATACATGCAAAGACTGTGCATCATGAAAAACCCTAAAACCTAAGTAAGCACCACAAAGAAGTTATGAAAGAAAGGAAAACTTGCTCATATACTCACATGCTATTTTATCAATATAGGACTGGAAGGGACCAACTCAGTGTACCACAGCCATAGGCAACCAGATGTCTAGGTGTTTACAGACAACATCTACCTCAGAGTAGAGTTCAGCACATGATGTGTGTACAGAAGTGTTCTTAGTGCGAGAGATAACCTTGCCTAACATTTCAGGGGATTTCTCCAGAGAAGAAAAAATCTCTAATGCCCTATCTACTGAATGCAAGGTCCTGAACCTGGGTCAGGGCAAAGCCCGATATTATCTCAGGCTGGGTAGAAAATGGATTGAGAGCAACCCTGGGGGGAAGGACTTGGGAGTGTTGGTGGATGGGAAGCTCAGCATGACCTGGCAATGTGCACTAACAGCTCAGAAAGCCAACAACATCCGGAGATACACCAAAAAAGGTGTGGCCAAAAGATCAAGGGAGTTGATTCTCCCCTCTACTCTGCTCTTGTGAAACTCCACCTCAAGTACTCCATCCAGCTCTGGGGCTTCTAGAATAAAAGGGATGTGGACCTAGAGTGTGTTCAGAGAAGGGCCACAAAGATGATCAGAGGGCTGGAGCAGTTCTCCTATGAAGACAGGGTGAGAGAGTTGGAGTTGTTTGGCCTGGAGAAGAGAAGTTTCCAGGGAGACCTTATAGAAGGCTACCAGTACTTAAACAGGGCTTACAAGAGATCTGGAGAAGGATGTTTTATTAGGACATGCAGTGATGTACAAGGACAAGGGGTAATGCATTTAAACTGAAAGAAGGTATATTTAGATTATATACTGGGAAAAAATTCTTCACTGTAAAGGATAGTGAGGCACTGGAACAGGTTGCCCAGAGAAGCTGTGAATGCCCCATCCCTGGAAGTGTTCAAGGCCAGTTTAGATGGGGCCCTGAACAACCCAGTCTACTGGAAAGTGTCCCTACCCATGGCAGGGCGATGGGAAATAGATGATTTTCAAGGTCCTTTCCAACCCAAACCATTCTCTGATTCTGTGATTCTATGTTGATGAATGAATAAGTAACATCTCCCTCTTTTCTGGGCTGACTACCTGGATGGCTACCTCCACTCAAAAAGATGGCAGGGGTCAGGATGGTAAGTGGTTAGTGGAAAGTACCTCCCTCACCTTGCATTGCTGGTCTCTTCCTGCTACTTAGCTTTAGAAGTTTTTAGTTCCCAATACGACATACCAAGAGAGTGCAGACACTAAAAGTCTATGAGATTTTCTGTGTGCAAACACTGTTTATATCTCCAAGTCAAGCCAGAACAAGTTGAAATTAGAAAAGCAGTATTTCTGGGTGTTATACATGCAGATAGGAAAGGGAGTTTCTGCTGTGTATAATACCTTAGATTTTTCTAGCAGTGATCTGATGCAAAATACACAAATAGTTCTGATAGAAAACTTTAGCTGAGACAGATAAACTGAAGGCATTTCAGACTGTGAAGGCCAAATCCTTATAAATCCTGCTTAACTATGGCATTGAAACATGTACTCAACTCAGTCTGGAGAGAAAATTTCAAATCTTGGCACTTCCTACTGACTCTCTGAAGCATCTCGATTCCCCTCCATTGTTGCTGAGTATCCCAGTGCAGAAGCCTAACTCCTTCCAGTCAGAGATACAACCTTCCAGTGTCATATAACTGCCTGTAAAAGTAAAGTAGCTTAGCATAATTAGTTCTACTTCTGGAGCTGGGAGACTGACTGCCTTACAGGTTTTGCTATAGTGCTACAGTGTCCTAACTCCCTTTATTAAAGGTTTGCTTCTGATGTTAAATGACTAAAAAATTTCTACTAGGAGAACCTTTAATTTTTGTGGGAGAATACCAGCTCATTGCTTTAATCACAGTATCAGTTTTCCTTGAAAAAAATCCCAAACTCTTGATCAAATTCAGAACTAATTCATTATTACATTTCCAAAAGCTATTTCAGTGAACCATTTAAAAAGACAGTTTAAAGAAATTGTACTTCTCTGCAAAAGATCTCAAATATATGCGGCATATTCAGTTGATAATACATTCAAAACCAAAGGGACTTGGACAGCATTTTTAGTGTCTCATAATCTAGGGATATAAAATTAGGAAATCAGTGGTCTGTGGATAAATATATGATCTTCTTGTTTTCTCTGCTGCAAGAATCTCAGGGTTTGGGTCTCACAACATCAGGTTTTGGCTAGGACATCAATGAGGTTTGCCTATTTTGGTCTAAATTTTTGTTTTGTGTAATCTGACTTTTTTTGGTTGAACCCTTCAGGATGCAAAAGCTATGTGGGAAAGGAAGCCTCTCTACTGTCAATAATATCTTCACATCTGGCCCAGACCACTATGGATTAAAAATATTTTCTGTTTTCTGATAGCTGATGCAATTAATGAGAGAAACATAGATGAAGTCAGCTGAATTGCAGGTGAAGAAAGCTCTCAGCGATATACCTCGCTATTGAACGACCTCGAGGCTCTGAACCACCTCTGCAAAAACCAGAACTGCTCACTCTGCCAAGAGTGTGGGATCCTTCAGGGTTACTCTCAGAAAAAAGTTCACTTGCCCTCTTGGTGCCCTTACTGGACTTCATCTGAGATAAATATTTCTGGTTTCCAAGATTCTGTTCATAAACATAAACTTCACTTTACATTTTGTAAAAATATAGAAAAAAAACCCCCCATATTCAGAGAAACCACAAAGAGAAACCAAGAGAGCATGATACCAGAAGAAAAAACATAACATCTCAACATGAATATTGGTCTTGGCAGTGCGTAGCAGTGTCCCTGATCTTGTTAAAATATCTAAAATTACCGCTCCATCAGTATTATTACCTGCAGGAAAGGAAAGAGACAGAAGTTCCTGGCATAGTTCAGAAAGACAAACTGTCAGAAAAATTGTAATGGACAAGAGTAGAATTTTTAAAATTGAGATAATCTGATCCATTTTATCCCTTTTATGTTAGAAGTAAAATCCAAGCAAATCATGTTATCTGCCTTCACATACAATGAAGGAAAACCAGGCATTTGCGTATTGCGATTTATTCCATTGGCTCTAAACATGATTTACAGTTAAGAAGAGCTTATTTCTCTTTCTTGAGACAAGGTGGCTAATGCAGCCTGGATGGCCAGTTTTTAATTATGTTAAATATGACAGGATGATTTTGGAGAGTTCACATTTCTTCTTTACAGTGACATTTAGCAATCAAACTAGCTTGATTAAGTAGGCTGAGTTGTACAATAAGCAGTTTAATACAGAAAAATGCACAGTCATTTATCTAGGTGTATAATCTTATTTATAAGAAGAGGGATTATGTCTTGCAAAGCAGTGATGTTGGTATGGATTTCTTGTTCCTGGTAGGTAAAACATTAAACATGCATTCCTACAGGGAGAAAAACACTTAGAAATCAAACATCAGTTTTAAATGTATATAAAATTAATTCCTTTAAAAAGTAGCAGATAATATTATCTCTTTACAGACTATTACTGAGACCATTACTGCTATCTGTTCCATCTCTGTTACCCTTCCTACAGAAAGAATAAACAAAACCAAGAAAAGAAGCTAGCAATGCTTACATTACTGAGTAACAAATAGCATGCTGTAAGACTCAGGGGTTTTAATTTGAGCTGATCCAGAATATTATTAAAAGATTACTTCCTCACCTTCACTAAGAAGCAAGGAGGAAGATTAAACAGTGGAAGAAGGGCAAAGTGAAACTCTTTAACAGCACAACATTTTTGTCAATTAACTACTACTCCTTCTGAGCTAGTTTATTTGAGATGTGGCAGATTCCCAGGGCTGGTTTTCCTTAAGAGAGGGCTGATAGTGTGACGGAGATATTATGAAAGACACAAATCAGATCACTTTACAAAAGTGTGATGATTGTTTTCCAGTCTAGAATTGGTATTCATTAATCTCTCCAGAAAAATAAGACTAATATCAGGCTGACTCTAAACTTCTAAAAGGCTTTGATAATTAAAGGCTTACTTCAGTCCTGAACTGCCTAAAGTTTTCTCACTTGTCTGCGCTGAGCTCTCAAATCCCAGTGGAAGCATTCTCATTGTAGATTTTTACTATTTCTGAAATGTGCTATGGGGCCACGGCATTGACAAATCCTGTTGTTCAGTTGTGCAGAAAGCAGATGCCAAATAGTATTCTTCCCATCCCCACTCTGCATCATCATCTAGACTTCTGTCTTGAAAAGTGTGCACATCTGGAGGAAGTCTCCTTTCCTGGGGAATTAAAACATCTTGTTTTAACATCAAAGAACAAATAATTGCATGCATGTATGTGTATATATAGATGCACACTTACATACACGTATATGTGCGTATGTCTGTACACGTATCAGTAGCTCCTTGCAGCAAACATGAGACAATAAGCATTACTTTGAGTCCTTGCATGCTCCTCAGTTAACTAAAGTAATGACACTGCAAGGCATATATATTTTCATTGTTGTAATCTACCCAAGATGTCTTGCAGTAAATATTTAAAAGCAGAGACAGGGTCAGGGATTACTTCCATTCTTATGGCCCTTTTTCAGCCAACTTTTTAGAGATCCTGTTCAAAAAGATACTTCTATGTAAAACTATGCCAACATTAGCCATCTTAACTCATTTATCTAGCATACAATCATATTTTGCACAGTGTTGCTTAATAAAGAAACTATTATATAAATATTGCTAAATAAAACACAAATCTGCACATACCCTTGAACTAAGTAAAGGGAGAGTAAAGAGAAGACATTTAGAGAATCCAAATTCACTAACAGGAGAAGCAGAAAAAGAGAGAAGGGAAAAAGGAAAAGAGATTATTTGCTGTAAATTTAAGTTATTGTTTTTAAGGGCCTGATTCAAATCTCATGCGTATCAAATTCATTTGTTCGACTTTGAGATATGGACATCAGATAAAGTTTCCACAAATATTATACTATGTTTTTCCTCCCTCATGGTAACAAGTTCCTTTCTGGTTTCTATCCTAAATTAACCTCACCAACAAAAATAGCTCAGTGTGACATCTGTGAAGGTCAGTGACAGAAATCCCCTCTGTGGGGAAAGCTTAAGAGGTCACCTGCATGTGGTGGACATCCTGTGCATGCACAAGGGCAATGAACATGTAACTCAGCTTTCCATGCACTTCATCAACTATTGTTATAAACAAAATTAGCTTACAAAATTATTCCTCCAGTAAAACAAGTAGAACACACTGAATGATTAAAGAGATATGAAAGGTGAAAAAGTATCTTTTCCTATTTTCTCTCCTGCTAATAGCAATTTCAAATGCAAGATGCTTTTAAAAATTCTTTTCTTTTATCTGAAAAAAAGGAAAGCGACAGCTTTTTTTTAATTATTTTTTTCCCCCTCTCCATAACAACTATTATGCTTGCTAGATGTCCGTTCCTTTATTATCTGCCAAGGACAGATAAACATGTAACACTCACAGTGATACTGGTACTCGCCTGGACTAACTGTTTATTTTAAGCAAAATGCACAGTTCCTCCTATTTGTCTGAGCATCCAACCCATCTTGAAGTAAAATCCTGAGCACTTACAAAGGAGGAGATTAATTTGCTGTGCAATTATTTGCTGCTTCAGGACAATAGCAAACATCATGATTCATGTAGTTTTATGTTAGACAAGACCTCAGCCAAATTCTCCATCTGTGAAGAACTAATAAAAATTCTTTGCCACTAAAGGATTGACAGGAACAAAAATGTAGTCTTTGACTTCTAAAAAGCCCTTTTGCTGAAAATATTTTTTAGTGTACAGGCATTCTTGGTCAGGAAAGCAGAAGATGAGGATGGTACAATTTATCTGAAATTAATAACAATCTACCAGCAGCTATGCTGCCAGAAACTTCCACTTGTTTGCAAGGTTTTAGAAAGCTTAAGAAGTTAAACATACTCACTCACTTTTACATTTTTTACTGCTTCCTGTTTAAGAGCAAGACAAGAAGTGGAAATTGCTCAAAAATAGCTTCTTGGAAGTTGCTTCCATACCAGACTGAGTGTGTTTTTACAATATTTCCAGCCCCCTTTTCCATATCATCAAGTTCTCATATCAACAAGTACTTGAACAGTATGTTGCTGATTAGAAACCACACCAGACTTGTAAACCTTGGATCCACTAGCAAATGTGATTTTAGTGTTAGAACCATAAAATATAAAGACATGTTAAAAGCAATGGATGAGTACAAGACCTTGGAGGTATCAGGGTGGAAGATAAAGTTTCTTCAGCACAAAGAATGTTGCTCACTTAGCCCTAGCCCTAAACCTACATGTTGGTTAGTGTTTTCTGAGTGCTCAGCTGGTTGCTACAGAATGTTTATTCCTGAAAAATAATATTTTATTTCCAGATAATTATGTTTTAAAATACTTTCTTTTCAATTACAAACCTTTGTAATATGGTCCTGATTAATAGATGTATAAAAGTGAGTGTTGAGATTTATATAAATTACCAGTAATATCTGACAAGATAATCTAAGGGGAAAGTATATACAGTAAGGTAGGAAATCAATGGTCCTTTATGGCCTTTTTATATGTTCTTATGTTCACAATCATCAAAAAGACAATATGGTTTATATAGTCCATCCAAATCTCATTGCACCTCTGGGGATCAAACAGGACTGAACTATCTATCCCACAGTATTATTTTCTTCATGCGGACAAAATTCCCATTTGTTTATTTTTAAAGCATTTTCCTTTATGCATATCTTCAGAACACTGAGACAAACTTAATTCAAAGTGAATGGTAAAACAAAGAGAAGTAGAGGAAACACAACACCAACATGGTTTTGGTGACTACTGCATATATGCAATGGCAATTAATGTCACCCATGCACCAGCCTTGTGCTAGAGCTTGCTGCCTGCAAAATACTTTAATGACCCTGACCAAGATCACTGTTATCATGTTCTTCTCTGTCCTCAAACGCTCTTCTTTCCTTCTCTTTGTTCTTGCTCATTTTCCTTCCTCCTTCACCACAGCAAGATATTTGGGGGTTGAGTTCCATGGCTGCTGTTCCATGGTATTTGTGGTAAAAACCAAGTCTGGCAGCTGTCTTAACATTCAATCAGCTTGTTTTCTTTTTCTACAGGGAGCCTGAGGTGAGGAGGAAGGGAGCACCAACAAAACCCAAATATCTGAAATGAAATCTTTTGGCAGGCTGACTTTATTCAGCATTTGTTTGTTCAGTTCTGATGCTCAACCGGGCATAATAATCACTAGGGTGATTTTGGAGGATTAAAGTCTTAAGGCCCAGTGGATTAGCATGTTCAAACCTACATCTTTCAGCTGTCAGATAGAAGAAGGGTTGCTTCAGGAGCTGATTTTTTTTGTAAGTGCTTGCATGCAGAGAGCCCAATTTGTCAAAGTATTGAGCAGCTCCCAAGAACTAACGAATTTATCTTCCAAGCTGCTTGGAGAAGTGGAGAAGGATTATCTCCAGTTTATAGTTGTGGAAGCAAAGCACAGACGGATTAAATTACTTGTTTCAGGTCACATACAGGGCACTCCAGGCTGCAGGGCCACTTGCTGATTTGGAGCAGAAACAAAATAAAGCAGTGCTGTGAGCTTCTTCATTATGAAAGTGGTCTTATGAGATTCTTCATTACTTTTTGCAATGTGGAGAAAATGCCTTCCTTGTGCCTTTGTCTACTGAAAGTTTTAGAAAGGTTTTGGTGAACTTCAGAGCCCCTGATCTCTCCATCAAGGTCTTTCAGTAATGGTGTTGATATTAGCCATTAAAAACAGCAGAGAAAGACCTTGGCTGGGTGCCTTGGATGTAAAGGAGTACATCTTGGCTGAAAGAGGTGAACTGGGCAATTCACCAAAAAGTTTTGATTACTACCTTGGCCCACAAGCTTTCTTCAGCTAGACCTGTTAAGGGAAGGAATGTTATGCAATTGGTATAGACCAAAGCCTCTGGGAAGATTAATTTGGAGGAGTTAATGTCAGGCATTTGGTGTGTCATTCATGCATCACAGCAATTGTTTTTAGTGCTGGGAGTAAGGGAGCTATGCTGAAGTTCTTATTTAAAGGAGGGGAGGGGAGGGGAGGGGAGGGGAGGAGAGGAGAGGGGAGGAGAGGAGAGGAGAGGAGAGGAGAGGAGAGGAGAGGAGAGGAGAGGAGAGGAGAGGAGAG
>JAWWEE010000105.1:64824203-64977023 GCA_035221455.1 Xenops minutus | reverse complement strand
AGGAGAGGAGAGGAGAGGAGAGGAGAGGAGAGGAGAGGAGAGGAGAGGAGAGGAGAGGAGAGGAGAGGAGAGGAGATCCTCAGTTTGCATCTTTATGACTTTTGTCACCTGAAACTCCTGTGCAGATGGACCCATACAATCCCATTGACATTGTAGAACTTCCTCTCCCATCTTTCTGTGAGACTGTCAAAAAAGAAACAAAATAATGTGGATTACCTGGAAGCCAAGGCCCTCAAAAATTTTCACTATATTATTCAGTTAAAGCTTGCAAACATATTGATAACACCTTGCTGTTCTTTTCCAATTATGTCCTTTGTAACATCAGTAAAAGTCATAAATATTTAATTTCAGTTTCTACAAAAAAGGCAAACATAGATAAGAACACTCATCATCATTTGAATCTGAGAAATTAGTTCTACATCTGTTTTCCCCACTCCTTCATTTCCTTTCTTTTCTTCTAACTTCACCTATCCTCACAAGCATGAAGTATCTGGATGTGTATTAGTCCTCCTAAAATGAACTTGGGCCTATTTTTTCCTGATTATTGCAGTAGCAGAGTAAAACAAAGAGCCATGATTATTCCCTCTAGTATGATGATTGTCTAATCTCCTTTACAAATATTAGTAGTCTGTATAAGAGGTGTGTAAAGCAATCTGTCTCACATCAGGTGAGATACATCAAGAGAAAAGTATAATCTTAGGAAGATAATATATTGGCCTTGTTTTCTGATCTGCTAATCACATGGAAAGTGAAAAACACATCTTCTGACCCATCCACGCTTGTCGGGGTAAGAAAACTCATGGTTGCTGAGATTGCCTTTGAGGCTCTTTTTAAGAAGTCAGAGCTTTGCTGAACGTATTGCAACGTAGCAGTGCTGCACCACTTTTCCTTCACACTGCGCAGGCAAGAGGTACTTCTTAAAAATATGGAAGAAGGTGATCAGTGGAAATTTTTTTTGTAAAATTTTTCCTGCATAGGATAAAAAGATTCTCAGAAATACAGTAGCAGATCTCTTTAAAAGAGTTCCCTTTGCTTTGTGTAACCTACCTATCTGCCTTTTACATGAAGCTGTCCTTGAAAACTGTAAAGTTTTTTACAGGAACTGGAGAGAAAATGGAGCTGTGCAGCTCTTCTCTTACCCAGCTCCCTTCTTTTGGCCTCACAGCTGCCCTCAATGCTAAATTTCCCTGCATGCATGCAGACAGTTATCCTACATGGGCAGTCTATATCCTACCCCTTGGAGTACATGGCACTTGTGTTTAAGCACACCATACTGCACTGACAGCCTTTCGTCTCTCTGCAAAGAAGTTGTGCAGTAGGAATGGAGGCAGATGACAGAACCCCTCTCTCCACTTTCCTGTAAGTTGCTGCCCAGATTTAGCTGCAATTTTGTGCCACAAATAGTCGATGTCTTTGATCAGTGCTACTGAATGGGGTGTATCTCTCAAAAACAGCTTAACAGCAAATGCATCAGTTTCATTTTTTATCTCAATATAAATGTACAAGCAGTGAAGGAAAAATGGGAAGAAAGCAAGTTTCCTACTCCCCCATGCTATTCATTCTTAACAAAGCTGACACCAGGAAGGTATTCTGGAAATACTATATATTATTTTGTGGTGCACAGATCGCTTTTCAAATAGAAAAGTAGTCCACATAGTCATCTATTCACATCTGGATATAACTTTTTGGTCCGACTAAAAATCACCTAAGCTGCTTTATGCACTTAGGAAATATTCCAATGCATATGTAAAGGGATGCTGCTTCAGTTTATTGGTTTGGGGTTTTTTTTCAGAAGACTCTGGAATATCATGCATTTTTTCCATCAGAAGAGTGAAATCAATTTACCTCCAAATGTGCCCCCTTGGGGCATACTGTACTTTTTGTTCATGTATTAAGAATACGTGAACATGTCTAGGGCTTACTGGTGTGCTTCCCAGACAAATAGAAATACGTTTTTAAGAAAAATAAGTAGGTGGAAACAGTAGATTCCTCTTTGTTCTTTTGAAACAGCCCGTTGCTCCAAATAATGATATGTACATAGCAGGTATAAACAAGTGTCCTCTCTCTCTCCAGATTATAAGAATTCATTCTTTTCATTGGAAATTTCATACGGAATGATGTGGCCACAACATGTTCCAATGGTATGGTAGGATCTACAAGTAAATGCAACTGTCAAATGAATCACAAAGTGCCAAATTTTAAATTAAATACTTTCCAGGATGATTCCATATTGAGTTGCACCATATATCACTTAGGTATAAATTTTAATTATTGAGATTTTATCAGGCTCTTGTTCTGAGGCAGCGTTGTACTCACAAATCTCTCTGTCAATACGCTGAAATTATATCAGTATACATACATCAGAAATATTTTACTTATACTAGGAAGCAAATATATATTGTTACTCACTAAAGGACTGTTTGGAAATGTGCATTTATATTACTATATTTTAGATTATATCCTACTGTATCCTTCAGAGAATCTCCAGAAAGGTTAAAATCAATGTCCAGGGATGGGAAAAAATAAACAGGTAAATCTTTGTGCAAAGACTTTCTGAATTATAGAAGCAGAGGGCTGAAGGGCAGGTTATATATGCTTTGTTTTCTTTCCTCTTTGTTTTTTTCCACTCACTACTGTGTCTCACTACTGTAATTCATTTTTCAGCAAAAGAGAACAGTGTGTGACGATGTAACTGTCTAGCCACTAAGAACGATGAGAACAATTACTTTCTCAAAGCTCCTGAAAGGAAATATAAACATAAACTCTGAAGAGCTCAGACCCTCTGGAGACCTTTTCAGTAGTTTAGCAGCCTCCCTGAGAGGAAGGTTTCAGGCTTCATCTCAAATCCAAGCTTTTCAGGTTGGACAGGAGTCTGCAAATGAAGTTTCAGTCTGAGCATGCTTCTAGGATGATGAATGATTGAATTAATTTCAAAATTTCTGCCCATCCTCATTTTTCACCAACTACAGATATCCCTCTGTCATGAGGAATCCCAGTTGGAGTGGAGGGTAACACAATTAGCATGATTTGTTGTGCTATGTAATTAAACAAACAGTGTAATTGTCTGGAATTAATGAAAGTAAGAGGAAATGGAGCCTAGCAATTAGGGTCAAAGGCTTTCACTGCTGCAGACCTAAAGTGTTGAAGAGTGATAAATAGCAACAAAAGACTGCAGGAAAAATGTTGAAAATAGATTCTGTTCCTGTCAATTTATCTGAAATTTCCTATTTTGTGTAGAGGTGGGGGAAAGGAAACTCAGTAGGGTAACATTCAGCTGAGTACTACAGTGCAATACATGTTAGCATATTACCATATATATATATATATATATATATATATATGTACTATACAGCATTTTATTCCTGTTTATGTTGGATCTAAGTGTGACCAAATTGTTACTAGGAACCAAAATATGCAGAAAACCACAAATGGGCAAATTAGCAGACACTAATCTCTGCACCAAGGGATTTACAATATGGCAAGAAAATATTATTTTCCTCATTTCTATAGTTTGGTGCTTGATGGTAGAGTTGGACACAGTGTGAAGAAAGAAGAGGAGGAGAGAGAGAAAGGGGGAAAGGGTTGGACAGAAAAGTAGAGCATCTCTGTGCCACGTGACCTGGAGTGCTTTCTGCAACAAGTGAGGTCAACAGGGACACATAGTCTCTGCAGTGACACATTTATGTGGTTAATAAAGAATTAAACAAATAGCCTCCTCATATTTACATAGAATTTGAATAATCTGGTAATTTTATTCTGAAAATTTGAACACCCACCAGGCAATTGAATAGCAAAACCAGTATTCCTTATTAATTTATTTTCCTCACTTGTCTTCTGCTTTTCTCCATTTCCCCCTTAATCTTTGTCTCTGTCTGGATTTGCTTGTACTGCCTTTCAGTGCCTACACCTATAACACTGAAGTTATAGAGCTATAATTTTGTGCTATGAAACACCTAGCCTGTTTCCCAATTAAGGTTTCTAGGAAAAAGTTGTGTTTGTTATATAGATCTGGCTTTCATGAAGGCAGTTGTTCTTTTAATGGAATAACATTAAAACAGAATTTGTATTAGAAACTACACAAGATGAAAGCTAAGAAAAACACACACACACACAAAAACCCCAAACAAACAAGAAAAAAACCACCCAAGAATGGGAAGAAACATTTTGCACTTTCTGTGTGGGTAGATCTATGCATGATCAGCTAGGCATACAAATAAAACAAAAAATGGGAAATAAATTGATGCAAAACCTCAACATAAAACAGATCACAGAATACATAAGGAAAACAGGAATAAGGAGTTGAAATCCTTGAGAAGGAGAGTTAGTATTTTAAAAAAGAAATCAAGCATTGAGGCAAGACTGGGAAACTAAAAAAAAAAAAAAAAAAAAGGAATTTTATGAATGAGAGGTGGAAGATAGAAAAGACAGGTAGGAAAAAACAACTGGGAAGATTTTATCTATTTGTGACAAAGGAGAAAAGGAAGACAGACTTCTTCAAATATCTGACAAAACGGTTTGGAACACAGGAACAGTTGCAAGCATGAATTGTAGATTAATTAAAAAAGTTGAAATATTGTATGTCTAAAAAACATTTCATAGACTTTTTTTCTTACACATACTGTGGTTTACTGATTCAAGACAGAATCAAAAGTGAAAGCTTGAAAATACAGTGAAAAGGAGGATTCTCACATTTTCAAGGCAGCTACCAGGAAAGAATGGAAGGTCTCTGGGAAAGCTTGTACTTACAGGAATTCCAGTGAAAGAGATGAAGATATATAGAAAGGAGCTTTGAACTTCCACTTTCAGAGCCCAATTTGTCAGCTTTTGGGGCCAAGTACCATACTTGAGAATAAGAATACAGAAGAAGAAAGAGAATTCACAGAGATAAAAGTGCACAGGTGCTGAATAGAGAATATTGGAAGATGGAAAACAAAAGAGTGATAGAATATAATTGCTCCACTTCAATTTGGTTCTTTCATGCAGGTTTCAACACTGTGTGTACATATTGCAACCCCTGCATTATGGGTCTTTGCTTTCACTCACTGTTGATTTTCTGACACATGTACAAATGAAGCAAGAACTGCATTCAACCATATAAAAGCGGTCTTAAGAGCAGAGTTATAATTCTGAAATCAGACTGTTTGGTCACTAAACCATCTAAAGCAATAGAAGACATAATCTGAATGTTGAACTGAACTTTCGCTGGAAGATCACAAATGGAAAAGGAAGAATTTGGGAGGCTTAAGCTGGATGACCCGGGGGAGGAAATGTAGGAAAATGATATGATGTGTGTTTGAGAATATCCAGAATATTCTCTGTTAAACTTCTGTCAAATTTTAAAATTACAAGGAAAAGGAATTGCTTGGAATGAATACTTAAAAATAGAGCTACATATTACAGACTTAGTATCTGGCAGGCTGCTGATTAACAGCTATGACAGTGCCTTACTTCCAAAGATAACCTGAGTGAAAGAAATGCAACTTTTTCTTTAAAAGCCTAGGAGAAAGTTAATGAGTCTGCCATAGCCTTGAGAACATAAATTTTAAGATACCAGGACCAAATGATATGACTCCTAATTGAGCAAATCTCCCATGTATATTCATTGTGATCAATCATAAAACCAACACACGAGCAATCACCACTTAATGATGTGAAATCTGTTTCTGGACAACTTTGAACTCTGCAGGCGAATGGTACGGATATATCAGCATTCCTCCCAAGAAGATGTTTTGGACAAACTCCAGCTTGGCAGGTTTTACACAACACTTGCTATCCGATAAATACAATAAACATAAAATGACTACTCTTTACATAAGAACAGTAATGGTCAATGTGCAAGAATAGCCTTGATGAATAAGAAAAAGTTTATTCATATGAATAATGTTAGTTATAAAAACACACAAAACAGTGCAGCAAGTCTCCCTGCAAGGCCTAGCAGAAATAATTAAATCCAGTTAACTCATATTACTTATTAATATTGCTATCCTATGCAACAGCATTTAGCACAATCCTATGTTTTGTTCAGATATAAAACTTTGCAGAGTCATCTTATTGCTCTATGATTTGCAGTAAACTATTCCATAATAAGATAGGTTGAAACACACAAATGTACATGTAGAAACTGCAGAATTAAACCCTAAAAATAAGGATGCCTTTTTCATACTTAGGATTCTTTTTTTTTTTTTTATCTTCATGAGTGACTATACAGCTACAGGATGACTCACAGTATGCCTGATACTCAGCTCTAAGTGATTCTGGAACCTGTTAGTCATCTGCATGATGCATTTCCTACAAAGACGAAGAAGTCCTCTGGCAAGGAATGCACATTGACACAAGCAGGTGAAACACTGAAGAGAAAAGCTGTATGCTGTTTCCAATAACACACAGTTAAAATGCTTGACAAAAGTGTATACGTATAATGATCTATCCATCCCAACCCCATATCCATTCATGATTAAACTTTTTGTGAGAAGTTATGCCTCTGACCAACATCCTGTACTCTCAGTAGTGAGTAGTTTCCTGTTGGCGTTTTGCCAAAAATAATAACCAATCTACAAATTGAAGGAAAACTATTCTAAGTCAATTGCCCCAAACAGAAAATGGTTATGAATCCCATTTCTCACACATATTTCAGGAACTTCGCATCCCCTCTTTGAACTCTCTGAAAGGCAGAAGCATTTTCCAGTAAATATTTTCCTATAATTGTTCAGAAAACAGTACATTGAAATTCCAGACACCTTTCTTGGTGAAGTCAAAAATGTTACATTTGTCTTGCAAGTCTTACTAGAAATTAACAAGAAAGATCCTGGTTGCTATGCTCAGAGGTTAGCACATTGTGTGAGATGTTATATGAGAAAAACAACTTCCTTCTCCAGACAGTGACACGAGTCTGGTTCACAGAAGATGAGACGTGACATCATTTTAGAAGTGGCACCAATTTTCAAGACACAAGAGCAAAGAACCACTCTATTCTCTATGAGCCCCTTTTTCCTTTTGTCAAATAAACTCATTCTGAGTTCTGCAAATTCTGATGAGCTGAGATTTCTTTCTTGACATTTAGAGTCAGTCAGTAAGAAAATTCACTGGTGCTGTATATACTGAGAACACTTTAACTTTGGATGATTCTAAACTTTTACTCAAGAAAAAGACCAAAAGCATTCAAGCTGAGATTATATAAAGGGCCTTTGATCACTTCCAAAGGTGTTTTCAAAAGGGTGGGCATAAGAGCTACAACAAATACAGACTCTTCAATAGATGGCAGGACCTAGATACACATCAAGAAACACACTTCTGCTATAATTTAGGGCACAACTTTGCTGACTAGTAATTAAAAACTTTATCTTACATATTAGTCTGCAACTTGGACCAGTCTCAAAGTCCAGTTTCCACATATGAGGAGTAGTCTAGGCAACCTCTATAGAGGTTGAGTCCTAGAAACACAGACTCAACTGGAGTGACTCCTTGTCCTTTTTTTCCTCCCTCCTTCAGTTACCAGGAAGCATATTATCAGTCTCCAGACTGTTCAGGATATTTACACAGGGAAAAAATACCTCCTGGTTTACCCCAATACTACCTTATGTTTGGTTGATCAGGGCACAGCACAGTAATGTCCATGCATGTCTATTTCTATTCTGTAGCTATTTGTGTTCTGCAAATAAATTGCCCTATCAATAACTGTTCCAGCTTAAGCCAATAGAAAATTGTGATAGCTAATTGAAGCTGAGGATCTGAGCTACTGTATAAGAAGGCTTCAGAGCCTTCCAAGTTAACATCTCTGCCCCCAGAGCCTTTATTTCTTACCTGCAACTGGCACAATTTATGACTCTAATAAAGGCTATGCCAAATCAGTCTATCATCTATCATTAAAATATCTATGTTCATCATGATAGTCTTACCTCTAGAGATTTCTGAATTTACTGAAACATAAATCTTTGAAAACAAAGTTGAAAAAAAACATACTTGGAGGTTTCTATGTTCTCCCTTAAACCAGCTTCCTCCCACCATTTACCATATCTCATGCTGTTCTCCGGTACAGCTTTTCTCTCATGTGAAACAGCAAAAAATACATCTCTAGTTGATAATAGGTTGCCATCTCTGCGGATTATGTTGTCAGGAGACAACAGATGAACCATCCCATTTTCTTATGGTTCATGGCCACAGTACAACACATATTTGAAGGGACCTTTACTTTGAGTTCATTAAATTAATCTGTCATTTATAGACTGAACCTGACCTATGAGAATCTATGAGGAGTCTGAGCTAGCATTTTGGAGAGGACATGGAAATGGCTTAAATAAATTTAAATAAATAGGAAACCTCCCGCAAATAAATAGCATTTACTCTAATTTCTGTATGTTTCATTGTAAGTGAAATAATATAAAATATTATTCCAGTAAGTCCTACAGCAGGTTTTGTACCTTATAAAAACTGTTTCTCAGAGTTTCTTATGAAAAAGGTTTTTGAAGACAGCATTGCTTCCCAGAATGAATGGACTTCTGACAAACAGACATTTTTGGTAGAAAAAATGTTCTCAAAATCATCTAAATAATTCTACATGTAATCTTGTAAAATGCTTCCTAAGCCCCAGTCTCTCCCATATCAGTCAGTAATGTTTTATCATCATGGCAGAACTGGTAGAGTTGCACTTTGTGCACAAAGTAAAAAGCCTTTCAAAAACTGCCTAAAGTGCATGAACCCTACTTTTCTGATCTTGAGATGAAAGGCAGCCCCTCATTTAGTAGGTAGTGTTATTTCTATTGCTGGCATTCCATCAACTACAGGATTGTGTGGCACACAAAGCAAATAAGTTACAAGCATATCTAAACACCACCTTCTGCCTCCCCTCATTGTTATGAGAATGGATTGTATTATACTCTGCTGCCCTTTGATGAAACAGATTTTGCTCTTCATGCCAAAAAGCTTGTTTTGAACAGAAAAATAGAAATAAAAGCACTTTTTTTTAATAAAAGCAAGATTCTGCATGTTGATGTTGGAAGGTACAGTAAAACAAAAAGCTCTCATATAACAGGTTAGCACTAGATCTGTAGAGGTAGGGGAGAGGGGTTGAACTGCAGGGCGTTGGGGCTAGACCTATCCTGTGAAGCCATACTGAGAGCACCAAGATGAACCTCTGCTGGGATAACCCAGGCCTGATACTTCATCTTTTGCAGAACTCTCAGTAACTCCTAACAAAACTGTTATTTTGGGACACTTTGCCTTGAAAGATAACTTGCATTCTGGCTTCCCTTAAAACAAGCATACAAAGGAGACGATTGAGGCAAGCACATCTGTGTGAAGCTGACTCTGTATCCAACTAGATGATATGTTTAACTTGCAGCATCTCTCTGGCATGTGTTACTCAATCTCTACTTGAGTCAACTTGAACACTTGGCCTAAGACAAGCACCCCACATAGAAATACTGCTTTCTTACTCTCCTACTGGGCAGAAAGAGAAATGGAAATATGACCAGAACCTTTTGAATATTTACTTTTAAAGGGAGGAATGAAAAACCTCCATCATCCAAGAACTGTGTGCAAGTCAGGCAATAACATCCTCTTTCCAGGAAAAGTTGGTACGTTATCAAGAATTTTCCTTCAAATCTCATTGACAGATATTTTATTTAGCAGATGTTATCTGGTGCTTAAGAAGATTATCAAAAGAGCAGGTGTGAAGATGAAAAAAGTTTGCAACACTTGAGTTCGTGAGCAAAGCTGTGTCAGCTACTGTAACTGTTGTTTCATAAGCTGTGCAATGTTAGAAGGTGTAATGATATAAAGAAGAAAGCAAAAGCCTGTCTATAGATATTTATAGGGCCTTAATCCTATATCGAGGGATACAAATCAGGAGTATATTCTAGTATATTCTGAACAATACTTCAGCTAAAATAATGTTGACTAATTCTGTCCTGATTTTCTCCCACTGAGACCCTAGCCTGCTGGGATCTCAGAAACCTACCTGAAACACAAATCAACCTGACAGTAGCACTCTGTATAGGAACATTTTGTAGCATATCAGTGACATCTGTCAAGCTTTCCTTAGCAGTCAGCTACGTAATGCAGAGAAAGTTGAGATGTGCAGTAACAACAAAACAGAATACTCCCACTGAAAAAATGTCATCTTTTCTTGTATTCAGTAAACCCAGCAACAAGGGAGGTGAATCTGTGTGCCAGCAGCTGAAGCTTATAATAAGTTATTGGAGTACAGGTTCTACCCTAATGCACTTCTAGAGGACCAAAGATATTTGGAAATATCCAGCAACAATCCTTCTCAAATAAATAATTTTTCTACTCTGATTCATACCACCCATTAGATGATGCTGTCACTTAGGTCTCTGTCACTCATTTTGTTGCTTCTTGCCTGGAAGGTTAAAAAGAGTGGGAGAGGTAAAAATGTAAGGAAGGAGGGTATACCTCTTTCATGCAATTAGAAATGGAGAATTACTTTGGGAGTTACCTTTTCTTACAAGCCCACCCTCCTCCATGTATGCTACTAATGATAATAGTTCCCTGTCAGTTCTTAAACTTGGTTTCAATGATGTCCACATCATGGCCCTCATCCTTGGTCCTTTCCTATTGAAAAAATGAAGGAAAATTATCTTTTTGGCGTAGAAGATTATCTTCAAGATGGAAGAAAGGCTTGGATACAGGATAAGTCAATAAAATATCTTGCCCATACAATTAGGTTTCTCTTCAAGGTCGAAAAGTCTGATGGGTATCAGGTTATGCAAGTTACTATTGTTAAATGACTTAATGGTTTGCCTTTCACTGCTTGTCTAAGCTGACAAAGGAAGTGATTTCACATAGAAAAGCCCAAAGTCATGAGACTACCAGCCTCATTTCACAGACTTGGTTATTTCAAGTGAATTTTAAGAAATCCTTGAGAAGCTTTTTTCAATCTTCTGATATGTTTCTTAAAAGCAGGTTTAAGAATAGATTTTCACTGTAAAGCACACTGGAATTCTGAGTGTACCTGCTAGTTATTATGTACACAGATGACTGATTTGCTTAAGAAACCGACAAATGCCAGTGGTTTTTTACAGAGCATTTTTTTGCATCGTGTTTTCAATTGACTCTCTCCTCATGCAGTTCAGTTATTTGAATGCACAGATCAAACCATGGAACTGAATGGACTTGAGCAAAGAACTGATTTACCCGTTCTATGAAAATTCTCAAGAATTAGCAAAAATTTCATATTCTACATCAGGACAATTCCAAGATTTTATGTGTTTCTTATTTCTCCCAATTACTCAATATTGCAGGCAATGAAGTCACAGAGTTACTTGGACAGTCTCTCACTCATCCAGTAGATATTTACTTAATCAAGGTGCAAAAGCCACAGGAACAGATGCTACTCCTCATTAGGGTGTGAAAAACCAAAGCTCAAGACCCTGTTTTAGTCTGAAAAGCAGAACAGTTGCAGCAGGGAATTAATGAGAGAGTCCACTCATCACAGCCACCCAGGAACATTCAGTATGTGCGTGAACGAGAGTCAAATCCTTGCACTGAATCTGCAGCAACAAAAACCTCAACTGCTGTTTGGTGTATCTTAGAGAACACCTTGATATCTGTCCATTAGATCTTCGATGTTTTACATTCAACAGAAAATTATATAGGTATTGACAAGATATTTTGTAAAAAACTTTCTGGACATCTTCAGCTCAATTGACAAAAGTCCAGCAATTTATCAGTCCAGCTTTTCAGTCCCACTTTCCTGGCCTCAACAATTCCTCTCTGACTCCAGGGTCTTCCATTTCATTGTCTTTCTACTGTTACCTAACTCTTCAGGCTTCATTCTTCATCCTCTCTTTTACTCTATAAGCAGCAGAAGACAATATTTTCTCTATTATTAAATGATTTTTTTTTTTCCCCCCACAGGATATTTCTAATGCTGCTTTTTCTAAAGCAAAGAAACTAAATAAAAAATAAAATGAAAAAATCAATGTCCATTCTTTTATTCATGGGTCTTGGGTGTTTAATCATTTGCAGATTCCAATATGACAGGAGTCTTAGTCTCTTGTACCTAAACTTTCTTAAAAGTTCAAACCCTCCTAATGATACCAGCTTGTTTCTAGGAACTTATTCAAGGATTTTTAATAGATTTGAGATTTTCTCCCTGCTAAATCCTATCATGCGGTCCTGAGATAGTTTTCACTACTGGATTATAGCATGAGAGGGATCATATGACTTAGAGCCCATATTCTCAACACTGTCCTAATTCTTCAAGGAAGACCTCCAAGCAAATCTCCTCTCTCATCTCCTTGACTGCAGATTTTACTTTGTAGGGTATTATACTTTCCGTGGGATATTTCTGGAAACTGCTGATTTTAGTTTAGTCCAATGCTGTATTTGTTTAAGGCTCAGTTCTTCATATTATATACATACTTTTAATGAAAATATAATTCAAGACTCTAATAATGTGAGAACAAGAAATGAAAGAGAACAGAGTTCACATTACTGTCTTTGTCCACATTAAGTAGATGTTCCAGTCCCCTGATTCTTCAGGAAGCCTTATATAAATCTTCCAGCCCTTTAGACTTTATTCCCTTAGACAATTGCCCAAACTCAACAGTACAAAGAATTGGTTGGAAAAAAAGCACACTGTGTTCTGCCCACTTCACTTTATCTCCTGTGTGTTCTGAGGCTCCTCCTGCACATGTCCAAGTGCACAACTGGCAAAAGTAATTTTTCTGCCCTCTGCAAATCAAACGCTGCCCTCCTGAGCAGCAGAGCTTACATTTTTCTCACACTCACTTAGCAAAAAGACTTTTCAGTGAAACAATATTCTCTTAAACCACCCCAAAAATAAACTGTGACCACAATCCAACTTCTGCAGATAAAGTGAAAAAAAGCTTTTGTCTTAAAGTACACCTTTCACAAATACCCCAGGCACTTTATAGTGAGCAATCATTTTTAAAGCAACACCTCTGAGAAGTTCAAAATATGATTCTTTGCTAATACAGTAGGATAAATTCTAAGCCCCCTCCTGCTCACCTCCCCATACAAAGTTACATGATGCATACAGATAACATTTGAAAACGAGGAAATATTGGAAGATTTAACAGGCTCCAGAAGTCCACCTGGCCTGCCACTTGAAAACTGAGTCTCTAAACATAATTAGTGTCTCAGTTATGGATCAAAAAATATTTATTATGTCTATCTTAGGACCAAATTATGTTGCATCATATCATCTTTTCCTGTTTTCTGTGTTAAAACAACAATACATCTTCTGCCCTTGCAGATATACACAAAGTTTTATGAAAAGCCAATACAGTTGTGGGGTTTGTATTTCAGAACAGGTTCCGAGTCTTAAATTGGACTTCAGTTTTTGCATGGGGAGATATTTTTATATTGTTAGAATTGTTTGTGATTTTGTTTGTGTGCTTCTGCTGCGAAAATTTCATGGGTGTCTAATTTTAGACTCCTGAAAACAGTCATTAAGAAAAGATTGTAAAGTATATCTTTATTTAAGTGCAAAAGAAATATGAAGCACCAGACACATACACAATAATTCTAATTACTGTTAGGCTTTTGCAAATGTAAGGCTGCAAAAATCCATTCCAGATATCTGATAGCTTACAATAATTATTTGGACACGTAGTTCAGAACTGGTGCCTGAAAAATTATATAAGGTCTATAGAGTTTGGACTTAGGCATGTGATTTACCCAGCATTGCTGCCACAGAATAAAATCCTACAGGGTTTAGCAGCACTTGGGTCATGTCCCTGCTCACTCTAAGAGAGCATGGAAGTTTTAATTAGTCTTTCTGAGGCTCTTATGCTGGATTCTGTTTTCTCAGATTCATGACTTTGATCTCATTACTTCTGAGCTCCCCAGTGCGAAAATCTTAACCAACGTTTCTGAAACAGAATGCAGGTAAAGTTTTTGCCAGTTAAAGATGCCATATTGTTCTGCGTAGTTTTTCTTTTACTTTGGTTAAGGAGTTGTACTGGTGTAATCTGATTTCAACAAAAATTCCTTTAAGGGGCAGACATATTTCACAGTGCCAGTTAGTTGGGGTTAAACAAGGTAGCAAGGGAAGCATTTGCCAGCTGTGTTTAAGGTAAACAGAATGCCTCAATTTTTCAAAAGCTAATTTTTCAGAAATAAAAATGTACTTCTAAGTTTAAATTAGAATAATTTAACTGGCAAGTGGTATGAGAGTTTAAAAATTCCTTAAAGGTCTGGGATTTTGGGAGCGTTTTTTTTGCCAAGAACATAACAAGGTCAAATAGGGAGGAGAGACCTCTAACTGTTCAAAGACAAGAATAGATAATAATATTTTTATATGTAACATAATAAATATAATTACCAGCTTGCCATTGGCAATGTTAACTTTTCAGAGACAGAAATAATATTCAAAATTTCATCAGATTGTAAATAAAATCTAGCAGAGTTTCCTTTAAGTTTTGCAGAACCAGTGAGGAATCATTAGAGAAAAAAACTACTAATAGAAAACACAAACTGTGCTAGTAACTCTGCACACATCTCAAAATCATTGTGAAATCTTAATGTCAAGGACTAAGAATGTAGGCTTTCATCCAACAATTCATGGACAAGTCTTTATCATCATGCAAAAATCCTTGATGAATTCAAATTGTAATCCTTTGCAGAGCTGAACACAGGATTTTTCTTCCAGAAAAAAACACATTTCCAGCTATCTACTGTATTCAGGATCCTACCAGGATATCAGGGTCACAGATATGTGAAAAACTATTTAAAAGGATGAGACTTAGGACCTAAGATGGAATTTTAGAAGTGTATCATCAATTTATTAAAGGAATCTAATATATGGGAAATAATTTCTTCTTCGAAGTTTCTGGAATAATTGATAAATATAAATCTATTGTACTTCATACTACACCTGTGATCCTCAAACTTCTTTAACTGTGTGTTTTGTCTGCTTGTTTTAGTATAAAGTTGGGACTGTGGCTGAGACCCTTACTCTTTTTGCACTTGAGCTATTTCTGCCCCCAAAAGTTATGCCTGAGATTGATATTTGACATAATTCTGCATATGTAAAGAGATATGTTTCAACGGCATAAATTTTGTAAATGCCAATTTCAGTGCTTTTAGTTATTCCAGAGTGAAAGTATGGTGCCAATACATGTTTTAAATGTTTTGTGAGGTATTCAAATTACTTAGCATTTGCTTGATTTTTGAAATTGTAGGGACTTCGTTCTCTGTAAGAATGAATGTCATTCCAGCCACTGTAGATATTTAGATTTTAAATAATTAAAAGTTTGGATATCTTATGACATGCATAATGATTATTGATATATGTGGTCAAACACCATAGTTTCCTTTGTTCTGTATTTTGGACTTTGGCAGATGAAAAAATTACAGGCAACACTGTGACTGTGTATTTAAACACATAAAAATTAAATTGTGGGTTGTGTATCTACATGTGTTATAGATTGTTCCTCCTTTGTATAGATATGGATTCAATTAAGTAATATAAGTCACTACATATGTAAGTTGGCTCCATGGCTTCAAAATTAACATCTTACCTTTACATTTTCAGTTACATTAGTAGTGTTACAGAAAGACTCTTAATTTAGCTTTTCTTTAACAGTTAAACATTCATAGATAGGTTATTTGATATCAATCTTTTCCTGACAAGGTTATTTAAATAAAAATGGAAAAAAGAACATTGCTTTGTTTTATTATACACCTGATGAAAGTGCCTTCGTTCTCAAGACAGTAAGGTTGGAGCACATTAATTTCCATGAATTCAAATGTACACAGCCATTATTCTGAAATATAAATATGATAGAGTAACATGAACTTAGTTGCAAAAACACTTCCTGGGGTATCTGTTTAATCCACAGCCAAATGATAAACAGCCCTCTCAGGGAGACCTGTCCCTTTGCCCAGTGGAGTCTATTAGCCACTCATTTTTCACACCTTCCAACTCCTCCTTGTTTATTCTTTAGTGGGGACTCAAGCATATGTTCATTTGATTACAGGAATGCTATCTTTACAATGAGAAAGCTGTCAGATGCTCAGTTCAAGGAGTATTCTCAGAGTTTAATTCAATTAGAACAAAGAGTTTGCTTATGTTCAAAATTATGAATTTAGCCTGCTTTCAAATAAAATAGTCTGAACTTTTAAAAGCATGCAAATCTACAACTCTATATAATATGTATAATAAAATCAGGGCTTTAGTATTATTAAGAGCCATTTATTTTTCTGATGACTTGCTGTGATGATAGCAGGACATGCAGAACTGTTCCCAGTGCTGGGCAGTCTCACTCCTACAAAGGTTATTGCAAACATTTTCCTTGGTTTGAATCTTTGTGGATTTACACCCTTCCCTCTAAAATTTTTGTTTTGGTGATGTTCAATTGGACAGGACTGTTAAACTGACCTTGATTTGATCTAAGGACCACTAAAAGATTATTCATGACCAAGGTTGACCTCAAAACTCAAGATCAAGGCATAACTGCTGAGTCTCACTGTTTTTGTATTGAAAACACAAATGTTTAATGCTCTGAGCATTAAAATTTCCATTGACTATAATCTTCTCTTGGAATGTTTTCTCATAACTAAAGCTTAATTTCTGAAGACTCACACAGAAAATTGAAATGTAGGAAGGATATGTCTTTTATCATTCTAAAAATATTGATTTTTGCAGATAGAGAGTAGACTTGAACATGGGAAATAAAGGATATTGATAATAATTCAGCACTACATTTAAGCACATGCTTAAAGTGAGGCTTTAATTATGAGGCTGTAAGCCTGAGACTTACAGTTTTGTGACTTTCTATATTTATGACTAAACAAGTAGTTAGGTGCTCTGCCAGAGAGAGTACTGAAGTCCTTGCAGTTCCAAACATATGGTCAGTTTATAGCAAGAGACTTACACTGAAATAAGGTATGGTGTTATTGCTGCCTGCCCCACATGACATTTAGTGCAAGAACAGGCGTACTAATTCATCTAACCCAAAAATGTGCTTCTGACAGAAATAGAGATGTACAGCTACCTACAAGTAGATGACAAATGAACTTTCATTACCTGAAGATGTCCTGCTTAATCTCCAAAAGATGTTCCAAAAAAACTCAGGTCTCCTGTAAAATCACATCTCGCTTGTGTTAAATAACAGAAAAAAAATGTGACTAGATGCATGTGTTCAAGTATCTGAATTTCTCCATTTGCCAGAGTGCTGTGAACTGCTAACAAGTATTTTGTTACACGTCCTTTGGACATAAGTGTCTAATCAGTTGCATTCAGGAGAGCAGCATGGAGATTTCTGGGTTTCTTTTATTTGGAAATTATTATTCTAAATAATTCCTGAAAGTGGTAGGTCAGTTGGCAACCCTGCCAGATTGACTGACTGGGTAAGCAAGGTTGCCACTTGTAGCCCTTTATCATACACATATATATTGACCTTTACTACATACTGGGTTTCTAAAGCAGATGTTCTCAGCAGAACAGTGAGATGAAAGGATCACTGAGGTATCTGCTTTGTTAGTTCCTGTGTTTTAATGTCCCCTTGATGAAGTGATGTAGGCTTAAATTGCAATAATAAGATTGCCTAAAAATAACAAACTTATCTTTTATTAATTCTTCATTAAACCCCCTTTATATGCATAAAAGTGAACAAAATTTGTATAGCCCAAAGTAATGTAAAACTCATCTATCCTGTACTATATGACTTCCTGCTCAAGTTGAATGGTGTACTTTATGCATTTTATGACCTTCTTTCTTCCAACTAGTTGATCCCAGTTATGGGAATGGAACTGGACAAAATAATTATGAAATCTCAAAAAAGGGTCAGGAGAAACCCAAAAGCCTATCAAGTCCAATTCTGGAATCAGCTTGAGGGACAGTAAACAAAGGGTATTAATTTTTGTTATTAACTGGCAAAAGCTGCTATTAGGTAAACAAAGTATGCCATTTTTTTGCTCAGAAAACAAAAATTCAGCAAAGCCTTTTTCATTTTTCCTGTCCGTATCATCTTTAGAAACTGTCATCTCAAATCATGATCTGTGTGTCAAATGGCAGTACTGGTGAAGAAAAACAGGCTCAGTCCCCAAGCAAACATTCACAAGACCCGGAGGCCCATGGCACCAATCTCATACATGGATGTGAAAAAAGCTGTGGTAATCCAGAGAAGAATGTAGGGCAATGTCCACTGCCTCCAAACTCACAGTCTACATGAAGCTGAAAAGAAATGAATTTGTTTGTTTTTCATAACTCATGCTTTCTTTGGCCTTTTCTCTCTGTTATAGCTAAAGGCTTAATTCATCAAGAATGTGCTGATAGGCCAGACCAAGTAATAAAACATACAAGCATGCAGATTCTTCCCACCCAATGATCAAGAGGAAATGTAACTAACAAATGCATTAGAGAAGCCAGAGTTGCTGTCATGAGGATGGTGCTTGCTCCCGCTGTGAACAAGGCAAATCCCACAGACAGTATGATCTCAGGTCTGTGGCTTCACAAAGCCCCACGGAGGGTGCTAGATGGAGTGTTAAATAATAAACTTATCCACAAGGACCTGGTAATGAACTTACCCCTCAGGAAATTAAAAGTGCTGAATTAAGGCATGGTCCACTTGCTCACAGACTTAACCCACAATTTGCAAGCTCATCTTTTAGAAATTATAAAATAATTTCATCATGCCAGGTAGAACTATTTTCTCGTAACTCCTTGCAGTTATGAAATGCAAAAATATACAGATCCTATTTTGTAATCTTGCCTTTAAAATGCCTTTTACTTCCAGAGAAGTCTTGCCTTAAAAATTATACCTGGAATTACCTGATATGTGCACAGCCCTAGAGGAATGACAGTATTTCACAGTTGACATTTGAGGAAATCCTGATGCATGTTCTTAGAATTCCCCTGAGTATCTGTATTTCACAAAAGTATTTTTCACACTTGAAGTCTTCTCAGACTTTCTCACCAGACTTTCTTGACATTTTATTTTACAGTCATACTGATGGTATGAGAATAGTCTTGGTAACTTAAGTACTTGGGGCAATTTCAGATTAGACAACTGCTGTGCTGGACCATTTTCTGGCTGCACCATTTTAGATCACAGACTTCTTTTTTTTATTTTATTTTTACTTTTATTGTAATATCTTAGGATTAGAGGGGACAAAGATCAATTAGTCCCGTTCTTATAGACCTTTCTAACAGGCTTTGCGTCTTGATATCACATCACAAAAGCTCAGACTATGGAGTGGCAGGTGTGATTTTCACCGAGCTGCCACTATTTCCCTATGCGCAACAACAGCAAGATGAGGTCAGGACCTCCATTTACTTTTACTTTACTTACCTCCAAAAGTGAAAAGCCATAGTCATAAAGTATAGTATTCTCTGAGATTCTTTCATTAAGACCACTTTATTATTTGCTAGCTCATTTAATTTACACCTACTCACATCTTAGATCCCTCCAGTCAATTCTGTGACTTTTATATAGCTTTGATTGTTGAAATGCTTTTGAAATGTCAAAAAAACCTCTCCTAACCATGTTAGCTGAGAAAATGGTTATCTTAGAGAATTTTTAACTTATTTTTATTTGAAGGAGCTGTGAGGAAAGTATAGCGAAATGAAAATAAATATTTTAGCATGATCTACAGTACAAAACTAGAAAACAACCCAAGAGTTTCTATTTTTAAAATGAATGTTTCTGAAATTGGAAACAAGCTTTTTTCTTAATCTTTCTGCCATTTTCCTAGTGGGGAAATTACAATCCATGTAAACAAACTATCAGTGAATCAAGAGGAGAATGCTGTCTCACTAGGGTGCATAGGACCATATTTCATTTGGGACTTGGGTGCAAGGAGCCCACTACTGTGTCTCTGACAAAGATTAGTGCTAAATCCTGTCAGAAACTGTACATGAGGCAGAAGAAATGTTGAGTGGTACTTCTCCTACTGTGTTTTCCCAGCTTCAGGAAATCCGTGGTGCTGGGGCTTCCTAAGTTCATGACAGTCTTTTTTTTTTTTTTTTTTTAACTAAACCTTGATGGGCAGAGAGGAACTCTATAATTTTAGTCATTTTTGAACTTGCTTATGCTTTCTGACATTTTCAACCACCTGTGATTATGGAATGTGTAAAAACCTACTTATTTCCCTTTTTATTCCTCTTAGTTCTTTCACTGTAAGAAGCAATGAATAATGATTACCTCCTCAACTTCTCTAAGCAACTCCTAATTCAAAGAGTGTTCTCAAACCCTTCCCCTTACATTGTTTACATTTATTGAATTTTATCTGCCTTTTTAGCTGCCAGTTTTAACTGAGGAAATTCTGTCTGCTTGTTCCCTGTTCTTTGCTTTTCACCTTTTAAATAGCATTTCATTTCTGTTTGTCTTTTAAATTCATAAATTAGTCTGTGATAGCTTAATTTGTCTAATGAGTTTTGGTGAGCAATCATCTGAGAACTTTCTGGAAACCTAAGTCCACTGTACTAACTTGATCTCCTGTATATGCCTCCTCGCTTCCTCGAAGGCCACGAGCAGCTTTGGAAGCAACAAATTGCAAGTAACATGTTGACTCTTTCCTGGTGAGTTAATTTAGCTACATGCCTACTATGTCTAGCTTTATGACAGATTTTTCCCATTTTACAAGTATGGAAATAGGTGTTACTGAGCTATAATCTATATGAGTCCCTGTTAAAGACTAAACTATTCTCTATTTTGTATAAGTGGTGATTGAATTGATAGACTGTATACAACATTCAATAGCTCTGCAATGTAATATTTCAGTCCTTGTGAAGATCTTGGATAGCTGTCATCTTGGCCTTGTGATTCATCATGCTTCATTTAATGAACACTTTTTCAAGCTTCTGCTGCTGGTGATCAAGATGACTCCTCTGACAACCCCCAGAAATAACAGTTCCAGGATGGAAGCTTCCTCATGTTCTTCATAATTAGCAGGAATGTGAGGAATTAATCTGGCAGTTCTCTTTCCGTCTTTTCTGAGTAGATTTTTCATATCTTGACCATCTATGAATCCCAAAGACTATGTCAGGCTTCTAGTTTCTGTTATATTTGCTTTCTTATTTGATTGATTCTAAAAATCTGATTTAGTCTGTATTATAAATGTTTTGCATTTAATTAATGAGAATTTATGTTCTCTATTTTCTTTTTAGTTTTAGTAAATTTGCTTTTTGAAGAATAATTTTTTTCATTGTCACTCTTTCTTTGTTGTTTGCCAATTTGTTTTCTTTTTTATTATTCCTTTGAAATTCCTTTTTTATATGCAACATGTATTCAGTTTAAGCACCTCACAGAATGCTTCAAAAGGTTTTTCCTTCCATCTGTAAATATTTGGCTGAGTTTCCTGTTTCTTTACATTAAAAAAAAAAATAAATCTGTGGTTATTTATTCTTATGTTGTTTCATTTTTTTTTTTTTTTTAATTAGAAACTACCAGATTTCTGTGGGTAATTAAGTTGAAGGAAGTTTGCTTCCATGGAGAAGCTACTGTCAAAATGTCTCATTTCAACTGTATTCATGTATCATTACTAATTGCCATCACAAAAGTTACTTAGAAGAGGGATATCTGTCAAAAGTGTCTCTGAGGAAACACATAATTTGGCTGAAAAATCTGTCTAGATGCCATTTGCAAAATATCTACTAGCAAGACAATATCCCTGTAAGCAAGTTATTACTTTCTGTGCAAATACCAGCCCAAAAGAGTTTCACAGGGCAGCCTCATAACAAATATACTGCAATAATTTGATCTTGAGGTGACAACGTTTTAAAGACCAGTGACAATCTCCGTACCTAAGAAGAAAATTCAGCTTACCAGTCAACAGCATTGATAATATCTGGTTGAGCTGCAAGTATGATTTGTCATCAGAGAGCACCTGGGTACTACTCCAAGTTGTGAACAATCTTAACTACGAAAGATGTTGTTTTGTCACTAGACAGGCTGAGGCTACTTCTGCCATCTCTGTCATCAATTTCTCCCAACTTGTCTTCCTACTCTCATCATATCTGATTTGAATTGCATTCAGGCTCTTATGTACCATGTATCCCTAAGTCAGACAATTGTATGGTGAAATTTTGGGTTGAATGTCTTATTAACATATCACTGTAGAAAACTTTTGAGTACACATGTTGTACATTGGGTGAGAAATTCAATAAAAGGAAAGGAGACAGTAGTCAGGTTCATTGCCCATAATTTTTTGCACCTGTTGCTTTTTTGCCTACTGCCTACAGAGACCAGTTTTGTGAGGACTTCAGGTCTAGAATCTGTGCCAAAGACAATAGATCAAATTCGAAAAAATAGGAAAACTACTTAAGGAGAAGAATGGATTAGTTCACTCTGACAAATTCTGTGTTTTGGAACCCGGGGGTAAGATCTTTCTTGGAGCAGAAATTTTAAATTGTAATAAGAAACAACTATAGAACAGGATGGAAATAGGATAGTGCAAATTTTGCAAGTATGATTTCCTACATTACTTCTTTTGAAATATTTGTATCACTTTTTTGTCAGCTTATACAAGTCAATTAAACGTTTTCACCACCTTTTCCTGTATCAGCAAATACTCGCTTTCTATCCTGGATATAAGTGTACTTCCCTCTGGTTCTACTTGGACTTCACCAACCTGTTTCTCATTCAGAACTGTCTCTCAACACACTTCTTGAAGAGTCCTTCTAGTGGCCCCTATCCAAGGTAGTTTTCGACACCAATACCTATTCACAGTCTCATTGATCTTCCTTTTTTTCTGTCCTGCCATCTATTTTCCCCTGGTTTTCTCCCTAACCTTTTGATGAACTCTCTGTGTGGCAGTCAGAGGCATTCTGCTGAGAGTGGTCCTAAATTTGTAGTCCTTGGTCCACCTTCTCTACATTTTCTCTAAATTAGTATCCAGTGAGAAAAGTCTGAATTGTGAAGGATCCTTGTAGAAGTTTACAGACTCATAGCAAATGAGAAAATCTATGAATATGAAATGTCAGGAATCCCTTTCAAAATTAATCCTGCCTGTCCAACCCAGTACAGCACTATAAACCTACGGAAAGTTTCTGAGTTCCTTCACTGTTGTTGGATAAATACTGAAAATATAGCTCTTCACATTCTTTCCTCTTGCCTACAGGTTTTGTCCTCTTCTTTATATATAAACTACACTGGGTAACAAAATACATTTCTGGTTCAGTTTGTCCACTGAGGACCCTCTTCATGTGTTTTCAATACACCACATAACAGATTACAGTACTCCCAAAAAGGATAAAAGGTTTTATAAGGTATAATATATTTATATTTATAGAAAGAACTAAAATCACTATATTATACTTTCTTTTTCATCCTAAAAATGCAGTAAAATATTGTGGAAAAAGAAATATTTGTTCCTCTGAATCCTTCATAACCCCTGTGGGACACTCAGAAATTTATTTGCAAATAGAAAACACATGCATTGTCAAGCAGTGCCAGATAAGTTTGCTTACAAAGACTTAAGACCATTTCAAATGTTCATGTTTATAGTAAACATAATGCTTTTCCAATAGGAAATCTATCCAGGTATGCAACTGTCGTTTACTTTTAAAGCCCACAGGATTTGAAATATGACAGCTCTAAAATGTCAGGCTTTTTTAAAAGCAGACTGAATAAAAGAAGCCGTCTTTGGCTCTGTTGATGCTGGGACAGCTGCAAGACCATGGCTAACCCTACCAGAGAAGGTCTGGAAGGCAGAGAGGGCCAGGGATCATTCTCCAAGGGGTATTTTGTATGTGCCTATCCTACTTCAGAGATCTGATGGAGTTTAACAGTATGGATGTGGCCAGACTGCTCAGAGCCTCCCAGTCACCCTGTTTACTGACAGAGATGTTGTCAGTTCTCCTGCATGGACAGTCAGGGTGCTGCCTGCGCCAGTGTCTCCCTCAGGCCATGAGGAGGGATCAGCAGGTGACAGGGTTGGAAGGGCAGGGCCTGGCCACCAGGATCTGTTTCCACCCACTCAGCCAGGAAAAGAGCAGGTAGGGGAGAACTAGGGTGGGCCAGGATGGGACATGGTCCAGAGTCCATGGCTGGGCAAGGCAGGGCTATGGGGAGCTGGAGACTGGCCCTGCTGCTGCATCACTGATGGCTCAGGGGACTAAAAGGGAGTCCTGGGCAATGGATAGAGTGGTGGGAGCCCTGCAGGACTGAAATGGGGTCCTGGGCTGTGGGCAGGTGGGGGGAGACTCCAAAGGGATGGGCAGGGACTGTCAGGGCTCTGAGTGCCCTTATGAACACAATACTGAAGTTTTGCTCCTCTTCTTTTAATTTTCTTGTATACTTCATTGTAAAATAGTGAGATTTTTACATATAGAAGAGTGGTTACTTAAAAAAAAAAAAAAAAAAAGTAGAAAAAAATCATTGCATGCCATTCGATACCAAAAATACAGATAGCACAAACACCGTCTGGCTACAGCAGCCATCTCCTCCCCTGCTCAAGCCCTCCAGCAGGTGTCTGTCATCCTGCCCTTTGCACCTCCTCCTATGGACAACATGGGGATTTGGGGACAATTTGGTAGAGTACTAATGCAGAGCAGGCTTCTGCTGTTTTTTGAAGAGCTACTGAACAGGGGGTGAATATAATCAAAGCATACTGTACAGACACTAGCAAAATCCAGAAAACTGCTTCTGCTTATAGGAAGATATTGTATTAGATAAGTGATTTATTTTTTCCCCCACTGCCTAGAATATCTAAAATTTGAACCTGAAGACAGTCTGTCCCTGTTTTCATGGCCCTGAGTGCCTCATAGGGAAGCATTTCATAAGCAAGCACTCTACTCTTTTGAGCTTCAAACATCTGCCTTAAGCATCTGCTTTTAATCAAAGTGAAACCAATGCCCTCCTTCAGTGGACAATGTGGTGCAGATAAAAAGGGCCAATGGTGTATTGACTGCAAAGCCCTCAGTTCTCTTATTCCCCACTTCAGATCCTTTGCCAAAGAACCTTTGGTGTCATTTCAGTTTTCCAGCAACAACCCAAATTTAATGGTCAAAATTTCAAGGAAGTGCTATGTATAAACATATTCTCTGGGATTCATTTTCATCTTACTCTTTTTCTACAGGCAGTGTTCATGTGCTTCTTTGAAAGAAAAAAACTAAATTTTGTTCATTCAAGATTAAAATAAAGTTTATCATCTCTGAAGGGGTTGTAGATGATTATTTATTGTGGTATGTACTGGCAGGAGTTAACCACATAATTTCTCTTAACGATGAAAAATGAGTAAGCAGTTCAAAGTATTCCAATTTAAAAACACTCTGAACATCATAAATACATATGTACATGGTGCTTCCAAAGTCCACATTACATGGGAGAAAATAAATCATTTTGCACACACATGTAACAGCTTTTAAAATGCTCATTTCTGCTTCAAGAAACACTTTTTGCACTAAAACTAAATTTCTTCCAACTCTATTTAGCACAAATTGCATATGCTGTTTGCATCAAAGAATAAGCTATTTCAAAACATTAGATTTAAGTCAGTGAAAATAAGATCATGGCCTGAATAATAATTCTTTTAAAATTAGGTGCTGACTGAAGCTGGGTGAAATCAGTGGAAAAGGCTCCAATTAACACTAGTAAACTTTAGTTTATCAGGTCAGACACTGGCCCTCACTGTGCCTTTTTATCACAATTGCCATCTGAAACAAGAGCTCAGGCCCAAGCACGTCTTGCCCCCAGGGGGTTACTGATGTCCTGCTAGAATCTGCTGGAACTGTCTCTCTCAGGGAAGTTGGTTCAAGCATGGTTATGCTGAGACATACTGCTAATGTACCCACAGCATAGCTGTTAACTGCAGCAGTCAGGGATGTGGTTGAAACCATTCTAGATCAACCAGCTAGGTAGTTTTATGGAAGCTATATGTTTCTCCTACTACTCTCCAGCACTGCTTTTAGATACTTGCCTTTCTGTTTTAAACATTATTCCTTAGTCTGATTAATTGACTGTTACTGTATTTTGACTGCTGTGTCCTTTCCACTGCTGAGGTGTGAAGGCCAGCTGGAGAGGTAGTGCTGGTCTGACTGCAGCTCAGGATGTGATCAGCTATTTCTCTCAAATGAGTCAGCAATGTTGGCTATGGAGTTCTGGGCAAAAACACATTTTCCCTTTTCCCTTTCTCTTGTTGCTACACGCAGAAAGAAAAAGGAGAGCTAATTCAGTCGCTCTGGTTTGAAAATCTGACAATGACAAGAGATAATGCAGATTACTTTCGTGTTGTACTCTCCCCTAGAGCATGATTGCCATTATGAAAAAGTCAATAAAGTCTACAAAACACAGTAACTATAAATCATTATTTTATACCCTGTTTTCAGAAAGGCTTCTGCAGAAATCTATTTCAGTTCTGGAGACTCTTATTGCTTTGTCCTTTTAAAATTCTGTCCCTATGACATTTCTGCAAGAAGGCTGTAATATTTTGAATATTGATTGAAATTTTCTTCAGATTTTTTTTATATCTTTTTGTACACATCAGTTCAATACAAAGAAAACAGTCCAGAATATGAAGAACCTGCCATTTCAGATGACAGTGGAAGGTGATAAGTGAAGCATATTTTCCAGCTGACTTTTTAAGTATCCACTCTGAATTCATTCAGGACTTTTATTGCTTCTATTACTGCAACAACTTGATGCTTGACCATATATATTTGTAGCTCTTTTAATAAGAAAGTGATCCATAGGAAAAAGGAGACTTAATGAGAGTGTCCTGGAGGCTGTTCAATACTTGTTTGGGCTTCTAGAGTTCTTTTGTTATTTCTTCAGCTCCAAGAAAAAAATGCAAGGAGCACAAAGATGTGAAATACCACTTTACCTCCTCATCCCCTACTCCTGTATTCTTGTCCTGAGTACAAGTTTTGGGCAAGGGGAAGTCTCACACAGAGATTATTATTTTGTCTTTGGTCAATTTCCAAGGAGCATATTATTTTGAAACAATAGCTCAATGGATAATTAGTGGCCCTAACTCTGATCTCACTTATTTACGTGTACGCCCAGAACAATTCCTTAAAAGTCAATGGTATTTCAGGGATGAAAATTTGGTTTATACTGAAGGAAGATTTCTAAAAACTCAAGGCAATCTATTTTTAAACAAGGCAGAAAGATATAATTTCCACTGAATTTATACTATCTAAATGAGATTTTCTCATTCTCTCCCTACTGCACAATATTGAAACTTAGTGCTACAAATACACTAACTTTGTAATCTAGAGACAATATGTGATATTAGTGTTTTATGCAGAAGACAGGCCAGATACAATTTCCCATTAGAGGACTGTATATGAAGACAGATGGATCCTTCCTTTCCAGTTACAATTTTTACTAGGCTTTGAAGAAAATTCAAGTACAAATGTGTTAAACAGCATTAATAGCATAGCAGGGTAAATGCTTTCTTGGCAACAATCTCTCAATTCCGTGCTTGTTGTTCATATCTTCAGCATCTTGTGCTGCATCACATTGATGTCCTATCACAACCAGCCAATTTGCAACAGGCTTCACTGCCTGAACACATGTTCAATAGCAACAAACTAAATTGTGCAATGGAACTATTGCCATGCATTGATCTCTTTTTACCGTCATTGCATTTCTAATACCACTTCAAAAGGCATAAAATGATCCCAAAGAGGCACTCACTGTCTCATCATCTATCAAACAACTCTATAGTTTGAAACAATCAAGCAGCCTCTTGATTGTTAATCCTTTTTGGGGGTTAACAGACTATTTTTTGGGGACTGGAAACACTTTCCACTTTTGTAGATACAATATTGGCTTTTGATATCCTCTGTGCTTCTGATTTTCATTGTTGTTTTTGCTGAACCTAGATGATTTTCTTTCTATCCTTTTAAAATTAGGAGTGGATAAAAATAACAGGAAAAGTTGTAAGGAACAAGGTCATGAACGCTCTGTGTATTTAGATGAAAGATTTCACTTCATTTGGATAAAGTCTGTGCAGCAGGCTCTTTTTTTAATGAGCTGTCAGTGATCAGGAAAAACAGATGTATTCATGCTATTTGCATATTTGAAAGAAAGAAAGCAGAGCCATTTAATTTTATTCATTTAGAGAAGTTAAATTTTGACAGAAGAATTGCAAGTGATGTCATTACGCTGAAGATTTCTGTTACAGGCAAGCACTTTTCCTATTCTCTCCTCACAGCAGGAAAAAACCCACACTTTTTGCATCATTGCTATTGCAATAGAATCTACCTGAAAAATTGGGAGAGTTTTTCAGAAAATTGGTCACTTTTGTTGAAATAGTTTTCAGTAAGAATGACAGCTAAGAATAGGCTTGATCTAAAACATTTTGAATTTGGAAATTCAAAGCTCTTAAATTATAGGGCCTTACTTCACATCTTATTTTCATACTTTGTATCCCAAGGTGGTGGAGGGGGAACAGAATAAATAAAATCATTGAATAAAACAGTTTTGTTTATATCCCCAATGTTTTCACAGAGAACAGTTAACACTTTGCTTCATTTAACCCAAGCAGGTGCAAGATGTATGAGGGACAATGCTGTTAATGGATAGGTTAGAGATGTTACTTTTGCCCTTAGGAAATATTTTACACACCCTTGGAGAAATTAGGTCAATTAACTTGAATTACTCTTCAAATTCAATTAGTATGGATGTCTTCCTCTGAGTGGAATTTATCTATGCTCAGAGCCCAGTAAAATTTTGTTACAGCACTCAGCTCTAACTGTAATGCATTAGCATGCAAGCACTATAAATTGTGAATAGCATGAACTGGGTTTGATACACAGCAGGATACACAGTGAAGTTGCATGGCTGCCTTCCCGATGTGAGATCAGGAATAAGGCATGATATAAGAGCAGCCACAGCCCTTTCGTTCTGTGTGTAAACCCATTTTAGCCTGTCACTCAGTCCTAGCAACTATATGAAGCTTGAAATTTACTTTTTCAGTGACTTCACATTAAGAGTTAACGTGAAATATGTATATTCACCCAAACTACAAAATATTCTTGCTGGTGTCTCATTAAGTAAGTGGGGATAATTTATTTTATTTTCTAATGGAGAAAGAACTTACAGAAATATCAAGATAACAATGTAGAAACATCTTTGTTAAAATGTGTATAAACATGTTTCATACATTTGTACCACGACCATCTCTACTACTGCTTGCAGAAAACAAAAACTGTCCAGTTACAAATAAAGAGTAATCATCAAGTAATCTCATCAAGTAATAAAATGCTTTTTCTAGAATCCATTCCTGTTCCAATAATATGGTTTATCTTTAGCTCAGGCAGAAAAATTGCTTCTTATAGAGCCGTTAAAACCATAAACTTCTCATCTGCATTGTTTTTAAAATCATAAAACACTCCTCTTCTCTAAACCATGTGCCCATGGATCTTTGGGGAAAAAAGTCCACATTTTTTAAGCTGTAGTGATTCAGAATTATGGCAACTGCAGTTTTCCTTCAGAAGTACTGGTTTCTGCATCAATGCTTGTGGGAATATATTGTTTCAAAGTAGTTCATGGAGTATAATTTTCAAAGGGATGTATGAAAACCATGCACTTCCGATTAACGTTAATGGGGACTTGTGTGGCTAAACATAGCTTTGAACATTCTGGTTAGAAGTTTATATCTTAGTGAGCTGCACATGGTTCCCCCACTATAAGCAGATGGCATTTTTATAGATTGCTGAAGAGCCCTGCTGTGGATCAGCAGACACCATATTGAATGCTTCTCTCTACTATATACTTCAGAGGAGAGAGAAATCTTTTCTCTATTAACTATCATATTTCACAGGCTTAGTTTATTAATTATACATTATTAATATCTATTCTAATACAAGAATACAAAATCAAAATAGTTCCTTGCTCACATCATGCACTGCCAAGTAGCCTAAATTGCTATTGTATGGAATCATTATCAAATCTGCAAACCATTGTGGAAAGTGCTCATATAGATTTACTCAGTAATTGCATTCTCAGTGTAACATTTTACTGTTTGTCTGTGCCTCGGGTGATAAATGATGATACACCATGACATAATTACAGCACACATCACTTGAAACAGGGCATGGAATAGTAGGAAACCAGGCAATGCTGAGTGGAAAGAGACTAATGGCAACATGATAAGGTAGCATGAAAAATTATTGCTTGAGTAAGTGTATGCATTGAATTGGCATTCACATTTGCTAGCCTTGAGCTGGAAGCTGTTATGATTAAGTCCTAAACTGCCTAAACTACAACACATAACATGGTATATAAAAATTAATAGCATTAATTATCTATGTTTGCCTGCTACGTATCTAAGCAAATGGTCCTTTTGAAATATGAATTGATCAATCTTTCTTTTTCTCATTAAGGATCACTAAAATGCAACATGTACACTACAGAAAGGCAAGTAATCTCCTGGGTAGACAACTAACCATGCGTGATTAGGATAACAATCAGCACTAGAAGTATTCCATAAGGCTTTAAAAAAAAAAAATAAAAAAAATCTCAGTTCTCATATCTCTGCAGGTGTTCAAGGAATCCAACTCTTTTTATTCCAGATATTAGTGTTGCCAACTAATTGTTTTTATAACAATAGCTTATGCAGACCGTGGGAAACCAGGCTTTTATGTTTTCACTGCCTATGTTCTGATTCAGGACTTAGCACAGAGATCCAAGATGTATAATAAACCTCCGGTATCATTACAACTAAACTACAAGCTCTGTAATACATAATAATACATAACATAGAGCTGAATTTAATACCTCATGTTTTCACTGATGCTATGTGAGGGGACAATAGAGATACATGTTTACAAGACTTACACTTGTTCAAAGAATTGAGTTTTCTGCTCTAACTATGTATTGCTTATTGGTCCAAATGGATAAAGTTGATTGTCATTTTAAAGTGCTTATAAACTCATCAAAGGTAATAGAGGTAAGTGCAATTTACCTCCAACTCCAGAACCAGGACAGTTTTTCTAATTTGATGGAATGACAGAAAAGATGGACAGAATAGCTTCACCAATTTTGTGCTTCTCTCTGTTGGAAATCAGTGAGAGTCTTGCAATATAATCAGTGACCTTTGAAGCAATCTCCAAAGATGGCATTCTTACAAATCATCCTAAGTGAACTAAGTCATGATTCTGGTCCAGAATATTACTGAGGTCAGGAGGATTTAAAATTTGGTTTTGTAGGGGAATTTTATCTTGTATCTTACGATATATCTCTTCATTAAAATATTAGTTGCTACTGGGAAAAAAAAAATCAGTAGTATTCGTGTTATGATTTTATGCATTATATCAGATTCAGGAAGTGACATTTCTTTAAGAACCTCTTGTTCTCCTAAACTTGTAAACTGTCATTTTAAGCATCAATGAAAAGTATGACAGCTGAAATATTGTTTACAAAATGTTCTCATTTTTATAGGTCAGAAAATGTTATTGGATAGTTTTGCCAAAATGTAAATTCTATCATATATTTTACTCATAAATATTGCTGAGAATTATCTTGAGCAGATAAGTGATATGAGTGCCTTTTTTTGTTCACTGACATTTTTTATTACACACCTTCTCTAGAAATCACATCACTTGAAAAACAACTGTGAAATGGAACCCTCAGGTTTTAAAAAGTAGAAAGAATATCTCACTGTAAAAATATGATGTTTGATAGACAAAATGTTCATTTACATTTTTAGTTCTAGTTCTTGTATAATCTACAAAAACCCAATAATAAAGATCAAGTTTGTTATTTTAAGTATTTACAAACTGGACAGTTTAAAACCTCCTATTAGCTTAAATTCATATGTGTACTTATAGTCCAAAGAATAGACTCTAATATGCAAAGCAAAAAAATAAACAGAAAGTGTCTAGCTCTTTTCCATATTTGTTCAATCACAGCTTATTGTAGGCAAAGACGTGAGCCGGGACAAAAACTTTCCAAGGCATTAATAAGTAATATATGTTCAGAACATCCTTTAAAAATAATACTAAACTAATACATATTTATTAAGCTATTTAATAGTATGGATCAACATAATTTTTTTCTGAAGGCCACAAACGCCTCAGAAATTGGGCAATATGATCCTAATATAACAAAGTAATCACTTACAGTCTTATTTAGCCATTTGTTCAGTTCAGTTCATATGAATGAAGCTCATAAGAAAAGGAAGTTTCGATTTTTGTAAACTCATTCCCAATAAAATGGAATGTGTTTACACCTTGCACCTCTTTCGCGTCATTGATATAAGCTAGCTTTGCAAATTAATTTTTAGTTTTGGCACCTAGGAATGAGAAGATTGCTTTGTGGCAGAGAGTATTTCTGATCAACAATGAAAAAAAATGGACAAGAAGATTCTAATATAAAATTATGAATATGAAATAGCAGCTAGAAGTCTCAAGAGGTTTAGCCAATCATGTTGACTAAAACACCTCTAACAAATCCACTGTCAGTGATGTACACAGGTCTTTGCTCCTTTGGGAGCATTTGACTTTCAGAAGAAAAGCATAGCAAGTTAAAACTACCAATTAATTCTTTTCCTTCTATTCATATTATAAGCTCTGCTACAACTCTGATAGAACTTCCCTAATTATTTCCCACAGCTATCCTATTGTTCCTTATTCAGCCAAACATCTTTCTTTTATTGTTTGCTAACGGGGCATTTCCTGCAAACACATTATAAAAAATCAGACAAAACTATGTATCCTGCACAGAGTACTCATCTGATTTGTTAGACTGAGCATGAACAAAGTTCAGTATAAACAAAGATTTGAAAATTGAAATAGCTAAGATGCCATTGGGAACTCTTGGCCATCAGTGGAAGAATTTTAAATGCCAAAAGTGTATCTAGTCATCTTTCAATGCACAAACATGCAGTTGGAGAGGTATGGAATATTTTCATTCTAATCTTTGCAATCAAATCATACAGTTCAATTGCTGAATGGTTTGTTCTCTGACTGGACAACAGAAACTTTGATTATTCACTGTGAGACTTTTTTCCTCAATTCACCCTGACAAGTCAGTGATCCAAAAACATATTTCCCATGTGGGACCAAACAATTTACAGGTAAATTAGGCAGAACAGATGAAGCATACTCTACTCTCAGTCCCTTACTTTGTATTTATTTGTTTATGCGAATGAAAGCTGGAAAGAAACAATTGTTTGGAAATATGGTAAATATGCTTCTTAGTATGACAATATGCAATACATATTTTTATGACTTCCATATGCTTTGGAGATGGCAATAAACTTTGATTATTATATTCACAGATTAATGTACAAGAAATAGTAACTTCTAACAATAGAAGAATTTGACTGAATCACTTAAGGCCCTAAATTCATCTGATCAGTGTCCTGGACAGTACACTTTGTGGTCATATCAAAAAAGTAAATTATAGAGAGTATCTATAAATATGGGATCTATAAAAATCATTTCAACAATTGCTGCCATCTTAGGGTTTTACCTGGAAATGTCATAGCATGGTGGCTTAAAAAAACACTTACGGCAGAAGATATTTCATTACTGGTTTTATAAAAAGTTTCAATAAAAATATTGTGGCTTTCTGTTCAAACATCTCATGCAGAGCAGTGAAACCAAAGATAACAATGCTGAGTTCCCAGTGAGAGGCAGGAAGATAAAAATCAACATTAAATAGAATTGGGAGAAAAGTGGTTTTATTGTCCAGAGAGACACAAAATGTAAACAAGGAGTTTAAATAGTGAAGGGCATATTGGATCATAAAACATGGAGGTTTTATCGACACTTTTCTGTACTGATTAACACAATGATCTTTTATCATACTTTTTATAGTGTTTTCTTCTACAACTATTAATGTCTCAGGGTTAAGAAATCTCTTTATCAAATGTCAGTTTTGTGTTGTGGCAGGTGATGGAGCTGATGTAGTCCCATAAAGATTTTACCTCCTGACTTTTAGAACAGTGGTTTTATTGTCTAGGCAAACTTTAAAGTTAAGCCTTGGCATTAGAGAGTAATACATATTCTATCCCATCCTAGAAAGCTGGTGCCTGGAGGTACACATTCCTTGCTAGCTAGAAGAAAATCTTTGCCTATAATATTCACAAAACAAAGGTCCACATTTTTTCAAATGTCCACACCATTGTGTTTAGAAGATAACAAGGTTTCAGGGATTCTTTGGGTCTCAGCAGTGAGAAGAGAAACTGTCACAGAAATCTTGTTTTGCTTCCTAACAAATGCTTTACTTACTGATTCTGTTGGATACAGACTTAGTTTTAGTGGACTTTAGAGGAAGTTTAATCAGTGAGTATGGCAGCTCCAATAGAACACCTTGACTGGAAGTGTCAGTTTCTGGGGACTGAAGTTTGTTAGTATTAGGGACACTCATCACTAGATTTAGAAATGTGGTCTAATCTAGTCTATTTGTCCTTAGATCTTTCTACCTTGTGATCAGGTGAATTTGGAGGCTGTCCCCTTCTGATGCAGGTGATTTTTATGCAGTGAAACAGCTTCATCAGGTGGGAGTGAAAAAGTTATGCTTTGGTACAATCAAGTGCTTATCATTTTGCCACAGCTGTCAGCAAGGCAGATAATGGCTCAACCTCTTTTTGAAACAGGCGAAGTAGAAGATATGCCTTTCACTTTTGAGGTGAGGGCTTTCAAGTAGCTTGAACCCTTCAAGTCTATGGTTCTAATGAAAGACTCCGGCATGCCCAAGGTTCTTTTCCACACAGAAATTGCACCTTCTACTTTCCTCAACAGATTCTGATATCCCTTTACTTCTCATACATCTTTCTCTACTTATTTGCCACCACAATAAAAAGCAAGGAAAGTCTTGCTATACTAAATCTTCCCCTTCCTACCTGCTCCCAAAAAACCTCTTTAAACATGCTTATGAAATATCAACTTTTTTAGTTTTATTTCATTCTAAAGCTATGCAGAATCACTCCAGAACCATAAACTCTCCTGGAACTAAGAGTACTGGCAACTGTTCTGCATTGTCTTCTCACCTAACAGTTGTCCCTACAGAAGAGCTGTGCTATGAATGCAGTACCTTGTTCAGGCACTAAAACAGCAAGTTCCTGTCTGCCCCACAGGGCTCCTCTGCACCCTCCATAATATCTTAATTTATTTTAACCCAGAAAATCCTGATTCAATCTCAACACTTGGCATTGCTCAAACTTCTGACATTTTCTTCAGTAGTTACTCAGTATGTGACTAGATTTTGATTCTAAAAATGAAGATAATAAATAATCCTTTATATATCCAAGCTTTTTGAGGGGCAGACACTGAGCTCAACTGGACTCTTTATTTAAAATAGGAAAATTGAGCAGAAGGTACTGAAAGGCTTCTCTTTTTAACACCTGCTACTGCAAGAAAATGACTGGAAAGCAGGTTGTTTCTGATGCTAGTGAAGTCAAGAAGACATAAACAATCTCCACTAATAAGCTTTAGTGTGCCTAGGAATGCTTCCCATTGTTAAAAAGATATCACTCATGCATGAAATGCTAAATTATTCTGTGATACAAATGGATTATTTGTGAATTTTGGTACCACATTCACATTCTGAGAAAATACAGTAGAGGTAAAATCTGTGGTGTTTTAATAGCTCTTTGGATCACAAAAATTGCATATTCTGATTATCAAAACAACACAGTGTTGGATAAATTTGAAATCATGGATATTTCTTTCCTTGACTGATGATAGAACAAATAAACTCTTGCACACAAATCTACAGTCTTTTTCATGTTTAAACAAATTGACTTGAATTCTTTTAGTATACAATACTGACATTTTCAAGACAAGAAAACAGACAGAAAATAAATCTTCTGGAATGACCATCTTACAAGGTAAAAATCCCAAATTTTGGAGTGGCAATTAATTCTAAAGTGAAGCTGCCTTTGCCTACATCACTATGAACTGGAAAAGAAGAAAAATATGTTACGCAAAAGTCAAACACAGAAGACTCTCTGTCTTGTCTTGTGTGTTGACTGAGATATGGGTAGAGAGAATAGAAAAGACTAAGTCCAAGAATTAAGATCTCCCTGTAAATCTTGCTTTCCATCTATACAGTAAGTTCTGAGTAAAGAGCAGTGCATATTGCTTCATCTCATGTCATAAAACCAGAGAACCATAGAATAACTGTGACTGGAAGAAACTTATGAAGTCACTGGACTGAATTCCCTAATGAAAGCAGGGCCAATCTTGTCCTGGGGGGCATCAGGCAAAGCATCACCAGTCAGTTTAGGGAGGGGATTGTCCCACTCTACTCACCACTGATGTGGCCTCACCTTGAATATTGTGTGCAGTTTTGGGCACTGCAGTATAGGAAAGACCTTAAGCTATTAGAGATCACCCAGAAGTACCTACATGAAGGCAACAAGTAAGCCCAGAAACCCACAGAAGTTGTTAAAGAAATTATGCAATGATCATTTACAGGTCAGTCATCTGTGGTGGGGAAAAAAAAAAAAAAGAAAAAACAAACAAACAAAAAAAAAAAACCCAAAACAAAAAAGAAAAAAAAAAAAAAACCAAACCAAAAAAACCCCCACAGGTTGAGCATGTCAAAAGGCAATGAAAAATAGCAGAATTAAAGTCCCATGCTGCAGGGACTGGGCAATTCTTTTTAATGTCAGAAAAAGAGGGATCCAAAGGTCAGCTGTGTTAAATCTGAACACTAATGATCTTATTTCATGGGGTCCAATGACTGGGAAAGGGGCCAGGGCATCTTAGCCAGTAAAATATCTCCATTAACTGCAAACTCTTCCAAGTTGAAGTTACTCAGACATGTAATATGTCTCTTCTATCTCATTCAGTCAAATACATCTAGGAATTCAATGAATGAAACTAGACAGAGGCAACCAGAGGCAAGCAGTGATGGTAGAATGTTTTTCTTTTCTAAGGAGGAAAGAGAGGTTTTCATCGACTTCCACAAGGTATTGATCACAACTATATAATTTAAATTCAGACAACTTCTTAAAGTTTCTGAATTTTGTTTTCCTATAAGCCAAAACCCCTCAAATGGGGGTTGCAGCTGTTTGATACTTCTAATCATAACTTTTACTCTGCAGTTTGATTATTCACATCCCAGGTCTGTTTGATTACTAAATAGCCCAGTTTCTTCTTTGTCATCCCAAGTCAATCCAAACTTGATTCTTTTATATTGTATCTCACACTGTAACTACAAAGCTATAGTCTCCTCTATACTCATTTTCTCCCTCTCTACTTCTCCTACAACTCTTTGTCTGCTCATGCTTTCACAAAATATTTTTGCTTTACTAAAACAGTGTATTTCAGAAAAAACAAAACAAAACAAAACAAAAACTCTCCCAGCTGTAATGAACCAATAACCTGTATATAGAAGTTCTGGAATATTGCTTCATGCTTTTATTTTATGCTATTTATGTTTACAGGAGAGACGGATCATATGCAGAGGGAAACTCAATATTGTTGATGAAAACAAGGTTTTTAATATTTAGTTATGCATGAGGTCTCTCTGGATCTTGGCTTTTTATTTCTACCCTGTTAAGAAATCTACATTGGACACTTCATCTCTGTAATGGAGAGGACTTGATTATTTTTATACTTTTACATTGCACCAGATATCTATAACTCTTCATAATATGATGATCTTGTCTCACAATCAGTATCATGAAACCTACCTTGTGATGCCCACAATGACCCCTATAACTGTGAAGAGTAAGGTGACACTATTACACTGACACTGCTTTCACTGCCAAGAAAGCTAAAAGGCTGAGCAGGGATGTAAGACTGGACAAATATATCAAAATTATATCAGATTTCTGCTTTTACTTAGAGGTGAAATGACACAGAGAGACCGTCTATGTTTACTGTTGGTTTTGTGATCTCTCTTTTAAAAAAACACCTATGACATTTTCAACTGTCCTGTTCCAGTGCTTAGCTTCCTGTATAATTACAAAGGTCTGTTTATTATTTAATCCAAATCTTGCTTACTAAAGGTTAAGCTGATTATTTCTTCTGGTTTTCCTGGGAATATGAAACAAACTGATCATCAGTCTTGCTATACCAACATTTGAATTGTTTCTAATTTATTTATGTTTTAAAGGTATGGGGAGAAATATTTTTGTTCAGGTGACAGAAATATAGCACAAGATAATTTTTAAATTCTTGAACAGTTTATAATGTTTTACGACACTTTTATACTACATTTTTCAAAATGAAAGTGATTTTAGAACATATTAAAGCAACTATTTCAGCATTTAATCTAAAAAGAGATGAAACAAAATGTTTCAGCATTTTTCTTATTGTCAAAATTCTTTGCTGGATTATATTACAATATTCATATCTTATTGGTCTCCACAAAACTGTTTTCATATACGCACTATTCATCCTCCTCCAGGGCATATTTTTAGTTTGCCTTGAGTAACTGATGATTATCTTTAAATATTTTCTTAGATCAGCTTTAAGAATATCTTGTAATAATTTATTAGAGACCATATGTTTCAAATTTTCTTATAGGATATCAAAAAGGAGTGTCAAAAGTCAAGTTACCTCAAGTATCTAACCTCTTCATCTGTTGAGTCACTCCCTTTAAAAGAAGGAAATTAAACTAATTTAACATGATTTGCTCTTGAGAAGTTTAGGTCTGCCATTTCCCCTCATCTTTAAGCATTTACAAATTGATTGTTTAATTACATGTTTCAGTATCTTCCTAGTTACTATCATTAGTCTGGATGTGCTGGGTCATTATTCTTCCTTTTTAAGCTGTAAGGCCTAAACTTATTTTCTTCAATCCTCTTGAATGTTAATTGCATTGAAATTCAATATTTATTCATAGACCTTACCGAAGGATTTCAGACCATTTAAACTGTGTTTTCATAAACTGTTTCATGAAAAGCCATAGCAGATAGTCATAGTCATTCTGTGTGTTGAGACACGTTGTTCTGCTTGTCTGGCATTTGGGTAGGTTGTACAAAAGAGATGTTTCTCATGTAGCTTTGTTATTTATTTAAAGGGGACCCTTGGACCAATTATATTCACCTTTTTTTGAAACGGAAGACAAAATATCATGGAGACCATCTGTAGATCAGTCTTAATCTCAGCACCAGGCTCTTTACACCTATGACTTCTCTTGGGCCTTTTTTGTTCATTATAGACAATGAATTTTTTCAATTGCTTTGATTTTCTCTATAACAACAAATTCTTTACGTTGGTGTTTTTCTTCTGTGCCAAGTTCCCTCTTGAATGATAATCTTATTTTTTTATTTTTTTTGTGAGGATGTGGAACCTTATTTTAAAGAATTTTCTCAATATGGAGACAACTTGAAGGCTTTTTTGTGTCTGTATCTCTTATTCAAAGGAATCTCTATGAAGATCTCTATCCTTTCATTTAATTTAAGTCCACTAACCTTTATATCTGAGGATATTTTTATGAGTTTCTTGAATATTGAACAAAGAAGTAAGATTTTTTCTTTAGTCTAATATGGAGATAAAAGTCCCTTACAGTAATAAAAACACATTCATTAAAATTTTTCTTTATAATCATGTAGACATCTAGGTTTCTCATCCTTTTTCTTCTTACTAATTATTAGTTGTAGAGTACCAAACAAACAACAAACAGCTTGCTAGTTCCCCTGTCCTCTCTTTTCTTCACAATCCCCACAACTTTTTGCCCTTCTCTGTGCAAGTATGGCCAGCAATGGATTAGTCTTGGATCTGACTGCCATTGCTTCTATTGAACATAGGGGAAATTTTCATCAGCTTCTTGCAGAAACACATGCAATACACCTGAAATGAACACATACACACACACATTTTTTGTTCCAAATACACACCAAAGTATGTGAGGTGATTACTTATAATGGAATTTTTCTCCTCTAGTGGGAGCTTCTCCTCAAAATCACTGGAGCTAAACTTGAATGTGCAGTGGGAGAATAGAGCTGAGACCTTTTTCGGGTTATTTGGTTTGGCAGAACTGCTGGTTCCATAAATGCAGAGAAACCTTTTTGTAGTAGAGATAAAAGGAAACTATGACAGTGATATCAAGTTATGCATCTTGTTTTGATCTGGACCCTCACCTCCATTTGATAGAGAATTGCAAGACAGGTTAGATGTAGAGTTTGCATTTGGTGGGGCTGGAATTTACAATAAGGTACACGTGTGACTGGAACTACAATTCTCTTTGAAAACTAATTTCTACTTGGAGCTCATATACGGTGTTAAAAATCATTATTTCCTTTCAGAAAGGTTCATCTGTAGACCAAAATTAAATTGTTATTATAAACAGTATTGCTTGTTACTAGATAGAGTGAAAAAAACATACATAGTACCAAGACCTCATAAAGAAGTCCATGCCAGGTAAATCTGCAAGAGGTGAGCAGTGTCTTGACTTGTCTCAGCGTCAGAGTGATTTTGTTCATTGTTTTAAGTGGGCTGTTATAAGTACTTATAATGGACTTCTGAGTTTGTTTAGTCCTGAAGTGTATAGAGAGATGAAAAAAGGTAGAATGCTTTGTAATACAAAATGCACATTACTGTTTATAGCCAGCATGCATTATAAGACCTTTTAAAATATTTTGCAATTGTTTTATGTCTTTCCATTCCCAGGCTATGCCACCAATTAACTTCATGTAAGTAAATGAAATTATGTTAGTGCTGAAGTAGTAAGGACTATATTTGAATCCAAGTCTTTTCTTGGCCTTTGAAGCTATGTGTGTACAAAACTGCTCCTTCATGTGCATATGGTTACAGATTTGACTGATTCCAACACCTGCACAAACATGTGGTGTTATAATCTTAGTGAATGTTTGAGTGCTAGATCTCCCACACCTTGTAGTGGTAGTGTTGAATAGAAAGTCAAGTGTGGGTGCAAGTGTTTGCACTTCTGGATATGAGAAAGTGAAATTGTTCATGCAACTTCACAAGTACATAAAGGAACCGGCAGATTGAATATCTGATCCGTGGGGCTGAGTGACAATGGCTGCATTGGTACAGACATCTCAATTCACAGTGGAACTCTTCAGCACACATTGACTGTACATGTATCTACACCTAAAATTACCTCACCCATGTCAAATTTGAATTCTGGGAAGTCACAGTCTAGGTGCCTTGAAGGCCAGGTAGTGAGCAGGACCAGTCTCCTACATCTACCCGCCAAAACAAAATTCATGCTGTAAACCAGATGTATGAAAAAGCAAACAAGCAAACAAAAAAATACTACCAACCCCCCCCCACAGCAAAACAACAACAAAAAAGAACCCAGCCCCCCATCACATTTTTCTTCAGCTATCTGCCTGCCTCACACACCTTCATAAATTTCCAGTTTGCATTCAGAAAGTTTCCAGAGATTATCTTTTACTGCTTTTTCCTCTCTCTTCAGTGTTTTGTGATTTTCCCTCCTCATTAAGCTGCTCGGAACCATTTTTAACAGTGTAGAGAGAAACTATAAAAAAGACAAAATTTTTTCCAAAGGAAAAAACCACCTGCAGATGAGAGGTGGCTACTGGCCAGAGCTTTATTTCAAAACTCTATTTAATAATAAACATTGAGCTAGCCATAGTTTTTGACTTTAACAGAGGCACCTTTAAAACAGAAGTGTTGATCAGGTTATAAGCTGGGACACACTGAACTGTATTGTCAGACTCAGTATGCCTGGAGAATGTTAACACAAGAAACTCAATTACTTTAAGACTAAGTGAATAAATAAGTTGAAATGCCATGATTCCTCAATTGACGAAAAAGATATTATTGCAGAAACTTACCCTACCTGACAATGGTGAGCTTAGGAGGTGTAGGTTACATTCTTGTAGTAACACTGACTGTATTAATAAAAGTTCCTCTGTTTGGAAAGCAATCTAGAAAAAAACAATACTGAATGGAAAACACAATTCTCTATGAAACAATTACACCACCGGTCTTAAGTCTACTCAGGCTACTGAAAATGTCTAACACATTAGGAATCTGCTTGGAAAACATCATCTACCATAATTCTGTGAATCTGCACTGCTGCCTTACCTCTTTACACTGACAGATTTTGTCAGCTTCTGCTGACTGAGGTCACTGTGATCTCGTCTCTTTTTATGGGAGGAGATGTCTCCTGGCCCAGTGTTGATGGGGTAGTGGAGGTCTGCTGTATAGTCATTCAGTAAATTTCCTTTTCTAAACGCGCTTACTCCTCTTTTTTTTTTCTTGACATTTAAGCACTCTACGTTTGCTGTACTAATTCTGATCTGTTGAAGGACTACTATGCCATGAAGTGTGATATAAAAGGCTAGGTAAGCCCAGTTTACAGTGTTCCTTCACCTATGGAGGGGAAAGAAGATATCATTCTTGGGAAAGAAGATATCTTTCATGGAGCAGTGGGCGTAATAGTAAACAACTAACTGAGGAGGTGAAAAGTGTGACTGTGCAGAGTGCTGGGGCAACTACATATACTGGGACGCCCTGAAAGTGCATTTTATTTTTCATTTGTGTGTTTTATTTAAAAATATTTTGTAAGCTTACAGTTTAAAGTTATTTTCTGTGTAATTTCTCACTTGCAAATAATTCACTGACGTGCAAACACACCCCAACTCTTACAACTTCTCTATGTTGTTTAAGCAAATTACTTCAGTGAAAACTCTTATCAGTGTCATGATTACACTTTTTTCAGTTTAAGAGTCACATAAATTAGGTTGTGGTAACAATTAGTTCCAAACAGAAAACTAAATGTCTGTAAATAATTAACTCAAAAGTGATCTACTTAGCATACTTAGTATTAGATCAGTAGGAGAGAAATACATTTATATACATTCATCAAAAGAAGTCAGGCACCTTTTTGAATGAGTCACAATCAAACCCGTACAAGTTGGTCACTAGTTTTCTAAACCTGTATCTAAGTGAATTTGCAGCAAATCCATTTTAAACTTCTAATGTTGAAGGCCATGTATCATGCGTACCTGGAGTGTCCATTTTGTAAGGCTTGCATCTTCCTGTTGAATTAACGCTAAATCTGGCACTTACTGAACACAAAGGGCTTTCTGACAAACCTTATCCAATTTGGTGACATTAGCAGACATGACAAATCTCATAACTATACCACCTCTGTTCCTCTTCTCTATTTTTATATGAATCTGTAATAAGTAACGGCAGCATGCTTTTTCTTTGAGCCAGTTTTAACACTTCAACTTTAAATAACTAAAATAGCAGGAATTTTTGTTTTGTTCCAAACTGATGATCTCTTTACTATTCCTTTGCTTCCTAACTTGCAAAGAATGAAACAGATGTGCATTTATGAGACTACTTCTTCTTAGAACAAGTTAAGAACTGGTTTCCAAAAGTCATGATCAGCTTTGATTTCTTGTCTAGACATATTTCAAATTGGAAAAGAGAAAAGGAATGTTTATTAGTTTTTTATGGTATGACAATGTTTTGATTAATGTTGCATTAAAAAAACCCAAACAAAACAGAAACCCACCTACTTGAGGCAAGCAAAGTTGTGTTCTGCAACACAAGGATTTTATCTCTCATTGCAACAATCTGATATTTATGTGAGGTTCACACACTGCTGACTGACTGATCCTGTCAGAGATCTGTCCTCATGAAACAAACCAGAAGGGAGTGGTTGATATTTTTGTCAGTGTATACACAAAAAATGTTGTTGTCTGAAGTTTGTTAACATTTTCTCTGGCATGGAAGAAGAATTTTACTGGAGAATATTTGATATCCAGATTTCTCCTGAATTTTTCTTCCATATGCAGTGACTATCAATTAATTTCCATTGTCTTTCTTCACATGTAGAAAGGAGTTCAGCTCAGGCTGTTTTCCTGTACATGGTGTTTTGCTTCAACCAATACTTGAAAAATCAAGCAAGAGAAATGCAGTGAGGCATGATGAGAAAATCTCCAAAGATTTAGAATATGGGTTTCAAAATTGTTGTCCAGATGTAAATTGTCACTGACATATAGACCTTAATGGAATCATGCTGATACATGCCAGCTGAAGGTCTAACCCAAAATGTTCATAGGAAGACTTGAATGTGTGAAACTCAGCATCCAGTCAAGAATAAATTAACATTATTGGGCAAGCCAGATCACATAGATTTGGAAAGTATCTCCACTAGCTGGCATTGATTTTAAAAGTATTTTTAAGCACCTTTTATAGTGCCTGATTCAAAACCAGTGAAGTCAGTGGAACAGCGCCCTTTAATGGGTTTGGAATCAGGCACATCATGAAAACTGTTCCACCATATGTTTCAATGACATTTAAGCTCACTCGTCTCATTTGAAGAATTTTTATTCAGCTACTCACAGCTTGAGATTCTCAGTTCTTTGCACATTTTTGGTTGATTTCGTTATTGTTTGGAAGAAGCTGGAATGAGAAGAACTCAGGAAACCTTTTTTGCAAGGAAAAACAGTAAGTTTTCTGGGATTGGTTTGAGGTTTTAAGAATTATTTTTTTTTTAATGCTAATTTAATTATGATTGCTCAAATTTTGCTAAAAAATAGAATGCTACTGATGTTCCAGAGACTGAGAAAGTTTTTAATTTTTGTTTTGTTTTGTTTTATTTGAAAGGAGGAACAACAGAACCCAGACCCTACATTTTGCAAGATCATGCAAGATCATGTAAGACCATTTTTGGTATTCATGGTAGCTTTATTGATAGACCCATTTATTATGGGATGATTATCCTTCAAAATTGTAGTAATGCAGCACTAGAAATAAGGATGCCTTTATTCTCAATAGTCTTACTGTAACAGTGACAGCCATTTGGGAGATGATTCCAACAAGGTCACTATGATTCTGTAAGGAAGCAGACATATTTATGCATGAACTTTCATAGAATCATCCCATCTTTAACAGCTTAAAAATCTCCTATGAACTGATGAACATCTAAGAAGAAAAACTAGTTATTACTAGAAAGAGCAAATATAAATGGAAAATAAGAAAAACGTGTGTACAGAATTTATGTCTGGAATCCGTTACATTAGTTAGTCTAAAACTAAAAATAAAGACAAGCTGAAAAAAATCCTAATAGTGTGGTTTCTTTTGAACTGCAAATTGACACAGACATTTTATGGGGAGAAAAAAAAAAATAAGGCAAGACATCTACCAGCGTGAAACAATGAATGTATGCTGCAAGTGATATATGAATCCCCTTATAGTGGTGATAACTTCCATATTCAGCAGAGGTGGATTTAAAATGTGGTTGAGTCATGTTAGTTTTTGCTGTCAAATCATTGCAATTTCAAAGGCATGACCAAGGAGTTATGTACATGGAATATCTTACCGTGAAACAGGGAACAGGGCCTGTGGTAATAAAAATATTTACATCCACACTCACTCTCCTAAAAAAACCAGACAAGCTCCCCGCCATCCCCTACTGCAAGCCCCCATCCTCTACTACAACAGCCAGAATAATAACAGAAACCCCAAAACATTATGGCTACGAAAAATTTTGCAGGTATTGGCCAGTGTCCTAGATTTAAGGGGTTTATCTTCCTTTATAAAAATCCCAATATTTACAGACAAATTTGTGAAACAAATAATGTTTGTGCTGTGTTATTACCTTAGATTCTGGACTGAGGAAAATAACATATACTTCTGGATAATGGTACTTCATTCAATTTATTTTGTCTGTCAAGGAACCTTCATGATTCTTCACAAAAATATTTAAACATCGTAGCATGTTCCCATTGAAGGAAGTATTCACATCAGAACACAAAAGTTTAAGTGTGTTAATTTATGTAAATAAGCATGTGATGGGATTTCTGAAACCTTTATGTACCTAATGGGCATTCACAGTCTCTTAGACACCTTCTCCCCATACAGTCAACAGCTGCATTAGCACACTACCTCTCTGAGACAGTAGCTGTGTCCCTGTTTCCCTTTGGAAAATTGCCATTTTTATCTGGACTGCAGTTTTTGAAAGCCCTATAAAGTGTTTCAGGAAAATCAAACAAATTAATTTAAGCAACAGGTTTTTGATAACCTAATTCATTTGGTTAAAATGGATTAGGAACAAACTGTATGTGGGAAGGAGGGGTTAACAACTTCCAGCAGAGAGAGCCCAAGAGTACTAGGGCTGGTAACTCAGCCCCTCTGTTGAAGCCAGTAGGAGGCGAGTGTAGCCAAAGTCTCTTAACAAATGCACCCAAAGGTGTCCTCCAGAGATAAAATAAATGTATAATTACCTCTAGTGGCTAAGCATATAAAAGGCAAAGTTGGTAGATATTACCCTATTGGATTGCTCTGTTTTGTGTTGCAGTTAGAAGTCAACTTGATACAATGCAGCCCAGCATAGGCACATATGGAATGAAATGTGACATGCAATAAACAAAGTATTTTAAATGAAACTTTTTATAGCCTTAAGAAACAGAAGAAACAGTCACACACTGCTCGTTAACTTGTAAAAGTAGACACAATGGCTTGTTTTGTAGGAAATTTCAGTTCATGCCCATAAATCATGTAACAACGTAAGTGGTTCTGATTCTAGTTTGTGGGAAAATGTTTAATTGCTTATTTATTTGATTTGTTGCACTAAAATGTATTCTTATAAGATGTATTCTTACATCTTGTGTCTGCAAAGAGGAGAGAGATGTTTCTTAAAAGCATTTTTTAGAATGACTTTGGTATCGGTCCAGTGCTCTGATGTCACTGGAACAGAAACAGGACTCTGTCTGGATTTATTAGAAGGGGAAAGGCTCTTTTTAGTTTTCTCTGTTTTATTGCATCTTTCTTGACATTAAACTCCAGTACTCAGCACACCCTATGCCAGATGTAAAGTTTTTCTTTAAAGTACCATGCCAATTACTGCCACATAATGTCATATAAATTATTGTAAACTATTAGATAAAATGCACAAATAAAATCAGCCTATTAAATACTTGCTCCTTGATTGTATTTCTCCTTTTAAATCAGCACATTAAAATTATGAAAGGTAATATATTTATTACATATAGCATATGTTTGCTTGCATAGTAAAAATAACAAAATATAAACTTAACTCTCCTTATTACTGAATGTCAAATAAATTTTCTAATAGAAAGACTTTTAGCAGCTCCTGTAGGGTTTATTGCAAGATTACATGCTTCCTCTCTAGTACAGTTGCAAGATAAAGGACAGATGTCACAGATCTCTTCTCAAAACATTTATACTTTCTCTAAATGTCTTATTTTTATCTGTAAGCCATAAAACTGCAAGTCAAACTTGTAAATTTCATCCCTGGCTTCAGCATCTCACAATATGCATCGCTTATCTTATTCTGTTAGGTGATGTCAACTCACATTGTGCTATCCACCATTATAGTGCTGTTGGAGATTGCTTTTGCACACATTGGAGAATGTACCCTTATTTCCCATCTTCTGTACTTAAGGCTAAAATGTCCACATTGTTTACAAACATTTAGATTTAAGGCTCAAATGTAGTATGAGACTAATTACGATTATTCACCTTTAGTAGCAATCATAAAATCTTATGTTCAAATAAACCTTTATATACTCATTTAATTATTCTGTTAAAGGTCAAAATAGTCTTCTTTCTGCTAAAGAATTAAACAAAACAAATAAGAAATTATTTTAAATTAGACCTCTCCAAAGCATAGTATGTTTCTATTTGTAAAACCATCAAGTATTATCAATATATTCAATAAATATCATCACCAAATGGGATCTCAGACATTAGAGTGAGAAATGTATTTTAGTCAGCCAAAGGTTTTGAAACTTTTGGCTCATTTATAGAAGAATTTGGGGTGTTTGTTAGATATTTCTGAAATAACCACTCTGGATGATCATGCACAAAATATGTATATACTTTTGGTTAAATCTCTATTATAGTTTCTTTTAACCTCTGAGCACTTTTATATAGCCAAAAAATAGATCGAGGTGAATGCTAGGTAATTAGATTGAGATGAATGCCAGGTGATCAAGGTAATAATGCCAGGGGGGAAAAAGGAGGGGGAGGGGGGGGGAACCAACCCTATGTAGAATGTAGATCAGCACAACAAAAAAAATCCTATCATGGTAGTAAGTAATCTACATGCTAGCTTTTTGGAAATTTTGAAATTCTTTTTTTAATTGTTAGCTAGCCATACGGTGTGCTTTCTCCACCAAATCACATCTAAGTGTGATTTTATCGGCAGATCTAATTTTGAGAAGTATGTCATACTCAGGGTACTGTATCCTCCATGATTCACTCAAGACAACAATTAAGAGCATGAATTTATAGTTTAACTGTGCCTAAAGAGTGTGCTTGAGCTCTCTGAAGAGTGTGGAGAGAGTCAGTTGCACTGCTGAATTTTTTTGCTACTGTTTAGGCAGTGAGTTTGAGTACATATAATAGATAACATTCTTTTTGCTACTGGGGTGAAAGGCATTGCAGGTAAAAGGAAGGCAGCAAAGCCTGGCAAGAGATGTGATAACCTTTAGTTTAATCTGATTAGGAGTACCTGGGAGCATCTGGATGAATCACTGTTTCATATTAGTTTCCCAAATTCTTGCACAACAGTAAATAAGACATTAATACCACAGAATGTTATGGAGGAAAACAATTACTCCATTCCTACTGTACCATAAGTTTGAGAAAAACTATAAATCATATGGTTTCTCAGAAAATATTTTTACAATACACATAATGAAGGAATTTGTAGTTTAGAATAAGTAAGGAGACAGTAAACCTATTGTACAAAAATGAAGTTGGCTTACTTAATGTAATAAAACAAAGGCTGAAAAGGAACGTGACTCTTCTGCATAAAATATGAATAGCTTAATAGTAGAGAGGGGAAAACAATGCTGGCACAGGAATAAATAGGAGAAAACTGACCATTAATAAATTAAAGCTGAAAACTGGAAGTCTGTTTCTTGCTTTCCCTATAAAAGCCCAAAGAAATGTATAAGTAAGGGTAAAAAATGTAACTGGTTTGGAGGGGGAAAAAAAATTGATACTTTTAATTTGAATTTATGATTTACATTCTTATGTTTAGGAAGACTGATTCATGATATTGAGCATTGTGAAAAAAATGGGGGATTTCGATCGGGAAAATATATTTTGATCCCCTTTGCATTTGAGGTTAAATTACTCCATACAAAAGTAATGGTTTCTTGTTCAAGTGATTCATACACAGTACATAGTTGCATCTAGTTTCACACTAGATACATTGCTTCATATGGTTAGAATAAATTTATGTTCTTGCAAAAGTGTCCTGCCTAAAATGCTAGTATGAACTCCAGTCTACAACTGGTCTTACTGAGGCTGAGTAGTTTTAACCAGGAGAGAAAAGGGTTTGGGGATGGGTTTTTCTTTTAAGTTCTTGCATTTGCCTAGGGCTTCATAAACTGATGTGACTCTTCATTTGATTTTTTTTTTTTTTAATAGAAAAAAAAAAAAAAAAGGAGAAATTACTTCAGCTATCACCACATAATGAATTTACCCTGAACTAATAATTGTGGCATTAACCATTTTGGATTTGAAGTAAAAAGAGACCTTCCAGAGATTCCAATGGAAACCTTAAAGTCAGAAACACATTAACAAGCCATAAGTATGCTCTCAAGAATTTTTAAAAACAAGAAATTATGAGAAGAATATATTTTATTTATATCCATTCCCCCATCCTGTCTATCACAACTAGGAGACAAGCAGATATATATTTGTTTCCTAACACTAGAGCACAAATTTTTTTCTCTAAGAAAAAACCCAACTAAGGCTGGATGTTCTTCACAGGGTTCAAAGCAGATGACTTGCTATCAGATTTCCTTTTTTTCCTGCATCATGATTAATTGCATCCAGTGCTTCTTTCAGCTCTCTTTGGGATTGAACAAGATCAAAAGAAAAAAGACTGTAGCACCTTAGTAACGGAAATTCAGGAATTACACTGCATCTTCTTCCTGGCAAATCCCACAGGTCTTGTCCCCCAGGGACTACTTAGAGTTTTCTTGAGGTAAGATGGAAACCTCTGAGTGAGGTGCAATATACATACATCCAGGGGCGTTGCCCCGTGCCCTGAACTGTTTTTTTTCCCATATTCTATACATATTTGAGAGTGTGCAATGGCTTCAGACATGTCATTTAAATTTGACTGCAGTGTTCCTTAGAAAGAGCCAGGTTTTATATTTTAGAGACTGATATAAGGCTTGATTAACAAACAGCCTAGGACGTTCCTGAAGTGTGTGGAAGATAATTTTTTTGGCACAGGTGATGAGTGAGCCAACTAGGGAAGGTGCTCCACTGGACCTGGTGCTTGTGACCAAAGAACTGGTGGATGATATGATGGCTGGAGACCATTTTGGACATAGTAATCACAAAATGACAGTTTTAGATTCTTGGAGAAGTAAGGAGGGATGGCAGCAGAACAACTACCTTAGACTTCCAGAGGACAGATTTTGGCTTGTTTAGGAGACTGGTTGAGAGAATCCAGAAGGGAAGGTCATATAGCAGATCATGTTGAGTTCCATTGTGCAGCATGTACAGGACAACCAGGGGATCAGGCCCAGTCAGTGTGGTTTGTGGAAGGCAGGTCCTGCTTGACTGACCTGATCTTCTATGACAAGGTAACCTGCTTAGTGGATGAGGATGTTGTCTGTAAGAGTCACAGTTGGATGTTGCCATGAAATTGTGGATATTGTCTACCTGGACTTTAGTAGAGCCTTTGACACCATTTCCCACCGCGCTCTCCTGTAGAAACTGGCTGCTCATGGCAGTGAACAGTGCACTGCTCACTGGGTAAAAAACTGTCTGGAAGACCAGGCCCAGAACATGGTGGTGAATATAATTAAATCCAGTGGTAGCAGTCACAAGTGGTGTCCCCCTGGGCTTAGTGTTGGTCCCAGTTCTGTATAATATCTTTATCAATGATCTGGATGAGGGGATCAAGTGCTCCCTCAGTTTGCAGACGACACCAAGTTGGGTGGGAGTGTTGATGTGCTGGAGGGCAGGAAGGCTCTGCAGAGGGATCTGGACAGGCTGGATCAATGGGCCAAGACCAATTGTGTGAAGTTTAACAAGGCCAAGCGCCAGGTCCTGTGCTTGGGACACAACCCCATGCAGTGCTACAGGCTGGGGGAAGAGGGGCTGGAAAGCTGCCCAGCAGAAATAGACCTGGAAATTTTGGTCAACAGCAAGTGAACATGAGCCAGCAGTGCACCTGGATGGCCAAGACCATCTGATACAACTATCCTAGCTTGTATCAGATACAGTGGGGCCAGCAGGACTACAGCAGTAATCATTCCTGTATAACTGGCACTGGTGAAGCTGTGATTTGTGTCCTGTCTTCAGTTTTGGACTCCTAACTACAGGAAAGACATTGAGGTGCTGTAGAGAGAAAGGCAGTGAAGCTGGTGAAGGGTCTGTAGCACAAGTCTTGTGAGAAGTGACTGACACATCTCAGACTGCTTTTTCTGGAGGAAAGGAATCTCAGGGGGGACCTTACTGCTCTTTACAACTACCTGAAAGGAGGTTGTAGTGACATGGGGACCAGTCTCTTTTCCCAAGTAACAAAGGATAGGGCAAGATTAAATGGGCTCAAGTTGTGCCAGGACAGGTTTAGATTGGATATGAGAAAAAAATTCTCAGGTCTGTCAAGTACTGGAACAGGCTGTTCAGGGAAGTGGTTGAATCACCATCCCTGGAGGTATTTAAGGTGCAGGTGCAGTGCTTAGGGACTTGGTTTAGTGTTGGACTTAACATTGCTGGACAATTGGACTTGATGGTCCTAGAGGTTTTCTCCAGCCTAAATGATTCTATGGTCTTCATCTATTCCCAGTGTTGCATGAAAATAATTTACACGTTGGTCCTAAAGTGGCTTATTGTCTGTGTTATTTGTGTCAAGTAGGCATGTATTAGACCCCACGGGTTTTCATAGTTTCTATTGTGTATTACTGGTCTTATGACAACCAGTGTAATTAAGACCTTGCAGTTCTTAATGTATGTGAAAAGATTAACTTGATAAAATGCTTAATGCGAAACAAAAAATCTGAGGAAGATAAAAGGAAAATGCATCTGAATAGAAGGCACAGGCATTTGAAAGCACACGGGTTTAACATTAAAAAACATTGAACACTCTCAGGTGAAAGGATTTAATTTGAACAGACAATTCCCATGTAATTTGGATTTGTCACGATTTCTATTTATTGTTCAACATTTGAATGGACTATGTAGGGTAATGAGACTAAAAGTTGAATCTTTTTTATTTTCTTAGTATTGTTAACGTGTTTTATGAAATTCATCACATGAATAGTTGAAAATTGGCACTACTATTTAGGAAAACCAGAATCAACAGACAGCAGAAGTGAAAGGAACTTCTGATTCTCCAAAGACACTGTTGTTTTCTTGAGAAAGACATGGGAAGCAGTTCAGTAAAAAGAGGCAGCAAGCCTCACCCTAGTTACCCAGCTTTTGCTTTGATCACCTCCATAGAACTGATGTTCCAGGATATTATGTTTCCTCAGCTGGGATTACTGAAAATCATTCTTTGGAATATCAGGCTTACAGAATGCCATATATTTTGTGCTTCACCCTCCCTCTTCCTTCACCTTTCACAAGTAAAAATGTTCCACTTAAGAAAACATATTCCCCTCAAGTCTTCTTTTTGAGAACCACTTAAAAGAGAAATTTGAAGTAGCCAGTGAAGTAACAAAAGCATTTTTGATGTACTGGCTTTTTGAGAGGTTCATAAATCTGATCCTTTCAAAAGAACCATTCCTTCAGAAAATAGCAAAAGACTTCCTTTAAAATTCATTCTCTTAAAGCAGTTATTTGTCACCCTCTCAAATCTAGTTAAAACATTTTCCGAAGCTGTTTAATAACAAACATTGCTTTTTTTTTTTTTTTTTTTTAACCATCAAAAGGATGTACGGCTAGCATGTTCTCTGAAGCCAATAAATACCAGCTGATCAGCCTTGAATCCTTTCAGGAAGTTTAAAACAGCTGTGTTGCAAAATGAAGTGAGAAAAGCAGCAGGAACAGGCTTTGGCAAGGCTGGATTTGTTCATAATGAAACAAAAGTTCTAAATTATTTCAATGCTGGTAACCTGCAAGCTGTAACTCCAGCTATTCACTTCTTCAGTGAATAGCACGCAAGGATGACCCAGAAGACAAATTAATTCAGCTGCAATTGGGACACGAAAAAATTATGCCTTTATGAAATTTATTTTTATAATAAGGGTTCAAATACCTCGCAGACTTAAAATATGATCCTCCTGAACCATTTGCACATTCAGAAAACTGGAAGGAAATTAACCTTCAACAGATAAAGTGTGCTTATTTAATTACCTTAATATGAGAGAGAATAACTTTTAAAAGCACTCAGACATTGTACAACAAGAAGCATTTAATCCTAAGTATTGTTTTCTTTTTATCATTTCTACTAATGGGGTGTAATGTTTCAAAGAGTAGGTTGTAACCCAGTGTGCCATTAGGTTTGCCTTCATAGGCAGCCAATCTTGTCTTCAATGCCCTCATTCCATTGCTAGGCATATTTAGTAGACAGCCTTATTTAATGGTTTATTTCTTTTGGCAAGGACAATTGATAATTGTTTCTCATTTAACAACCACTTACAGATTCAGTAAAGTGTCGTACTGTTGACTTGAATATTAGCTATGGCTTTGATGCTTTCTTTTTCCCTGGATTGATTTCTGTCAGCATACATAGATAATCTTCTTTCAGAAAAGTAATACAGAGATAATGGCTTTTATTTTGTTAAAGCTCAGTTCAGATTCAACTTCTTCAATAGCTCTTTGAGAGAAAAAGAGGACATAACCTCACTTGATGCTCAGAGGAATAAAAGCTCACCAGATTCTTACAGCTGTGGGAAGAAATAGGAAAACATTTGTCATAATTCCAGCTCCTTTCTTTGATCTTATTGAATAAAATTCAAGAGTCATTTCTCAGACAGATAGTGCATATAAGAAACTTAGTTCCATGCATTGGCCATAATGGAAAATCAGCAATTTTATGGGGTTTAATCCTTTGTGTGAACTAACTGATTTTCTTAGAGATGAAGTTCGAAATGCAGATTGAATAGTCTTTCCACCAAAGAAAATTGTAACTAGCCTATTCATAATTTTGTGCCAACAAGAAAGTGGTCTGTCATCTCAAAATGCCAGTAAACATCTCACTATTTATTTCAAGAAAGCAGTTGATGAGAAATGTTACTGGAGACCACTTAATATAATTATGTCCATATACACTGTGTCCAGTTTCTCCAGGTCATGCACATATTGCACCATCCATCCTCCTGATGAAATAGTACTCTTCTGTATAAATCATTTGTATAAAAAGAATTTTTACTTTTGTTTTTAATTTTCTCTTCTTAGAAAAATAAAATTATCAAGTGTATAATTCAAGCAGTTCTGGACAGACATTCATGGAAATGTTTCTTGGCATTTTCTGATCTTCTCCCCAAAACATTTCTGCTCCTATTGAGGGTCTTGGTGAAATGCCCTTAGAAAATAATGGAATCCAGAACAATACCTCAGCCTTTGACAAGAACTGTCCAGTGAAAACGTTATACTAAGAATCAAGAAACTTGTCTTCTCAAACTTAAACTCTGCCCTTTTCTGTTCACACTTGCTTTTATGAGCTACCTTAGCCAGAATGAGATTTCTGAAGATGAGAAGTTCTTAAATATCGCTGCCTCGTGCTCACTTGCACACACCCTCTAAGAATTAGGGATTCAGAGATTGGTTCCTCATGGACCACTTCTAGGAGGTCACATTAGGAGATTAGAAGCCACTGAAAATCAGGAGGCAGGGCAGAACACGTGAAGGTAGGAGCGATCCCAGTTGAAGCAGAGTGAAAAATGTTTCACCAGACAAGACCAAGTGAAAAGCAAACTTTTAATTGCTGGGAGCCTTTTAAGAACTCAGGGCTTGATCACAACACTGTATCTGAGCAGGATAGTTTCCTTATACCCAAGCACATCTTATTTGCTCCACAACTGGAGTCACCTAGTCATAACTCTGTGTTTTGTCTCTGACACAAGACACCTCTTTCTGGTTAAAATCCTTCATTTTACGCCCAGGACCACTGCAGCAACACTTTTTCATAGTTTCATATCTTACTCATCTATTCTACACAGGGAGATTAGTTCCCCACACACATGCCCCTACGTAAGACAGGTTTAGTTTCTTGACAAAACAAGAGAATTAGGGAAAAAAAATTATAAGAAATAAGAAACTGGCCTTAGAACAAGGACCACCTTCTATTTGAAAGGAAAAAAAAAAAATGAGTACAATTCCTACCTGCTCAAAGACGATATGGTCTGCCAAAATAATAAAATAATATAAAACATAATCCACTATATATGCACCTGGGTTTTATTCTTGACAAGGTAAGCTGCATATTATATCAGATGTGCATTAATCTGTTTGAGTTTTTTAATTAAAAAATAGTCAGCACCTACAGACACTTAGCTGAAGGATAACACCTTCTTGAAAAGGTCATACTTTGGCATGCACAGAATTGAATTTCTAGTGCACAGTGCAGGGAACCCAGATAGTTAGCTGCAGATAAAATGACTTGCAGCTACCAGATCCAGAGTATACTAAATTCCTCATCTGTGATCTAGGAAACATAGTGGGGTAGGTAGAAGCAGAGATAGATATTTACTACTATGGATCATTAGCATTTCCAGGCCTGTTGCCTGGGAGACATTCTCACATATTCTTAAGGTTGTACGGAGATTCTGACAGCTGTAAAAGACAATAGCATTGATCTTTGTTGCAACGGACTTCAGGAAGGAATTGGAGGTGAGAAAGAGTTCAGGTCCTTGAGTTCTTAAATTAGTATCAGCAATAGCAAGAACCCAGAATACTAGAAGTGTGAGAGAAGATTACCAAAAAATCTCCAAAGTAAAAACATTTAAGATGCAACTCTAGTTAGAACAATAATGTTATTGTCAACTATTCCAATGAAAATAAAAGTTACTAAGGTTCAGAGATTTCTGATTTTTAATGCTCTGTTTATATTCGGTTGATCATTTCCAATGAATAAAGCTGCCAGGATAAATTGATGATTTCTGAAGGACCTATCAAATTTCTTTGGGTTCTGCCTTTGCAAATCACTAGCAGAGTAGCTAATGTAGATGACAACAGCCTGACCTACAATAGGCCTTCACAGAAAATAATCAGTGAAATTCATGCTCAATTAGCAATATTTCTGCCTCTTAAGGGGTTCTTTTCAATATACAAGTTTCCTGATGTGACTGATTCAAGCTGTAAACAATTCAGAAGAAGTCTTTCTGTCTGCCAGATGGGTTGTTGTTTTTTTTTTGGCAGCAAATTTCCCAGCAAACAGTCTTTAAGTGATGTCAATCAATTGTTCTGGGGGAAAAGAAAATTCAGAAATTTTAATCATTCCATACATACTATCCTCTTGATAAGAAGTCCAAGCTTATGTTCTTAAAATCTCTAAGCAATAAATAGTGTATCAGTAACATACACAGAAATTTGTGGCGTCAAGATCCAAGAATATTTTACAGCATTTTAAGTTGCATCACTTCTTACATTAGTTATGTGTTTGTATTGTCTTTCTCTCTCTCTCTTTCTTTTTCCTTTGCTCCTCCAGTGAATTCAGTATATTTGTATCATTTATGATGGATGATTAGTAGTGAGTAAATGCTAACAATTAGTGAACTTGTACCTATATGATACCTGTATTGTGCACACTACAGGGTTGGTATTGGTGGCACTCAGCATAGCATTAGAAAAAAAAACTAAAAGGAGAATGTACTCTGTATTCTTCCTCTCCTCCCAACACACCTCTGCTTTAAATAGCAAAAAAAAACCATTTACACAGGGATGTTTTGTAAAAAATATGAGTGATATCTTTTATAATAGGACTGATATTTTCAGTAGTTAAAAGCTTCTGAATATATATGACTGAGATGTCTGAATTCTAGTGATGTTCACTGGACAGAGTTTTTCCTTTGCAAGATCAGTATGGAAGGCAGAGTGGTAAAACTTCATTTTGGGGAACTCAATATTCATGAACATTGCTCACACAGGCAGAGCCATGGTGGGCCCTAGTGCACATGGGGCAGGAGGTCAGCTTGGGACTGCCTCAGTTCAGAACTAGGAAAAGGCAGAGCCATCTTCCCTCTTCCTTCTCTACTATGTAAATGATGTCTTCCGCTATTCTTGGTGAGGAAGACAAGCAGGAGGTGCCCAAGAAGCAGTAGCAAGATGAAAAAGGACATGCAAGAGCATCACCTCGTTGCTATTTGTTTCCTTCCTGTTCAGAGTAAAGAAAAATGGGGCACAACCAGACCATGTTTTTGCCATCAGTGCTTTTTGACACCAGGGCCTCCCAGCCCCATCTGAATGGTGCCCTGAGTGGGCCATTTCATGCACTCTCAGAACAGCACTGAGTCAGACCTTGGAATTACTGAAACAAGAGGCAAAACCCGGGCAGCTTAAGAGGAGGTATGCCAGTTTTACAGTGAATGTAAAACTGAGTACACCTCAAATTAACCATCTAGGAGCTAGGTTTGTTCTAAGATAGCTGTTAGTGTAAGAGACAGAGAACACCAGAAGGCCTTTCAGCATATATGGAGAGTGGATCTAAAATGCATGGAATAAGTCACACTCTGAAGATTCTTGCCTCTCTCTTTGTCTCTCCTTGGATTACAGAAAGAGCTTAACCAGCAGACTAAGCATGTAACACAGAGTCATTGATATATGCAATATAATCCACCCTAACTCTATATCCTTGCCTTCACCAGGATGACTGATAGTGTTTTTCATTAACCAAACCTCTGAGTAGGCAGATTTTTCCATTGAGCTGCTTCTTTCCATTTTATTTTGTAGAAAACAGCAGTTCAATGTTCCAATGTTGAACTATTTCTGTGCTCATTCCCTAAAGCAAAGACATGCCTTCATTGCAAAGAATGCCATAGGCAATTAGTCCAATTTCCCTGAGAATAAGAAATAAATTACTTTGGTAGGAACTAAATTTCCTAATTTTCAGTAGGTGCAAATATTTTGGCCATTCATTGTGTGTTCCTATCGTTTTTTGCTGCTTCGTGACCTCTGTGACATCAAAAGACACTCTTTTGTTGTTTGGCCACATTAGCAATTCTGAAACTTATGTCTTGATCACAGGTTCCTATTGTTCATCAGGATTCCATATTATAGATTCCTCACTAGAAAAAACCCTCAGTCAAATCTCTTGTGGGAACAAAATGCATGTCTTAATTTTAACTGATACAATGCATAGGCAACAGTTCTTTAAACTGTAATTATTAGGCCTGAACAAGCATCCATTGAAGACATCTACATTGTTGGTACCCTGGTGAGATCACTTGGAAAGCCAGTGGTTAGTGGTGTGCAATAATATGCTAAAATGCCCAGAGGAAAGAGGATGCTTTCTTAGTGTTGCCTGTAAACTTTCCTTATTGGCTTGCCTTTTCTTGTATATGCCACTCATAATTAACTACAGCAAGAGGGCCCAGCAAGGAAAAGCAATTTATCTGAAAGCCTCTATTCTTTTCTTAAAATGTATGAAGGCTTATTTTGTACTTCCAGCTGTCCAGCATTTCCTTTTTGTTTGACAAATAATGATATAATTGTTTCAAATAATAGAAGAGCTTCTAGGGAAGCTCAAAGATGGTATAAATTTGCACTCATCTTTGCCATAGCAGCTTCTACACTGGTAAGGAGTCACTACCCTTCTTGCCTGGAAATGAGAAGCATGCAAGAGAACAGCATGAATTAGTGGACATATTAGCAATTGTCTCACATGATTAAAAAAAAAACACAAAAAACAAAAACAAAAACAAACAAACAAACAAAAAATTAGTTACAAACTTTGGATCTTTTTGGCAACAAAATAGCCAGTAGTGTTATCATCCATAGAATGCCATCTATGCCAGTATCCTGCATTGCTTTGTAGGAAAGTAATTTCTTCCTTCATCTGTTGGAGACAATGTGTTGCTTCCCATTTTCTTGAGGACAGTTCTTAGTGTTGGGGAAGTTTCTGTAGTTGTCCAGCTACTGTACCAAGCAGAGTATTTGACATGGTTATATTGTCTGAAAAGATCACATATGCAACAAGCAAAACATATTAAAAGAAGCAAAAGACTGTGTAAGGGGCAAGTATGCAGATCAAAAGCTCTTACACAGAAATTATGTGTCCTCAGAGTAACTTTGAAAGGCCTCTGCATGACTGATTTGCCTCGTGAGCCTTTAGAAACTGGTCAAACACGGATGCCTCGCATTGGACTGAGGAGGAATCCACTCTGTAATCAAATGTTACACTTATGATTGAGACTAAGTCTTAAAGGAATTTATATTTCCCCCATTGTATTTTGCTTTTTAAATGTTAATGACAAGTTCCCTTTAAAAAAAAGGATAAACACTCCCATAGATACAAACAAAAGACTACATTGCCCTCCTGTTAACATCTTCATCGGAGTGTCTAAACATTTGGTCTGAACTGCTTTATCAGTGCCTTGTCCTGGGTCCCAAATGTCAAACACACACCAAGGCTGAACAAAAGTCCACTGAAGCCAGTAGAAATCCCTTCAATAACTTTAGAGAGCATTGAATGTAGTTGGTAACTTACACGTCACTGCCAAAAAGTGGCACCTGCTGCCCTCAGTAATATTTTGACATCCTAAAGGCTTTCATAAATAAATAAAAAAAAAAAAAAAAAAAAAAAAATTAAAAAAAAGAAAGAGAGAGACAAAGAGAAGAGAGAAAGACAGAAAAGAAAAAGAATCATTGTGTTTCTTAAGCAGCACACAGAGAAACAAAGAGAAATTTTCAGACTGAAAGAAAAAAAAACCTGGAAAATAATAATTATTGCAAATGAGAAGTATTGTTTAAAAAATAGCATTTCTGTGATTACACTGATGCCTTGCCTTCACAGTATGCATGTTCTTGACAAGCATGCAAAATGCATACTCAAAATTATTTTGAAGTTAAACAAACCAAAGGTGTTTGTAAATCTGCAAGCAGGTCCACTTTCTGTGCCCTAAGGTTAGCGTAACCAAGGTTATTCAAACTGAATTCCAATGAATTCCAAGTGACTGTTTCTGGCCTAATACCTTCTTCTGCTAATTTTTAGCAGTTCAAAGTAATTATTTTGGCAGAAAATATAGAACAATGGAAACAGACTTTTTATAGTGGGAAAATAACAAACACTTCTGAACTCTCATAGGTCTGACAGTGAACACTGCTTAAATGCTGTTCCTTACAGGGATAAAAAAGTTTCTGTTTATCTTTGGGTTTAGAAAATGACATGCATTATCTTGATTTTCTCCTCAATGAATCATTCAAGTGTTTTGCAACGTATCATTAAAGGTAAGGGGAAACTGTTTAGTGAACTGTTAGCAGGTACAAAATGTTTGTTTTGCTTAAATGAGGTTCCCACATAAAGGATGTTTGGACTCACTGTTTAACAAAAGGAAAACAACATTGGGCTTTAAAAAAAGCTAAGATTCACAGCACAGATTAATAAAAATTTCAGTAACAAGCTGTGTATTGAATGTAGTAGATGTAGCTGGCAAAGAGAGCGATCACAATGTCTAAGTAGTGATCAAGAGCTAGAAGATTCTTTTTTCCAAGTTAAAGATTTAAAAGATTTTTCCTTGCGTAATTAAACAGCATTTTTCATATTGTATTTGTCATCTATTTCTCATGGGCTACTAAATTAGGTATCATATCATCTTGTTTTATTTGCTGATCCAGACTGCCATGGATTAATTCTTTTCAATTAAACCTCTTGAAGAAATGAATATAATTAATGATTTCAAACAACTTCCCAAGCATGTTTATATCCTTTCTACATATAGACCAAATGTGTTTTCTTCCTTGTCCTCTCAAATAAATCATATAAGGGATAGTTATAAATCAGAAAGTCAAATCTAAGAATTCAATGTCATAGACACCTACCTTTCACCCCTTTTCTCTGTGTTGGTGATAATGTAGGTGAAAAGATACTAACAGAAGGGGATTTCCCCCCTATCCATCACTGCGGGCTAATCTCATGCCTGCACTTGCTGCCTTTGCTGTCTGCTAGACTCTTATTGCTTGGAATTCTATTTACTTCTTAAACTGACAAACCTCCTGTCTGCTTTACTTGTACATTTCCCCTTAAAGCATTTTGTTAGACTTGTTCTCTGCTGTTTGAGATGCCAAAGCTTTATTGACTAATAGTTATTCGACATTTGCCAGACTTTCACACCTTTCCAGACCCTTGCTGGGGTTAGGACACTCCTTAGGCATAATGCTTTGGCACTGGAATAGCATATTCATAACTCAGAGGAACACTACAAAGCAGCATATCTGGAGTCACTCCAAAGTGAGCAAAGTAACTCAAAAGTTGCCTTGTTTGCAAGTGAGAATAAATAGCACTGTCACACAGATCAGGTGAGACCCTACATGTGCTCTGTATTTAAGTTGCTTGTATTTGGCAGGATTTGAGGTAGAGTGCAGACTCTGGGCATGACAGAACTGGAAAAAAGCTCATCAGGGGCATCAGCATACCAGCTTCCATGAAATTCTAAACATGGATAGGTGGATAATCAGCTTCAGCTTCCCACTCAGGCTTGCAGACTCATGATCCACCAGTCATGACATTTAGTGGTGCAGCACCACAGTAAATGCAGCTGTGAGTGTATATGCATGTGCTTCTGTACCTCTGTGCACATATTCCTTTCCACTTTTCCATCAGTATCCCAGCTTAAAAACAGCCAAATACCCTCTTACAAAGGTCTTCGGTGTCGACTTCTGAATCTGAGATCATGATCATACAAAACAATCCACAATTGTGTGCATAGTTGAATTGCAGTAGTTTTTGAAAAATTCATCATGTCTGGGCAAAGTTTTTCATAATCTCTTCTTGATGGTAAGGGAAACCACCTCGGGTGTTATGTTAATAGTATTTGTGCCTATAGCAGTCCTTGAAAAACAGATGAGATTTTCAGTTAGAGTATACAGGGAACTCTTACACTCAATTATTTCATTGCTCATTATTCATTTTTTGTTTTTTATCAATTTAGCACTATAACCCAGATTGTACTGGTTTGAAGTCAGGGCTAGCTTGAATAATGAAAACTACAGAAAATAGTTACATAGATGTACACTTTGGAAAAGGTATGTAAAGAGAGATTAGATATACCATTTATTTTTTTATTGTTCTTAATTTAGAATAATATATTAATTGGCTCTTGAATGCTCTTTAGTGCATCATGAAGAAATAAACAGGGTTCTGCTCACCAGTGAGGCCTCTGGCACTGCTTGTTCTTCTGCACTGCTTCACTGATTGATCTGCACTTGCATGGGGATTCTGCTTTATGTGTTCTTCAGTATGAATGAAAGCCACAAAGCACTTTCTGGTTGTAACACTAGAGAGACATTTTTTGAAACATTAATAACTGATTAAATTAGGGTGAGTTGAAACATACAAATCCTAAAAGGCCACATCCAAATCAAAACACTGAGTTGCTCAAAGATGATACATCCTGGGTATCTCCTATACTCAAAGAGATCTGTGATCAGCTGCTGATGCTTTCAGGTGTCCTCTACTGCTCCGATCAGGACTATGGGCAACATAAAATGAAGGATCACCTTAGGAATCCTTTCTCTTTAACTTTGAATGTAATATCAGTGTTCAGAAGCTGAACTGTACTTTGATCCCCTATCTTAAGGAGTCACGCCATCTCCTTCAGGCTTTCTGGGAAGATGATAGTGTTTGCAAACACTTTGCACACTAACACTTCTAAAAAGCCAGGGAGACCATATGTCTGACCTCTTGCATAACACAGGTCATAAAATAATTTACCTTGGTACTTTATGTCAGATCCAGTAAACTGCAGCAGGACTACAGAATATATTTTTGACATGTCTCTCAATTTAAAGTTGTCAAGTAGCTACATGATCCACTCTGACTTTAAGTAGCTAGTTTGTAAATTTAATTGTATTCACATTTCAAAAACTGTGCCTTATTTCTAGCTTAAATTGCCTTAGTTTCAACTCCTAGCTGCATATCTTCCTACATTTTATCTGATAAGGAGTCCTTTATTATCATAGACATGTTTCCCACGCAGGCATTTTTAGATCCTCCTCTGCTGCAGTCTAACCTTTCTATTCTCTTGTTTTCGAGCATCAGTTGCCATTATTTAAAAAGAAACTGATTAAGTTAGTGGTATATTAACACTTACAACTGACTAAAACATAAACAGCTAATATACATTTGTGAGTTAGCAGCACACTAAGTAAAAAAAGGAGATTGAAAGGCCTACAGAGCTAACTTAGAAATGTCTTTTTTTCCTGTCTGCATCCTAATCCTGAAATAGCAGCGGAGCTGTTCTGCTAACAACTACCTCTGAAGATTTCTGGTTATGATTCATTCAAGATCCACAGCCAAACATAGTTTGGTTTTATGATTAATCATTGTATCCTTGAAGACAACACATTTTTAGCCATTGTATTTGCATTGTTAGAATATTTAATTTATCTTTGATGAAACTGAGAGGGTCAAAAAATGAGCCTGGGTGAGACAGTACAGACAGCTCTACTAATACCAACTTGATTGAGCCAACTGCAAATTTGGACCAAACTGGCTCCTAGCTTGACAACTCTTTAATGCAGTCTATTCATGAAAGCACAAACTTCCTGGTTTTCACGTATTTGTCTGTGACAGGAAAAAGACGTCTGACAAGCTGAGCATCAGGGTGTTAGTTGCAGGATAAGTAAATTTTATCTGTCTCTGAAGCTGTAGATCTGAAGATTTCACAACAGATTCCATCATGAATATGCACCAATTTTTAGGCAAAACTCATAACTACCTTAGTATACCTTGTCACATCCTGAGATAGAACATAGAGTCAGATAAATGTATCTGCACAGGAATATGTTATTCCAATCCTGCCTTATTAAATGGATTTTCTTTTCAATCTAGAGTTTTCAACAGGAATGTGAATTGCATACATAAAGGTAAATTTCCTGCACAGAAAGGCAGAAGACTGTATTTCTGTGTGTCTGAATCACTTCTTCCCCTGATTAGGCACATCTTTATTATTAAAAAAAAATAATAATTCTCTATATATCAGCTGTAGATAATGTTGTACTGTTATGGAACAGATAATAAGTCATAAAACTTTGATTTCTGGGAAATACTGCACATTTTGAACATAGTTAGTCATGAACCAGCACAAAGAAGTAATCTGTATTTCCTTTCCTTGCCTGTTTTGAGGCAGTGCTTGGAAAAAATGATGATAAACCAGATTAGAACTGTGAAATCACTTTGCCATTTTTATATGCTGTCACTGCTTTGGTGGATGAATAGCTATGAAGATAAGTGCAGCTATGCCACATACCTCCGCTCCCTTCTCCACCCTACCACCCACACTCAAGTTCTGATTCAAATGCAGCCCAGGTCTTCTGGGGCTGTCCAGGAAATTGCCACCCAGAGATTTCCGTTGCAGCGTTTGCAAGCAACACCACCAATGGAGGAGATAAAGGTTTCTTCAGAGGGAATGTCTTGAACTGCTCTCTTCACACAATCAGTAACAGCTGCCTTAAGCCTGTTTGTGATCTGCCATCTCATCATTGTCAAAGTTTCTGGCATTATACACAATACTTCTTTGCTTTATGTACAGTCGACGTGTGTGTATATATACACATAGCATGAAATTACATTTTAAGAGAAAGTAGCGGAAGTAATGTCATGTAACACCCTCACAAGGATTTCTGCAGTTTTCTTGTAACATCTGCCTGAAATATTACAGGAATCCCTCCACACTCAGTGTTACACTGTGAGGCACTGATGCCCTGCCTTGTAATTCACTTCTCAATATAGATATATATAAAACTTTTTAGTAAGCAGCTGTTTTAAAAGCAAGTGGATGAGGAGTGACCCTTGAATTTAGCTCAGTAATTAGTTGTTGTTCTTCCTATGATTACTACAAGGAAAGTTTACTTTTCTAGAGAATGTACCATGCTGTGTCCAAACATCGTAAACACAGTGCAATCATAACCCTAGTAAACGATCTTCCTTTAGTAAGAGATAGTTATCAGACCACTCATTCTTTGGCTGTACTGTAGGCAGAGACAGAAAACTTGGCTAGAGTTTGAAAGTGGTCACTTTCAGACACAAAAAGAAGGAAGGAAAAACAAAAACAAACCTTCCAAGCCCAGAAATGCCAGACTGAGAAAAAAGGGAGGAATCAAGGGGGTTCAAATGAGGAATCCATTCAGGAGCCAAGGTGAACCATACATGCTTTTGAGAGCTGAACTTAAGTTACCCTTAAATACCCCTTAGATTGACTCAGAGATGAAGTTTCAGGTAGAAGGGTTAGGAAAGTTGCCGTGAAGAACACAATCTCCATGCAGCAGCTGTGGAGATGATGCTAGTTGATAAGGAGGGAAAATGCCTCAGGGAGCTATAGTGATGCCACAGCTGTGACCTCTATGCTGAGCAGCTTCTGAGCAGGCAAGATTTATGCTCCTGTTTCCACTCTTAAATGAGAAACTTAGTACCTCTTAGGCTCCTCAGAAAACCAGAGATATACCCACTTTAGAGAGAGATTTTTGCATCTTTTTATTCTTAAAAAAACCCTGGCATCTCGGTACTCCCAGGGCAGTGGGAAGGGTGAGAACAAGGAGTAACTTTTGCTCTCCCTGCCTGTAAAGGCCAAAGGTAAAAGCAATAAGGATCAAAACTGGAAAATGGCTCATATAACCAGCTAGTATTAAGAATTGTGTTTTACTGCTCATATGAAGATTTTCTAGTTTAGACAAAAGAAAGTGGGATTTCCCTTATTTCAGTCAGTTTTGATGAAAAACACTGTTTGATGGCAGCTAGAACAGGTTCTTCTCTCAGAAAGCACAAACACAGAAACAAAAGCAGTCCAAGTAATTGACATTGCTGAGAACTCGTGCTTCTTGCAAAGGACTGCAAGGGAGCCAGGACAGACTGCAGCAGAGGAATGAGCAGAAGCAAGAGCAGATGACGCTGGCTCGTTCAAGAATGTACATCTTTGCCAGGAGGCTTTTCCAGGTCTCAGACACAGAGTGCCTCTGTGCTTGCACAAGAGTCAATGTTTTTCTGTCCTGCACATGGCAGCACTGAGGCAATAACCTGTGGAGCATTAGCTACTGGATTTGTGCCCTTTTGTGAGGAGGGATGGCTAGTATAGATGTAATGGTGGTACCTGACAAGCACTGAGAAAGCCAAAGGTTTTTAAATTCCATCCCTAGTATTAACCAAAAAAGAGACAGAGGGCCCTCTGATCTTCTGAAGAGCCCCCACAGCTTCAGTGCCAGAAGCAGGGAGGCAGGCAGCCACTGGTAGCTCTTCCCTGAGGAGGCTATAGGATGACCCAGATGAGCCAACACCCTGATCCAGCATATAGGAGCAGTAATCATAAATTTAATCCCCTGTTCTTCTACTATTAGCATTTACGCACAGTGGACATGTCCCTGCTTATATATATAATTTGCTGCATTATTAATTGTTTCAAAATCCTTGTCATATGCTGTTTCCTTTGCAATGTGGTGGGGAGGTGGGTTAGAGAGGTTGCGGCAGCAAGCATTTCTGGTATTTATCTTTTATTCTGAATTCAGCTAAACTTTATTTTCTCACATACTTCAATTAAAAAAAGAAACCCAAACAAACATCTGGCTCCCACAACTACTGGAGAAAGGGAGGTCATGGACTTCTGGTTGCCAGGCTTGGAAAGGCCCAGGAAGAATTTGGTGCTGGATTCCAACCATGACAGTACTTAAAGTAAATCTTTTGGCTTCAGGCACAGTCAGAACGAAAAAGGGAGTAAAACCATCTGGAATTGCAAAAGCATTTTCAAATAAATTATTTGACAAATGTGAAATTACATAGCATAAGATAGGCATTTTGTGTTAATCCAGTACTCCTAAATGCATCATTTTAATGTCTTTCTTGCCTACCATTACCTATAAAACCCCATCACTTTCTCTTCTTTGTCGTGTTTACATCATATATAAACTGTTTCAACTGTTCATGGTTTATAGTTCTGTTAAAAACCCTTAACAGAATTACATAGAGATCCAATAGAACAGCAAATGTACTGTGTTCTCCATGCCTAAATATATAAAAACCACAATTATGCTTCCTAAGTGCCTACATCTTTTCATCCAGAATAGCTGTTTTTCTATGTTACTTCATCCCATTTTTGAGTGGCATGAAAATGAAAAAAATACATGAGTGTATCTGCCTAAAATAACCAAGAGATGGCAGCACTCCATGAAACCCAAATCTGACTTGTGATATAATCTATATAATTGCAGTACAGCAGACAAGGCAAGTGGGAAAGGCAAGGGAAACAGAGCAGTCAGCTCCATGCATCATTTCATCAGTCATCATCTTTGCCATGGTGGGGCTAAGAATCACATCAGAGATGGAAAGTTCTTGACTAAATGGGGAGAACAAGGAGGTTCATGACAATTGTGTTTCTTCCAGATCCATTGTCTGTTCACAGCAGCAACATTTGCTGAGTCTTTTTCCTTGCATTTAAAAGCATTAGGGAAAATATTGTCACCATGAGGCAAGGTATTAAGATAAGGAACATAGTGAACACATTCTAAATTGGATTAATAATATTGAAAACATTAGGGAAAATATTGTCACCATGAGAAAAGGTATTAAGGCACATAGTGAAAACATTGTAAATTGGATTAATAATTATTTAGTTTTTTTAAATACCACTGAAGTTTTCACATATATTGCGGTAGATGAAATTGCATACAGCATTCTTTCCTTTGGCTTTTAAACTCTGGAGTGAACTCCCCCTAATTTTCCTCAATCTTTATACACTACTCCCTGACACTGCAAACTACAAATTATTAGCTACTTTTTCTCAGTTTGCCAAGGTGCAAATGGCTATATGGAGAGTTCTTACTAAATGTCAAGTGCTTTGGGTTCTTTGGGAAGAGTTACTGTGTGGAGAACAGAATGCTAAGGCATTTAAAATCAATCTTGAAGAAGCTGTGACCTGACATAGTGGCACAATTCACATATTTTGGTCTATAGAAATCTTTGGATACTTTTTAAAATTTCTTTAAAAATGTCTGGGCATGTTCTCATACTGATGATCACTGCTGGAACTAGACTCAAATATTTTTTCTTGCATAACTAACATAGATGCATTCACAAAAGGTAAACTTTCTTTGCATTTAAATGGCTATGTTTATCTTGCATGTTCAGTAGGTTGATTCCACTCTGGGTTTTGCAGTGCATGTTAGGGCAATCACCCTATTTGGCTTTATATTTTTTCCCATACATTCTTTCACTACCAAAAGGTGGGAGGTTGTAAATTAGCATGCAATAAGTATCATGTTACAAAATCCTAGCAGAGATAAAGTACCTGTCTAATACCAAGTCAGCTCCATAAAATCCCTGCTTATGTTTGACTGAGTCAGTCACCATGACAGCAAAATTAAAAAGGCATATCACCACTAGGATGTTAAAGCAGGACAGCTTACAATCATATACAAAAACCATGGTGTTGTGATTAAATCTCAACTTTTAAACACATGAAGAATCCCATGGATGAAAGTACTCATCTTTCTTTTCCTTTCCTTCTCCACCTTTCCTATCTGCTGTGTCAGAAGCACACTTTGCAGCTTTCTCTCTTCTAACTCACTCTTTCTATGCAGGCAGACTTTTTGTCATAGTTAAGCACAAATGTTAGTGGCTTTAGCTAATACTGGGAATGTTAAAGGAGACTGTTTGATGTTTAAAACAAGGCAAAATTGAGTATTTAGTTTTACCCTTTTTGAAATAGATGCAGCTTCTGGGATGTTGCAAATGAAGTCCCTAATCTATGTATATTTTGCATAGATGAAATAGTTGATGGTCTTTTCCCATTATAGTAGGCTCTTTTAAAATCCATTACCTTTAGCAAGAAAATATTTCTTTCACCCTGCTTTTGAGCAAAGATTTCATAGCAGACACCACTCTCAAGAAACTTTCAGCTTAAAAATCACTGTTTAAATAAAGCAAAATACAGCTGGCAACACTCTGTGAGGACCTACTCTATGTGACACTGACAGGATCTTTGATTATCACAGTCTCTCAGGATTATGTTGCTAGGTGTCTTCTGGAAGGCACTCTCCAAGCAGCACTGCATCCTTAATGCCACGTCAGACAAGTGACTTCTGGACTTGCCTCAGACTTTGCACGTACATAGGCTCAGGAAAGTCCAGGAATACTTTACAGCTTTACCACTCAGCATATGAGCCAAGGACAAGCTGAGTTTCTATAAGAGGAAAATGTAGCCCCTCAGATGCCGAGGAAGAGAAAAAAAAGGGGGAAAGAGATATTTTTGAAAGGGTGGAGGAGAAGATGCCTTCAAAGGAATGAAGTAAGCTTCAGAGTGTAGTTGTTTGGACAGCAGCAGTGGAGCCATGCCTTGGCAGGCTCCAGCACACATTCCCCCAGGGCAGCAGCATATGTCAGCAGGAGCTGCGCTCTCCCATGCACAGTCCCTCCTAGTGTTACAACTGGATCTTTTATGGGCTTCTCTGGAGTGATGGCTACCCCCACACATTTCTCCTCCGCAGTTTTCTGTGTAGTCTCCACCATCAACTTCTATCCCTTCTGAGCTTAACTTGCACATGACACTGTGACCTGAGGTGAAATGATATATTTGATGTTCATTATCTGAAGTCCTGATTTATTTACTTTGGAGTAGGTAGGGGAAATAGAGGTATTTGAGGGAACCTGAAAAGTTCAAGAAAGTGCTTGAGAATTAATATGCTGGACAGGATAAAAGGAATTTTACCAATGAAAACACAGTCAGGCCAAGTTCAAATGAATGCTGAGATTGGGCTGGGAGGTACTTCATGGGCAGAGAAAGGCTTTTGGATTAGCTCAGGGGGTCAAGAAAAAATATAGGAATGACTGGAAGAAGAGCAATGGGAAACAAGGAGTGTGTTGGCCCATGTGTCAATGAATCAGCTGTTGGCAAAACATAAATGTTAAGGAGCAGCTTACAATCTCTGACTATTTGTAGCCTGATTCCTAAACCAAAGAAATCCAGAGCAGCACTGGATACCAGACTACACCTCTGAGCCATCAGAGCCTTTCATTAGTACTAAGGAAAATAGATTATTGGTGCTGGCAGGGACATGTGCTCTAAAAACAGACAAGGAGATTGCAGCCTAATCCAAATCCAAACAGAAGCAAGTGGTCTAAAGCCAAATTCCTTTTACAGTCCCTTAATTTCACTACAAAATTGCTTTCCTTTAAGTTCTAAATCGTGTAGTCTTTGAGCCAACCTAGCTAACCCTTGCTTACAAGAGCAGTCTGTCTGTGCAGGAGTGGACCCATTAAAAACTCAAAAGAGTAATGGCTTGCAGGACTTGGGGTAAAATCTTGGCCCCACTGAAGGCAGTAGGAGGCTTGCCAAGGACTTCAGTGGGGCCAGTATTTTACCTTAGTTCTTTACAAGCAGCAGTGTTGCTCATTCAGAAGCATAAAAATACCACTGTGAACTTCCTGAGGTCCAATCAACAGCTTTTTCTGGGGCTTCTGTCATCACATGGCTTCACTTTAAAACCCAAAAGGAAGAGGCTGAGAAGTGAAGCCATATCCTCCTGCTAAAAACCAGTTCCTTTTATGGGATCTATGTGTGATGTTTAATTCAAGAGAAAAGATGAAGAAAACCAAAACTTGGGTGTTTTCCTTTTCCCCTGTTCCTACTGTTCTCCTAAAAAAACCTCCTTCCCCATGAGGAAAATATAAAGAAACTTTGCTAGAAATGACAAGGCAAAGGGCTGGTGATCCAGACCGGGATGTGTTCTGATGGGGCTGGAGAGCCAGCTGAGATGCGCACTAACCTCAGGCCACTCATGGGGCCCCCACCCAGTAGATGACCAATCACTGACACAGCCAGACATGCCGCCAGGAGGACACAGTAATTGAAAACAGTGGGCCTTCTGCCTGCAGTCTCAAGTGTAAGTTCTCGGGAGCATGTGATCATGATCAATAATGCTCTCTGGGAAACTTTTTAAGTCCTCCCAGCCACATTACTCCAATAAAGGATTTGTCAGCCTTTCCATAAACCCCAGTTTTGAAAAGTTTATAGCTCAGCTTGTTTTCATTACCTTGAGGTGAAAGTTGCCATATAAAATTTCAGACCAGAAACAATTTTTTCCCTTGCTAATACAAAATACCATTTAAAACAAATTTTTGTCTCCAAATTCAGATTCCTGGTAGGAATCGTATTATTCCCTGACTGTTTTGAATGTGCTGCTCAGAACTTATGTATGAAAATCTGTTGAATTCAAGGATTAACAAACAAATGGCTAGTTCTTCTGCTGGATCTTTAAACCACTGACTAATATGTCCAGAACTTCAGAGTTATTTTGCTCATTCCCAAGAAATGCTGCAAGTCTGCGTCAGGGACTTCTGTGGAAGAAGAACAGACAATGCTCCTCTGTCTCTTCTTCTTCCAGCAGCTGGAATTATGCTTTTATGCGGCTTTGTTGTTTTAAGGAACAAAATTTCAGCTCATATAAAGTTGCTGTAGCTCCATTCTCTACAAACTACTTTGCATCTTCTCTCTGTTAAACACTTTCTACACTGTAGCCTGCAAAAAATTGAACTTCCAGTAACAGGACTTTTCTTGTTACATGTATGAGTCACATTCCAGCTACCTGTACTTACAGAGCACAGTGGGAGAAGAATCAAAAATCAGCTGACATCAGGTGCCTGTGCCTCACACAGACAGGCAAAAACGTTTATTACCTGAGCAGCAATATCTTACCTCTTCACTGCCAACAGCTTCTCTTACTGCTGAATTGTACCCTTGCCCCTCCCACTGTGGTGGGATCTCATCTCTGTTACTTCCTGACCTTACCAGCAGGCCCAGACTAAAGTTGCTGCTCTCTTGGGAAAGAGAAATCTGCAAGAGCAGCTATTTCCAGGCCTGCAAGACTGGTGATGCTGTTTTACAGCAATAGATGTTAGCAACCAAAACATTAGCTGAAAAACATACAGAGGAATTATACATACCTGTGCATAACATCTTCACCTATTTATGGTAGGAAGGAGAAAGATATTAATTTCCTTATTTAATTTCACAAAGTTAATTTCACACAATATACTTACAAAACAAGATATAGAACATTGCAGTCCAGTATTTTGGGGGATTGACTGAGGAGAAGCAGAATTGCTGTCCTGCAGGTGAGTTCATCACAGAAACCAAATGGATTTACATTTGCTAGATCTCCAGTCTCTGAAAAGTATACTTTACGCAGATGCCATATGATCATGTTACTCCCTGTGGAACTAATGTATTTTGGATGCTTTCTTGATGAGAAGGTATATTTCACTTATTTTTTGGCATGCCCTATGCCTAGGATAATTTCATTTTAGTAATTGATTTTTTTACTGATGAAAGAAAGTTTGGAAAAATCAAAGAGGGGAAAAAGAACATGGGGGGTTTTTTCTAAGCAGTGGTTAGAGAAACTATCCATGTGGATAGCTATGTGACTATTCAGCTTATTAGCATGTTTTTGGATGAAAGGAAATAATAAAAAAGATTTGGGAAAGGGCAACAGATGGGGGGAGTCTTCAGTAAAATTAATTTAAAAAGTACTAATTTTGCCATTATTAGAGGAAGCTGAAAGTGTATTGCCAACTTTAAAATGCTAAGTATAGAGACAGCACTTTTTAGTTTTGATTTTTTAAGAAAATTAAGCTTATGTGGTTGTGTATACATAAATCACATGTCTGTGTGTGCACCAATGTGTTTTAGTCTGTCAGTTTCCCTTCTTCTTCAATCACTTGTAATTCCCTAGACTGAATCAGGAGAACAATAGAGGTTTCTAAGTCAAAATATTTCAGTGAGAGTCCTAAAAGTTTGAAGCCCATCAGGAAAACTAAACCAAAACAAAACAAAAGCCAAACCCTCCAAAATATTAGCACTTCCAATGAGGCAAATGATACCATAAAAACTCAGTTGCTTTTGAACACTAAAAAATCCACAAATGGTAATAGACAGTCAGAGCACTTCAACAGCTGGAAAGGTTCTGCTTGAAGCTGTTACCTTATTAGACACCAGAAAACCTATTGCAAACTGAAATGCACAGACGCTCAGACTAGATGCATTGACAGGCAAAGGTGACATGCATCTACTCTGACTCCAAAATTTCCTGCAAATTTTCAGTGTCATCTACATTGTAATCTTCACAGGGTGTTGGCAAATAGACAGCATTGACAGAAAGCTAAGCCTAAGCCAGCTGAAATATATGTAGGCCCACATTGAAAGGATTTCCTTGGCATTAATTTTGTGCTGTAGCCAATAGACCATATTCCCTTTTCATTTCTTTTAAATTGAGGCCATTTGAAAAGCTATAAATTCTTCCTAGGAAGTAGATTTTCCTCTAGTATTATCCTATTCAAAGGCTGTATTTCTTGGGGCTTTCCTCTAACAAAATCTCATGGAAAGTGAGCCACCTCTTAAAATGATACAAGCTGTTTGCAAATGCCTTCTCTAGTCCTAGAGCCATGGGTAGAATGAGAATATACGCTAAGCAACCATTCAGAGGAGGCAAGCGTCTGGCTGTTTCATATATTTCCATGTTACCACAGAATCATGTGGCAAAAGACAACAGTCAGCGATTCCCAAATTTCTTGTTCATGATAGAACATTTTACGTTTGTCCTACTTTTTTGTTTCCAGCTAAAAAACTTCATGTCCATCAGTATGTTATTCATTGTCATCAGCCTCCTGTGTGAGACACAGTGGGCAGAGGATTCAGTCTTCTGTTTTGCTTTTGACTCTAATGGGAAAGTCTGTGATGCTGCAGGGTTCCCAGCCTGCCTGCAGTGGGAGGAAGGGCACAAAGTCAATGCAGCTTCTCGCAGGGCCCGTGCCTTTGTACATGGATATATAAGGTGGATCAGCCACCTTGACTCTACCAGCGAACAGATAAGCAGCAAAAGAAATGCAGTTTTGCTGAATGAAAGAGGGAAGTTCGTGTAGTCCAAATGAACAGCAGTTCAGAGTTTTTATGTATGTTACCCCAGCCTTCTTTGTGTTGTCAAGAACAGCAAAGTGCTAATGATCAGCAAATCTATCTGGTGTCAGTTCTATCACACTCAAGCACAGATCTTCAGATTAATGTAGCCCTGTGACAAGTGCTTTGACTGGCATAGCTATTAGAATTTCTTTTCTCTATTGATACATAGTCAAAGGAATGGTCCTCTCCTTGTGAGACTGATGAACACCCCTCTGTAACTATTTGTCTCTAAGTATTTCCACTGAAAAGACCACAAGATTCCTGCCCAGCCTGAAAAATGGAAGGGTAGGAGGAAGCAAAATTGTATCTTAGGTTTATCTCCTTGCAGTTATTTCAGAGGGGCACTAATAGCAGGCATGCTGAGAACAAGGAAACAACTCACTCTGCAGCATCCCAGTTACTACTGCTGCTAATGAAACTACCAAGAAACCTTCATGGTGCTCATGATCTCATGCCAAATAACAGATGTTGAATTACTGTATATCTTTGGGCTTCCAGTCATGAAAACTTAAAAAACAACACAAAAATACACAAAATGAACACAAAATAACACAAACCAAAACAACCAAAACAGCTTTACAGTTTTTTCTGCATGGCAGCAAGCCTGGACATTTTTGTCTTGAATCCACCATAAACATTTGACTCTCAAGTCACTCATATTCGTGGTTCATTTTGTTAACAGGCTAGTAGGCACACTCTGGCAGAGGACTTACCACGTGCCAGATATTTGGAAATATGGACACATTGGAAACTGCCTTTTTTGACCATCTACTATTCTATTTATCAAGTTGTAAACACAGGAGAGGACTCAGAGACAGATTGTTCCTGGCCTACAAAAGCTGGAGAAAGGTCAGGGAGTTTTCTGTCTGATCAGCAAACACAGTTCTTGCAAAAGAGTAAAAGCTCTTGGGACAACTGCCACATTGCAATCTTCACTTGGAGCTGACACTTATGACCACTCAGGCCAGGAGGAGGTGGGCTGTTCAGTTTATGAGGAATTTGATTACTCCCCATGCACGAAGAAGTGTAGAAGGAGAGGGACAAAACCAGTGGCAGCGTCTCTCCTTTGCTGAAGTGATGCACTGTGAACTGTTAGGTACAATCAATGTGAGTGAATCAACAAGGGACCAAGCACAGCACACATCTGTAGTGCTAACATTGAAGAAGAAAGAGACAAATCAAAAGGACGCAAGGCCCTATGCATATTTAAAAGTCAACACTGGAACACTACCAACACTGAGGAGAACAGCTGAGAGCAGCCGGAGAAGTTAGGTTCTCCTGACTGCACTTGGGTTTGTACTTCAGTGCCTTAGTGTGATCTGAGCCCTTTCCTGGAGCTGAGTGAGACTGGGAGTGAATGGGAGAGAAGCTGAAGAATGAGCTATGCATTGTGGGAAGAGGTCAAGTGTTAAAAAAAGAGTGCGGATGAAGAAGAATGACAAGTTGCCTTCCCTGATTGTCTGTGATTTTACCTTCCTGACCGAAAAGAGGAAGCCAAATTCAGAACAAACAGGGTTTTTTCTCTCCACAGAGAGCTGCTAACAAACTTTAAGCCTGGTCCTTCCACAAGGTATTTTATATGCCAGCTGTGAAATATCACAAACACTTGACAAATGTTTAACAATCCAGTTCTGTTATGTTTATCCCTTTCAAACAATACCTTGTTGGGGGCCTGGTTCTGAGCAGCAATTGCACAAAGAATGCAGATGGGAGGAAAAGCAGCTTGTCAGAAAAAAAGAGAAACAGCTTTGACAGAACCTCCAAAATTTCTGTGAACTCCATTCTTCCTCCAACATATGGATGTCACTCCCTAGCAGGTGGAATCAGCAGCCAAGAGAGCTCTCTAAGCATTACTTAAATGAGGAAATGCTTCATTTTCCAAGCTCAGTTGTTGCCGCAAACTGCTAGGGAAGTTATTTCGTGAGTCTGGAGCCTGCAATCATTTCCCAGCATCCAGTTCTCAGTAAAAGGCTGTGATTAGCAGGAAAGGGAAAGACGACCTACCACAGCTCCATGTCACAGCCAGTATCTTTGCAAGGAAATCCTTTGATGCTTGCTTTTTCTGAGTGGCCAGTTGTACTGTATATGGTAAATGTACAAATTTATTTCGTCTCAGCTGTGCAATGAAAGAGGCATCAGAATTTTCTCCAGGCAATGAACCACTGGAGACTCCCTCATTACCTTTAACTCTTAAATCATCATTCAGAAATTTACAGGCCATGCTGTAGCTCCCCAGAGAAACTCTGCATTACTTTTGTTTGCCTTGCTTTGATATGCCTGCCTTTTCCTCCGCCACATTTTCCTCCACCAGAACTTTTTGTCTTAATGGCTCCAGTTCAGTTTGTGCAATGAAAGGTGCAAATGTATTAGACCAATCTTGGATGACTTAAGCTCTTTTGAACATTTTCCACACACACACACATGTAAGGTATGCTTCCACCAGCATATTCCTGCCTTTGTTGGAGTCATGCCACATTCTAGTCTCTGAGTAACAAAGCCACAGACATTTGTAGAGGTTTGTATTCAAGGTAAGAACCTATGCTGTGGCTGTTGTGTGTGAACCCTAGCAGGCAGCTAAGCCCCTCTCAGTGAGATAAGAGAGAGAAATGGAAAGGTAAAAGTGAGAAAACATCTGGGTTGAGATAAAGACATTTTAATAAATAAAAAAGACAAAGGAAAACAAAGGGATGCAAAAGCAGCTGCTCCCCACCCCACTCCATGGCAGCCCTTGGCAAACTCCCTCCCAGTTTGGTTGCTGAGCACAGTGTTAAGTGGTACAGAATATCCCCTTGGAGTCAGCTGTCTGACTGTCTCTTCCCAATCTCTTGCCCATCTCCAGCCTACTTACTGGCAGGACTGAGTAAGAAACAGAGAAGACCTTGGCACTCTGCAAACACTGTTCAGCAACAACCGAAAACGTGTATGTTACCAATGCTGTTTCAGTCACAGTTCAAAAACATAGCACCATACAGACTGCTATGAAGAAAATTAACTACCCCAGTTCAGTCCAGTACATCAGCTCATATGGCAACACTAGCTGATTGCTGCTATGACACACCCAAAGCAAAACAATCCCCTTCACTCAAGAGGACTGATACAATCCAAAGATGCTTCAGAAAAACTTATCAGTTGTATCTGTTGCTCTAAAACAGAATATGATTTTTCCTACACGTCTTAAATTCTACCTTATATACTTAAGCCATTGAGAGAATTTAAGAATCACTGTTCCTTTACTTTATATCTATGAACTGACAGACTGCACTATAGGTCCTGCTGGCATGCAAGCTCCTCACAGCCTCATCTGGATGTATTTGGACTGAATGAAATTCTTTGTCTTACCACGTTCACAATACTCTCCCATTTTTTTCCCATCTGTGGGATCTAAGAAGATATGGGAGGTGGCAACCAGGGCCATTGGGCATTATCCTTAGCAAGCTAGGATTAGGAAGAAACCTTTTCTGGAAAAAGTGCTGGAGGCTTCTGTGCTGTGAGTCTCTGCACCTGAGAGGGCTGAGGTTGGGGCTGCCCATGCCCTGCTTGTCAGCTGTAAAGGTCTGGTCTGAGAGTGGGAAAGGAAAAGATGTCCACTGCCCTGGAGCTGGAAAAGGAGATGACATAGTTCATGGGAGCCTTGCTAAAACCCTTTCCTGACAGAGAAGATTGAATGTTTGAAAGACAAATACCAGCAATGCTACAGCATCTAAAAAGCCAAAAGAGAGAGAGAGAGAGAGAGGGAGGTTCAGGGAAAGAGAGAAAGGGAGAGATCCTGGAGGCATCTAAGCTAGGGAAAATAGTATGTCCACATTGAGCCACAAAAGGCCTTTCATCAGTAACAGTGGAGAATAAGCAGGGGTACCTATGCTGCCTCTGCTGGGTGCTGTCACTGGCACAGAAGTGCTGGCAGGAGCCACCATCAACAGCAGTGGTGAAGGTTTGCTCTGTATTGGCAGCTCCCTGCCTTCTGCAAGGCTAGATGCCATTTGCGAACCCTTAGCTATGCCACAGCTGTGAGAGAAAGCTGTAAACCTCATTCTCATGGCAAGTAGTCTCAGCCAAGCCTTCCATGAGGAAAACTGCCAGGCTTGGGAGATCAATTTCTTGGTGGTATCCTTTTTTGAGTAAAATAACTCATCTTGCTTCAGAACAGAAAATTTGGTATAGAAGAGTGAGAAAGAGTAAACTAAAGACCAAAGTGCTATAAAAAATTCTGTGTAAGCTAGTAATGCCAGATGACTCATGGAAAACTTAATAATCACCTCACTTCAGTTTCAAAACAATGTAAAAATGTTTTCAGTCGCATGTCTGCACTTGCTTCCTTCCCCCACCCCAACACCTTTACAAAGACCCTGTCTGGTGGCAAGGTAAAGCTTCTCTCTGACAGAGCTCAGGGACAGGTCTCAGGAAAACACCAATTTGAATTTAATAGAACGTGCCCCACTGAGAATCTCTTAAGATAGATGAATTATGTTCTTTCTGTATTAGACTACAGGTAAGTCTGGAGATTGGATTAACTTTTCTTTTTTTTTCAATCCAATTTTTTTTTTGTGTAGACATTCACTGCAAGCAGCCAAAATTCACAGAAAACAGTCATGAGTTTTGGATGCCCATCACTACATACTTGTACCATGTCCAGTACAGAGAGGGATTGGTCAAATTACCATACTACAGAGAAGAATCAGGAAAGCCAAGTCATTCAACTGACCAATTTCAGTGGTGTCATTTTAGATTTATACAGCTAATCAAGATCAGCAAGTACTTAATCTCTGTTTTATCTGGAAATAGACTAGCTCTTAGCTGGACTTCATAAGCTAACCCTCATCCAGGACCCACAGTCATATTCAAATGAATCAGAGGAGAGAGAACAGCAGAGGAGGAGAAAGAAAATCTTACAAAGATTTCCAAAGCCACTGCATTTGTAACCTCAGGTGTTCACATACCAGAAAATCAATTTGAATTCAGATGTTATGTTTTTAGGTGACATTTCACCTGAAACCCTATATTCTTTTCATTCAAAAATAAAGACCTAAAGATTGTTTGAGAACAAATACAGCTTTCTCATGTAAAATAAATATTTTGAGAGACCTGACTTTAATAATTTAGCTTGCTGCAAAAGCCATATATAAGCAAAAATTGGGGTTTGGATCAGCCAAAAAGAAACTGCTTGTTCTGATCACTTTGTAAGGTTATGATTTCTAAAAACGGCCAGAGTTGAATTCATGGTTCTGCACCACAGAAGGGTAGGAGACCCTGCTTCCCCAGTATCCCTCTGCTCTGTTCATCCCCACCTTCTCTATTCCCTTCCACCTAGCAGCCAGCTTTAGCACTTGTCTGACTTCCAAGGAAGCTCATTCAACTCACAAAGATGACCAAACCCCAACCCCACCACCCCCTTCCCCCCACCAAAAAAACCCCAAACAAAACCCAAAACAAACAAACAAAAAAAACACAAACCAAAACAAAAAATCCACCAAGGTACAAAAGCAGTCCCCTCACCTTCCCAAATAAAAAACAAGGGGGTTTGCCTTTTTTTTTTTTTTTTTTTTTTCCAGGGATTAAGTTGGCTGCTCTCCCGGTCAAAGGGATGCCAGAGCTGTCTGCAGGGGTGGGTGGCTGGTGGTTAAGGAAGGGAAGGCTCAAGCAGGGAAGAGCAGAGAGCAAGACTTCCCCCTTTTGGCAGCTGCAAGCTGTTAGTTCAGCTCACAGTTGCAACTTTAATCCGAACCCAAAGTAAACCAAAAAAGCTGGTTTTCATGCAGTTCTGCCTTTCTCTATCAGATGAAGATTTCTGTCTTTTATCTTTGCATCTGTAGAAAAGGAATTGAAATTATCACATTAGGTAAAGAAGTGATTCACTCTTAAAATATAATTTGGTACCCATATCTTATCTTGTATGTTTCTTTATATCTCTAAAAAGGGATCATTCTGAAGAATGGTAATGCTGGCTGTAAATAGTCTGTCTTCCTAAGCACAAAATAATGTGTAAGTTCAGCTAAGTAAATATTTAAAACATTTTATAAAGAGGTCCTAAAAAACATCAAAGGGATATTCACATTTTGTCCCTTCTACAAAGACAAATTCACATCTACAGATAGACATACATGTACACAGACACTCAGGGTAATGTGGACAGCTACATACACAGAGGGGATCTTTCTGGCTTGACCTTTTCAACACTGTGCCTGTGAAAGCAGGACAGAGACTAATTGCAGCAAACCAGAAGCTATATTAATTACTCTGATTCAGAAGTTACCAACCTTAGGAGACGGGAAACACAGGAGTGGAATCATGTTTAAACGCAGACATTTTGCATTGCTCTTCAATACAGTCCCATTCAAAATACTTTGGAATTTATTAGTCTACTGAAAGTGAGATCTCATAATGTGCACAGCATGTTGCCAGTTAACTTGAATGAGCTTCTCCTCTGTTTTCTGTCTGATTGCTATAATAGTGCGGTTGAAAAGGGGCCCTTCCTTCTAAAACATATGTATTATAGTGAAGTACAAAACCAATCCATAAGCTGTCCAGGCAGGTTTGTGCAGTGCACCTATACATCAGCCTTCCAAAACCTGATCTGGGGTCCCTTGAAGGAAGTTGGAGCTTTGCATTTCTGTGGTGTTCTGGCCCCAGCCCTGTGACAGCACGCCTCATTGTAAGCCTTACAGTGCTTCCTGGTGCAGTTCAAGAGAGAAATGCTTGCTTGCTTCTGGGACTGCAGTGCTTTGATCTCTGCTTCCAGATGGATCCAGAAGTGCCGAGGCACGTAGAGAAAACAAAACCAAATTTTTGCATTCCGCAGGAAAGATGCCTAAGAATAATAGAAGTATATCTCTATATGCTGGCTACTTTTACTTTGATGACAGCCTCATAACTTTAAACAAACAAAAATCTATAAAGCACCAGACAGAAAATAAGGATCACAGACATTTATTTTTTTCCAGTCTTTTTGACATTTAGTTCTCACAAAGACATACACAAAGATTCTTCTGATCTCAGTGGTACAGGACTTGACTCTAAAAGTTCAAACCGCAAACAATGAAGCTATTACTCCTATGATTCATCTGAACCTTCACAGGAAAAAAGAGTACCCTGTTCCTATAGCTGCAACACTTACTGCACTTAATTATGAACTGACATGTAGTACTGAAATATCCAGCATGTGCAATATGCAGACTTGCTCTGTAGCACTAGCATATTGAAAGCATTCAGCTGTAAAAATTACTTTAAAAATCATTTATACAATCTTTTGTGTGTTGATCTTTATTTCAGCTGCAAAGTTTGAAAAATGTAGACCTTTGTATATTCTCTTCAATAGATTTCTTAATTTATATTACAGTATCTTGCATTAGTCCACATTTATAATTATGAAAACCTATAGCTTGAGAAATGCCAGAGCTACAAGAGAAGCATTTCATTTTGGGAGGTCTCCATTCAGCAGTTATGATTCCAAGGAGCTTCCCAGGTTTCCCACACAACCAATTTACTGTCACTGTCCCCACAGTGTGTCATCAATGGCTGAGGAGACCAATCTTACCTTTTCCTGCTATAACCATGTTGGAGAAACAAGATTTCACCAAATGGAGTTTGACTAGGATCATCCCTTGTCTTAATCCAGCAGACAGACAAGGATGAGATAAAGATTGAGCCTGCCTTTCCTTCGCAAGATGCCTCACACTCCTCCCTAACTTTGAGATGGCTGAGAAGGAGGACCAGCTGCACCAATGTGGTACCAAGCCTTGTGTCCCATACCTGCATAAGCAGGGTGGTATGCCTTGGTGGTAAAGCACACCTATCCTCACCACACAGTTCAACTGGACATAATCTACCATAAATATGGAAAGAAGGGGGTCACTGAAGGCATGAATGTCAACTATGATGTGTCTGGTCTCAGGATAGAAGGAGATACTGATTGTCCAGCACTGCTGGGATTTGTGCTTGTTTTGGGGGGATTTTGTTGTTGTTTTTTTCTTTCCTTTCTATTTCCAGCTCTAATTTTTCTGGTAAATTCCAGTTTTCCATAAACTACAAGCTATTTAAACTACATTTTACTAGACATACTTCAGACTTGAGTAGCTGATGATGGCAAGAGGATTTGATGTGATGTGCAGCAAGTCCTTTGACAGATAAGAGCCAGTATTTGAAAGAAATCCACACATCCATTAGGTTATTAGGAACCTAAAGAAACAGGATCTGGAGCAGGATATTTTAAAAGTTTCAGACCCAGACCTTGCTAATTTAGTGTACTACTTGCAAATCTTGATGGAGAGTCACTCACCTTTGAATTAATTTTAAGGCAGTTTAGGAGTATAATTCTTCCTTATCTGCCTACAAATGCCACTAGACCAACAGAATTATAGTAGTATAATAAACCACTACAGCTATGTCAACATAACTTCCTATAAGAGACCTATGGAAGAATGATTTGACTTTATTTTCTATATAGTTAATTCTTTTCCAAACAAAAATATTCTTTTTCTGTCAAGAAACCTGTATATTAAAAAATCTCTAACTAGTTTCCCTCTTTGAGATGAAGGTTTACACCTTGTGACATTTAAAATCTCTTTTATTTAAATGGTCAAAATTTTTCAGGGTACATATAATAGTCCATTCAGAATAACAGACAGAATTACTTTAAGGATTTTTATTCATTTTCTTCATTATTTTTCTAAGGGAAAAAAATAAAAAAGGGAGTTAGAGACCCTAAGATAAATTCAGTCATAAACCCTTCTGTTTCCCCCCAACAATTTTAAACATAGCTTTTTTTCTTGCTTTTGTTTACTGCCCATTAGGGTCAGTTGAATGACAGAAGAGTGATGATTATATTGTTAAATGAAAGTAACTTACTTTAGCATTGTCACTATGACTTTAAGCTATATGTCCATAATTATCTGCCTAATTAGTGTTCTTTATATCTGATCGATCACAGAGATGCAAAAATACAAATGCTACACATGGCAGTGACAAAAGTTAATTAGCTTTTTTCTCTATTATTTTTGTTCATACCAGTCTGAATTTAAAACAGTTCTCTGGGCTTTATACTTTATTCCAGGGGGACATATTTATGATTACAATGAGAAGGCAGCTCTATAAACCATAAACAGTTGCCAGCTTTGCCAGAATGTCATTATTACACCACTCAGTATGCTTGATCTTTCTTCTGTTCTATGCAAGCAAAGTTCACCTTCAATGGAAGAAAAGTACATGACCAAAGAATGACTTAAACCCTTAAATCCCAATTAGGCTCAGAATTTACATCCCATAATTGTTGAATTTCAGATAGTCATAGTTCTCTGATGCTTATGTCTTAGTTTCAGCTGATAAATGAATGATGCTGGGGAAAATTTTACTTTTGCCCTGCTCTCCTTGACACAGCAGGTCAATTTGCGTGGAGCGATCTAATCTGCCTGCAATCAGCTACTTCCTATACTCAAGTGACCTTAATTAAAGTTAGCTGTGGATGAATACACAATATGTGACAATTATACACATGGACATGGTTAAAAAAATTGTAACTCCACCACTGAAAAACCAAGTAAAACCAGAATAAATGTGCAGCACTGCAAACGTGTGCATATGTATTGAATCAAAAAAACATGAAACTTATCATTACTGCCCCTTAACCAATGCCTTTCTAGAGCAAAACATTAACAGGGTTATCCAAGAGCTATGCAATATACAATAAGCATAAAGAACTTTCAAGTGAAAATACAGTTCAGAGTATCTTTTTGTTATCATTTCTTTTTTTCCTCTGAATAGATAAAACAGACTATTTGTTAAAATAGAAATCAAAAAATCTGACCACAACTGTCTTAAATGTGTTACTTATTAATATGTGAGGCTCAGTGTGGATATTGTCTCTGGAAATGCTCTTTTCAGATCTGGAAGGAAGCTCTGCCTTTCAGCTCCCTGCAGCCCTTCTTGGGAGGCAGGAGGTTTTTACTTGTCCTAGCAAGCTGGATGGTATTTATCCCTTCCAGTTATTCCAGCTAGTTTGTGCCACCCTTGATGAGCCGCAAAAACTGAGAAAGAGTACAAAGCAGTATGGATATTCAAGGCACAGGAGTAAGGCGGTAGTGCCTTTGTTTTCTTATGCACACACTTATCTAGGAGTGCTTTATTGCTCCACATGGGCGTCTGTCAGAACTCAGCCCTCATTTGGGGGTTTTCAGGACACAGAACTGAACTAGTCTGAAGGACTGTGTGGGAATAATTGCACTGCTGTATCTTTCACATTTGTGGAAGCAAAAAGGCCAGATGAAGCTAACTTCTGATTCATCTGACTGCCAGGATCTCTCAAAGCCTCACCCTTTAGCTCACACGATTCTGGCTAGTGATTCATTAAAGTTAGTACTATTAATGCTCATAAACACATTTTGGGAATGCTGACAACTTTCTTCCAGAATGGTGGTTTGTGAACAGTCTCCTTCCCATTGCCTACACCAGCAATGATGCAAGCAGGGTAGGAGCAGGTGGTGTCACATGCTGGAAACCTGATGCGCATTGCATATGATAACATCCACAGATGGGTGAGAAACCTTTCTGCCCCAACTTGTGGACCCTTAGGAGCTTCCTGCTTTTGATCTATGTAAATCAGCTAGCAGTGAGAACTCTTTTGTTTCTTTAGGTTAGCTCTTAGAGACATCAGATGAAAACCAAATGAACAACAATCTAAAAATCTAGTTTTTCCCTTCACACAAAAAACCCTGTTATTTAGGCAGCTTTTGTTCTTGAGACCGAAGGTGTTGGGCATAGTAGGTGAAAAAATCCCACGGTGGTATTTTCAGTGCTATCTATTGTGAAGAATACATAAAGGGATGTCTTCAAATTGAGCAGGAGTTCACGAAGATATTGATTCAATAGCTAAAGTTATTTCAACTCCTGATTTCCAACTATTTCAGCAGAGTTAGGTACACAAGGGTCTTTGAGGGTGGAAAGTCTGTAAAACCAAGTGAGGAAGCTCTTTCAGCTGTGGCCATAGGTACACTCCCTTTCCCAGCAGTGCTCTTGGCCTCTTTTCCCTTCTGGTACAGGGAAGGCAAATACTCCCTAATTCCTTCTCTGAGGAGACAGTGACATTTCATGCAATACTGCAGCAATCAGGCTATTCAACATGCACAAAGAGGAAAGATCTTTGGTTAATTCAATGTGAACGAGACTGAAAGCCTCTAAGCCTCTTTAGTTTCCCTTCCTTACATTGGTCAGGCACAATACACTGCAGCCCACAGATTTCTTAGCATGCATTCACCCTTGACATATCCACAATTATTATTTTTGCATTAAGTTGTTATTGGATAACTTTCTTTTGGCAAAGAAAATTGAAACCCACTTCTTTTCTTGTTAGAACGACAGGTATAAGTCTTTTTTTTTCCATCATTGAAACATACAGGAGAGTCCAAATTACGCTAACAGCAGAGTAACTTTCCAATACCTTATGGAAGAGAAAATGTTATGTCTTTGCAGAAATGAAGACAAAACAGAGGAGCAGCTGTTTCATACATAAAGGCACTGAACTAGGTCAGGCCCACCGAATGATGATGACAAATGACATTTAGTAAGACAGCATCTTGAAAGTGAAATTTTGGACCCATTAAAAGGCACTTCTTTTAGGGTATTTCAGAATAACTTGATTGTTTTATTTTTTAAAGGTACCTAAGGGTATCAGCTTTTTTAAAAAAGGTACATTCAATATTCAGAAATTTAGTATGTTTTGGGTTATCCAGACCTTTTAAATTTCTAAAACTGCTGATCACTGTTACAGCTAAAATAAAAAAATATATAGTTTTCAGAGGTAAAAGCACAATTAAATTTATTAATTTAATTCATTTGAAAGTTAATAAATTATTTTTATTTAATTTATTCAAAAGTTAATTAATTGCTTCAAAGTTCATTAAATCCTATTAATACAAATTTGAATAGATAAAAAGTGGACATAGGTTTTAAGCCAAGGCAGTTATGTTTGGAAATATTGATGTAATTGTAAACTGCACAGGTTGTTGCAACATGCAACAACAACAACAAAAAAACAAAAACAAAAAAAACAGGGACTTAATCTTGTACATAAACCTCCTACAAACTTCAGAGATTAATTTGGTTAGCTAATTGCAAATGATAGCTCTACAGGTCTGTTTTTCAAAACGTGGTGGAGAGAGGGAATACCTATTTGTCTCTAAGATGCAAATAGATAGCAACTGAGGTTTTTTTAATTTAAACCAAGAGAAATCAAGTATTTCATGTTCTTTGCATTCATAACTGCATAGAAAACCTCATTAAATATTAGTCATTTGGGCATTGTGGTTTATTTCCTTGGAGACAGCATCAAATTCTACAGTACAATTGAAATCAATGACAAAATCTTCATCAACTTCCAGGAAACAGTTCAAGCCTAGAGTGAGGTAATGGGGACTTTTATTAAGAAGAAAAAGAAGGAAAAAAAAAAAACCAACAACAAACAAACAAAAAAAAAAGCAAACCAAACAAAAACCCCAAGAACAAAAACTCAGAAACCAAACCAAACAAAAAATTTTTTCAAAGCCTCAAAAATGTAGTCCACTAGAAGATTTGGGGACTTCTATCTTTATATCTTTCTACTCCTCCTTCAACAGATGAATCTATTAATTCCAGTAGATTTTAGTTTTGAAGAAGAGTGGTAAAAGAGTAATTGCTAAAAGGGGAACAACCCGTGACATGCACGGAGACCTTCATCTGAAAGAAGGATTCTGTTGCAAGAAATACTTGACAGCATCTTGGGTTTATGGCTGGGGAGAGTTTAATGCCTTTTGGCCCTTGACAACATGGGAAGAAGTGTAGAGATGAAAGTTTCTGATTAAATCTGCTGAGCTCACTAATTTGGAAAAGATCAGGGAAGCAAACAGGAAGAACTTGTGGACATAACATTGCAACAGAATTAAGTCTGACACAGGGAATTGTGGGAGCCAACATTATGAACTTATCCCATCAATGGGGTGCTCATTAACTGGAAACAAGCACTGAGATGAAAAGATCTAGGTCTATAAGCTGATGTCGGTGTGACAATAAACTTACAGAGCAATGTGTCTATTAAAAAAAGAGGTGGGATATTAAGACATACAAGGGTATTACCTTGCATGATTCCCTTGTAAACTACTGGCACAGAGTGAAATAAGGCATTCAGGTCTTTGCTCAAGAATGATGAGTTTGAATTTGAATCAGCATAGTGAAGGAATGATGAAAGACTTCAGAAAATAAAAAAGGTGATTAAAAGAGTTTGTCATTGTTACGTTAAGTAAGGCCTGAACAGAAAATGGCATTTCTTAATAGACACCACTGAGAGAAAAACAAGCCATGAATAAATTTAGGATGAAGATGAGAAGACTTCCTATCCTTGTGGGACTAAGGTTTTGGAACAAGTTGTTTTTTGATTAGTTGTTATAAATTTGTGCAAGGATTGCATGACAGAGTCACAAGTAACAAAAAGGGACGGGCCTCATAGACACAGAATGTTCCTTTCCTGGGAGCCTGCATTGCTTGGTTTTAAAAACACTATTACAGCAACTGCTGGGGAAAAAAAAACAAAACAAAACAAAACAAAACAAAACAATACAACAAAAACAAAACAAATAAACCCAAAACGCCTCTGCAAATAAGGGTAAAACTCACCAAGGAACCTTCAACTGTCCTCTAGCAATAGTTTTTATTTTATATATTCTATTGTTCAAAATAGGAATATTTTCTTCAGATTGTACATAAGAATTTTTATGAATAATGATCTGATAATAATTTCAAGGAAGGTATATAGATTATTAAAAATTTTGAAAATGATTTAGGTTTCAACACAAACCCACTTATTGGAACAAAAATAGTAGCAACCAGTCTGAAACAGTGAAAACACTGCTGGAGTCAACTATAATTAATTTGTAGGCTTACAGTGTGGAGGGCTCTGTAACTTGTTCTGCCTTGCATACTGTCCCTGCTAAGAAATATTTGATGGCAAATACATAAATACACTATTTTTTAAAATTTTATTAGAAAGGAAGATTTTACCAGACTGGAGGTGAGGTAAAGATTTGCTTAGAGCCATTAGACATAACTTTTCACGAAGCAAAGGCATTTGCACAAGATTAAAGGAGATAATAATATATTTTCTAGGAAAGAGAGCATTGTTCATGACAATTTAAATGAGATGCAGATAGATAGATATAAGTGATAAAAAGCGGATGCTTGGCCTGTCGTTAGAGAACACATCAGCTACTTTAAAACATACTCCTCTTAGATTAATCACCACATTATTGCCATTATAAATGAGGCATGCAGGTGTAAAACTGGAATAGAGCAGTCCTTTCTGCTTCTTGATGAGGGGATTATAATGTGTTGGAGTTCAGAGTTTCGTGTGAGCAGGGAGCACAGGCACTGAACAATATCCAGAGAGCAAGATGGGACATGTGTAGTTCAAAGCCATGTTCTTCAGGATTTCTTTCTTTTGAGTCCTCCATTCTTGAGAAAAAAGAAAAGTCTTGCAACTTGTTATTCCTAGGAATTATTCCTGCTCATAGCTCTAGAAAGCAAGTTACAGTGAAAATAGATGCTTTCTATGGATGTTACACTGGCAAAGTTTGAAACACTGCTATCCCTATCCCCAGCCTCCATGGTTGCTTTCCCCACTCAGCCTGTGCGTGCAAAGAGCAACCCAGAGAGCAGTGTTATAAGCTGTGTGGGGCACAAAAACCTGAAGGACCAGTCTGTGTCTCCTTGAAATACTAGGATAGAGAAGGGTAATGTAAAAATATTTCAGTGTTCCTTGGGGGAAATGGCATATCCTCAGTTGGCCAGGAGCGCTCAGAAATGCTGCCTGCTCCCAGCTTTAGCAGTGATTGAGGACTGAATGCTGCTGAGCAGGTGAGTGGCCTCATGACAGTGGCTTGCCCTGTCAGAGGCAGCCAATATGCTTGTGTCAGGCCAGGAAAGCCATAATTCTGGATCAGGCAGCAGGAGCTTCTCTGAGCAGAAGACACCCAGAGGACAGCAGTGACAGCCACACAGCACTGTCATGGGACTGAAACAGAATGGTTTGGGTTAGAAGGGACCTTAAAGATCTCCCACTTCTAATCCTTCTGCCCTGTGCAGGGACACTTTGCACTAGACCAAATTGCTCAGAGTTCCATCCAATCTTGCCTTGAACACTTCCAGGGATAGACCACCCACAACTTCTCTGATGTCAGGCAGAGGCAAGCAGCTCAGCCATCCCTCTGTCCCTCAATAGAATAGCCATCCTTTTTCTTCCTGCCAGAGTACCAGGACAGATGCCAGTAAAGAAGAAAGTGCTGGGGGAAGTGGGGCTTGGGAAGGTGAGGATCCAACAGCAAACTGTCATGTTTTGCTGCTGGCCAAAGGATCCTTCAGGATCCCCAGCCACAGACCTGGGCATGCCAGGAAAACACAGCCCAGTACCAACTCCCCTTTCTCCCCAATGCACGCTCAGCTGGATGAGCTGACTTTGGACAAGATTACTGCCACCTAGCAGTAGTCACCTCACAGTTGTCCTATATTGCTTGGAGCTTAGGATGGCTCTAGAAGCACTGATGCTAGAGCCCCTTACAGACAAAGAGAGGAACTGTCATCTGCATGCCTTCCCCTCTTTCTTGAGCTAACCTCAAATTAGCTGAATCCCAACCAGGGAACAAGATAATCTTCTAATTTTTACTCTAACTATACTTAGATTATTTTTTTTTTTTTAAAGGTGGGTACATCCACTACTGTAGCAGAGGGTACACATAAACAATTATGTATACCACATTTCCATTTATCAAGAACATTCATGTCAAAAGAGACTGTTCTTTTGAAATTCATGAACATGAAAGCAAGTTTTCAAGAACAAAAGTAGCACTCCTATGTTTCAGAAGTATTGCTATATTATAGAAAATGGATATAAAGTTATAATCCACACTAATTATTTATAGTGCAAATTTACACAATTTTTTTTGTTTAAGGTTTGACATTTTAAAGTCTTGCACCTTATTTACAGTCATAAACCCACAAGTCTTTAGATTCTGTAAATATTTTTTCTTATTATTCAGTTGTTTGAAATCATCACTTGCCCTGTGTTTTCACTCACAGAGTTTACACTACCAGAAGGAGACTTCAAGGATGTGATTTTTTTTTTTTTTTTTTTTTTGAGACAAGAGCCAAGCATAAAATTAATAACAACCTGTGGGGTTTCAGAGTATGAGGTTCAAAGTTGTCTTATTTTAGACATCTTAGTCATCAACTTTTCATAGTTTCCTGCAGGACATGAGCTTAAAAAAAGAAAAAAAAATCTGGACACACTTTAGAAAAGGTGATAAAATTGGGAGGAAAGGGGATTGTCTTCTTTTAAAAATACTTTCAAAAAAATGTTACACCCACAAACCTATGCCTCTTTGTCCCCCCTCCACCCCACAAACAGCAATATGTTTCCAAATGGCCTCCTACTAACCTCTCCTACATCATGAACATTTGTGAGTATTTAGACTTTTTAAAAATTTTGCCATTTGCAGTAAAAGCGATAGGCACTCAGTTAAAAACTTGACCCAAATCCTTACTTTGCAAGACACAACAAGTACTAACAATTTCTAGATTCCAACCATTGCACTGTCTAGGGAAGATAGAGCAGGGAGGAAGCAAATAGTTGATTTTCCAGCTGCAACAACCTCTAGTCACATCAGCAGGAAAATCCTGGCTATGGGATGTTATCCTGTGTTATTGAGTCATAGCACTGGTAGTGTTGCTTAAAGACTTGTACAGTGCTGTAAGAAATCATTGCACCATTAGGACTGTTAACTTTATTTCTGACCTTCAAATTATTTTTTAAAGTTTTTCACTTGTGGGCATACTGTATTTATAGTATGTATGCACATACCATTGAAACAGGTGCCCAGAGGCACTGTGGAGTCTTCATCCTCAGAGATGTTTACTGCTCAGCTGGACAAGACCCTGAGCAAGCCAACACAGCTGCGAAATTGACCCTGTTCTGAATGAGGGCTAGGACCAGATGCCCTTCAACAGACCCCGCAGACAGAGCAGATTATTGGATGATTCTGTTGTTCACTGTCATGGTAGCAAACAGTGCAGGTGCTTCCTTTTTCTGCCATGTATTTAATGTTTTTCTCATTAAGTCATTACCAAATCCTGGTGTAATGAGATTTCAATGCTTTTTAGTATTTTAAGTAGGTACAGGAAACAAAGAGGATTATTTGTTAAGAAGCAAGTAATATATCTCAAATTAACTTTGTATACTATTTACATTCTAATTTAAGTGTTTTTAAATACAAACAAAATGTGAATTGAAATTATAAAGTACTGGATGGAGCTATTTATACTCTTCATCAGATCAGACAGCATTTCTCATAATAGCTTTACATTGGATAAATTAACCATTGACATTTCTCAGCTTTTACTATAGAGGGTAATTGTCAAAGTTCACTTCTAATCCAAATGTTTTTTATCTGGAATATAGTCTGATAGAAACTGAAACCTCCTGGACAGTCCAACAAACAAGATAAGGGAGTCAAAGGCTTTTGATGTATTCACCTCTCTGACACTGAATAAGGTAATTCTTAAGCCAGGCTGAGGCTCAATTCAAGGTTTGATATAACCAGGAGGAAGCTTTATATAGAATTCAGTGAACTTTGTTCACTGACCATAATGTGGGTCTTGGATCTTACCTCAGTTCTGATTCTGGAAGTCTCATGCAAGTGAAAATTTCCATTTTTCATGTTTAAGGTAATACTAGGTGCTAGATGCAACCTCACTCAGGATTAGGAATAGGGTTGCATAAAAGAAGAGCAACCCTTACTCGAACACTGTGCGATATGTGCTGCAGAGAATGGTGACAAATGGAGGAAAACCCTTTTCTCCCCAGGTAATTTTTCTCATTTAATACCCTCCAATTTGCTTCAGAGGGCTCTAATGAACATTAATTGTTTACTGCCATCACTGTTGTGTTAATTGTTGTTAATTACAATATTAATGTAATAATGCTTGTAGCAAGGCTGTCTAGTTCAAGGAAACAGAGAAATGATGCTCAGCTCCTACTCATAGGAACAGGATTGTTTCTTAGTTGTTAGCTGCATTTAAACACCTTCATTATGTTGAAGTCTCAGAGATTTATAATTCCACCTGTCTTGCAGACAGGGAGGCATTTGTGTTTTGCTTTCAGGGGGGTTGGTTTTGGTTGTTGCTTTCTTAAGAATTCAGTGTTAATAAAATTCACCCTGCAGGTCAGGAAGTCCTTCTGCAGCCAGATGGAATTTAAAGATTATCCAGAAACACCATCCAAAACTGCCTGTATCTGGCAGGGTTGTTGATCACGGTGGAAAAAGAAAATCCTGTTTATATCTTCCTTGCTGCAAAGGCATAAATTATGGGACACACACAAAGCAAGCCTTAATTTCTGTGCATCTCTTGCAGGAGGTCTGTGTTTATAAATGCGTAAACCATCTGTTTAGCATTTGCAAATTAAACACCTGCTTTGTCATAGTATAATTTAATATCTAGTTTCAAAAAAGCCTGTGAGGTCTAATGAAGTTGTGTAGACTGTTACTTGATTCTTTGCAAAAAATGCAAAAAAATCACAAAGTTACAAAAAATGCCTGCAAATGCAGACTGGATTTCCAGTTTGAGTTCAATTCTTATGTTCAAGTGATTAATGGCACCTTTGAAATGAAAACTCTGCAAGCACTTCAACTTTTTCAGGTCTCATATCAGTTTGTGTGATGTATTTCTCTTCATCGAGAAATAACAGGAATAACTGTACACAAAAGAAAATCACTTTTACAAAATAAGTAAATACATAATGTACTCTGGAGCTGACATATCTGCTTTTTCATTCACAGAAAACATCTCCAAGTACACTGTTTATGGCAGCAAACCCTTTCCAGCACTAAGGTAACTACTAGCTTCCCACAGAAGACACTATTTGGCTTGGAAAGATGATTTAGCCTCACAATTGCCAAGAAGACTCTATCTGCAAACTTTGAAGGAAAGAGGTTAAAATAGATTTTGACTATCCTCGGTTAGAATGGCTGGACACTTAAGAAAATCTCACAGAGCATCTATTTGCATTGTTAAATACATTCTCTAGACTGTCCTTAAATCAACTAATATATTGTGCTGCAAAAGGACACTAAGCCTTTTTCTCAGAGAGAAATCAGCCAAGAAAATTCTGGCACATTCCTACATTTCTTCCACTGGATTCTTTTTGCAATTGTAAGTCTAGTTTTAACAGGTGTTGTTGAAGCTTGTGCCATTTTATGAGGAACATTTTGGTCAACTCTGCTGAAAATTCATAAATCACCAAGAGTCTGTCAATCTTCTACTGTATTTTGCTGTGTGAAAGAATAGAAACTAAGCTTTTTATCAGTGCAAATGTATAACAAAACAAAATGAAAAAGCCCATTTGATTTGAGAATCCAAAGAAAAATTTTCTTATTACTTAGCTTATTATTACTTTATTCCAGGGAATGCAACAAAAATATGTCATCATCCCAGCTGCACCAGGAGTTTATTAATAAATGGCTGTAGCTATATGATGGTGCATGCAAGGAGTTTGGTTCTGTTCCTGCTGAAGTCACAGAGAGTTTTGCTACTGGCTACAACAAAGTATCTTATCCTTGTGTGAACTTAATAAATGTGCTACTACCATGAATAGCATACCCACGTCTTACTATAATTATTTGGTTTACTAATATTTGACTTCTGGTGAATTGAAACATATGTTAGACAGTGAGATACATTTTCTCCTCTGAACTAGGTACTTTACGCAGCCACAATAAGAGAAATAGGAAAGATACTGGCACATTAGGGACAACTAAGAATTCATCTGCCAAAGAGGATTCCTCAGCTGGTGCAAGGGGAAAATAGCTAACTCTTATGTTTCGCAAACATACAGCTCAGGATATGGTGTTAAAAAGCAAAAATCCAGGTAGTCCTACTGACTTTTAGCTCTTAAATGTCAACATTGCCAGGCAGTAGAGAGCAGTGGTTCGGGGTCTGTACATCTCAGAATCATCAAAAGAAAGCTGTGATGTTATCTGGTTTTGGCTGAGTTGTTTTCCCCTGAGTTTGAACACCAATATATCGATTCTTCACTATATTAACAGCAAATACCTTTTGATTAATCTCTGTAATGCTTTATATAGACATGTCTCTCTGATTTCTCATGGAGAAAAGCAAGGGAGAAATGAGAATCTCCCTGTTTTTTTATGCAACAGGAACAAGAACGTTTTCTGATCCTTTCCTAATGAACTACAGGAAAGCTTGTCTGTCTCTGACACACAGAAAGAGGCACTTGAGGACTGGAGCTCAAATGTTTTAGCCTGAGTGTTGGAGTAAGAAAGGTGGAAAGGGAAGGAATGCCAATAACTCCTTGAAGGAGTCTTCAGTTGAAGACATGAGACAAAATGCTGCAAGCCACTGTCCCTGTGTGATGTACTGCTCATTAGTGCCTACTTCCATTCGACATGAGTGCTTTCTCCTGGCTCATCACAATTGTCTCTGGACATTTACAGGAGCAGTGCTCTCTCTCCCCATGACTTACAGCTCCTTCCACTCACTCTTAGTTCTAGTAAATGCTGTGACAGTGATGATGGCTCCAAGCATCGGGAGGAGGCTGTTCAGAGTGGGAAGCTGATAAAGAGCAGCTCGTACAGCAGCCAGCAGCAGTGAAAGAACAAGCACAGGCTCCTCTGCCCCTTCTCATGTTCCACTAGTGCATGAGCCTGCTTACAGGGCTTCTGAGAGCTCCCCTGTGCTCTGGTGTTTTGAGACAATCTCAGCGTTGGACAGGTTGACCCACTGACTGAGGCATAACTTTTTTCTTTCTCCTGTTACTCATTTATCACTATGGGAAATTTTCTTGTTTTCAGGAAAATGTGGTTCCCACTTTAGGAAGTACACCGATCTTGTTTAGCCTCATTGATGTGGCCAGTGATTTAGGAAAGTGAAGAGAAAAATGTTGACTCCTGGAGCATTGGTCCACCTTGCCCAGACCCATGCCCACATGTCCCCATGCAACCCCTGCAACATTTTCCTTGTATCCAGGATTTTCAGGGTGAGAGGATGTTCTCTGGTGAGTTCAAAAACTGTCAGCTGTCAGTATAACCTACAGTAATAAGTAGGGAACTGCAGCAGATCAAATAAAAAATAAACATGTTATGAGGTGAAGAATAACTCCATTACAAACCTGATCTGCTTCAGCTGCATTCTCTGTGCAGCACCACCAATTCTTTGTCTTCTGCTTTCCTCTCCCATTACAGAAGCTTTCACACACTCATGAACATGTGTTTCTAATCAGAAAAGACTCAAGGAAAGACCACCTGCTTACAAAGGATACCTTTTTTTCCCAGTCAGAGTGGGCGTCTTACAGACAGGATTTAGTATACAGCAAAAAACAAGGAAAGCAAAAAACTGAAAGGACAGCTTTCTTCTAATGAAAGCCTGCAGTGTTATCTGAGATGTTTGTAACAAAACTAGGAGAGAAGACATTTCTTAATTATTATTCCTGCTGAATATATCATGAATAAATAGCTTCATGTGAGAATACAGTAATAAGAAACTTGTGCTTTAGTTTGGTGCTTTAGTTTACTTTGGCTTGTCTAACCAAGACTTTTTTACAGAAAAATGTCTGAATGTACTCAAATGGGGAAATCAAAGTTCCTTAGGACTCCTGATCAGAGGTTTCTGCACCATCACTAAAGAGTAGGCAGGCAAAAAAGTCAATGTTGTTGTTTTGGAACTCTTTAAACATAAAACAGAGAGACTGTTAGAGAGGGAAGGTAATTATCTTTGTGGCTTATTACGTTAATATCAGGTAAGCCAGATGTTAAAAGCCTCTAAACAGGGAACTCAAAGACTAGGATTCCAATCCCTTGCATTTGAGGCTTGATTCAAAATGGGCTTGGTATAATGTTTTCTGTTGACTTGAATGGAGGCTGGGTCCATCTGATTTGCTCTAGTATTTTTAATTTCACATAGTCATGTGAAATTAAGAATAATGTGAATACATCATGAGAGTGATTGGCTGCACCATCATTATAAAAAAAAGTTGAGGCCACTTAGATCCAAAAAAGACTTGGCATCTAAGCTTAGTAGCTCAATAAACAACTAAACTAAACGCTAAGAAAAGACTTTGTAGATAAGAAACTTTAGCAATTTAGTGATGGTTAGAGTCAATGACACAATGCTAAGTATCTATATCAATGTGAATCAGCATCTAATTAGGTGAGCATGTGAGAAAACAGCCCCTTTTTTCAGAGTGGTTCTCACTGTAGGTTCTTTTATTCTAACAGAAACTGGGGATGAAGATTTCTTCCAGTCCAAAGGGAATCTAAGAAGTTCATCATCCCAAAACAAAAGAAGCCTCTGCAGGATGAGCCTGCACTAGGCAGCTGCAGGCAACTCTTGAGACACAGGCAATATGCCATATGAGAGGCCAGCAAGAGACCTAGCAGCAAGCCTGCATGCTGCTGCTGCCAGAGATCAGCCTGGAAGTTGACAGCTGAGTATCCTCCAGCTGCCACGCACATCCTGTGTGTGTGCAGAGGTGGCTGTGGGTCATGAACTGCAGCCAAATGAGTGTAGGAGGAAGGAGAGCAGTGACATTACGGTCAGACTGCCAGCAATAGAAGGGGGCGGCCTCAAAGCAGTGGCTTTTTCTCACACGTACACCACATGCACACACATACACAAGAGCAAAACTGCTTTCTAATGGCTCTGCTATGCCATAGATACAACACCGATGGCTTAGGAAACATCCCTCTCTGTGCAGAATGTCATTGTTTTTACAGTAATGTTACCTTATGCAATTCTTGCCCATGGGAAGTCTATTAAAAGCTCAAGGCCTAAGGACACAAAATAAAACAGAAAGCTGAGCAGAACCATAGAATCAACAAGTCCTAGTATTCCGTGGCCTTTTAAATGAAGAGAAAAAACAAACAGACACTAAAAAGAAAGTTTTATATCTTTAAAAGTTTTTAAAGGCCCCAAACATTATTAATTTTAAAAACTGCTATCTATTCTACATTTCTCCCTTCTCAAAAATTGAACACATGCACCTTTCTTCTATGAAGCTTCTTATCCGTGACTAGCTTCTAAATTCCTTTCTACTACACTTTCAGGCCTGAGATCAACAGGACAGGAAAAAAAAAGCTCCAAAACTAACAATAATCCTACTCCAGTGGCTATTTGTGTGCTTTCATCTGACAGCTCTTAGAAAATGGAATTTAAACAGACTCTTAGGGGTTCATGTGAGTCATGCAGTGATCTCCAGAGTTCTCAGGAATTTCCAAGTCAGCTCTTCTACATGCAGGAAAAGGCAAGCAAATAATGTGCATGAACACATGCTTCCTAATCACCTACACAGTATAGATGAGCAGTTCAAGCAATAATGCTTGATCTATGTAAACAGAAAATTATGTGTACTTAATGATGCACAAAATCTCAAGTGGCTTAAAAGTTTGTTTAGAACCAGCAGGGACTTGCTGCTTATCCAGGTCTTATCTCTGCAAATCAGATCTCTTAACTTCTAGAAAACAGGGCTGGAAAACTAACGGTGGTTGTCTTCATGTTGGACCTGATGACTTTGTTTCAGACAGAGATGGGGAGAAGAAGTCCTACAAAAGAAGCAAGATGAAAGGAAGAAATGGAAAATATCTATATTGAAAATATATTGAATATATAACACCATTTTGAGCACCTGAATTCTTCCAGCCACCTTTTGTTTACAAAGCTGATGTATACTTCTAAATAACTAAATTTGCATTTGATTTAAGATAACAGCTGAAATCTGTTGCTAGAGACTAAAAATAATGGTATAAACCAGGCCTTTGAGTCCACTTCTCTGTCTCCGGAACATACTTGCAGCTTTGGGTTTTGCAGTGCTTGCAAGAATCACAGTGCCCTAATGCTCCTCCATGCTGGTTGGGTTAAGTACAAGTGGGTATTTTTTCCCCACCTCTTGCATTTCAGAAAAATTTCAGCCAAATCTCCTAACCTTCCATTAATTGTGTGTTTTATGTCTTCACAGGCTCTTAGAGAGGTCAGGTCAACCGCAGCTGGGAAATATGGATGAAAGTAAATAAATTTATACTGAAGACTTAGTATCCTTCAGCAGATGTGGGTATAGTCACTGTCTATCTCTGCTTTTCACCAACAGCCACGTGACAACTCCGTGTCCATTTCTGACCATGCAGTACCATCTCTGTTTAGCCACTAAAGACTGACCCAAGCCAAAGATTTATGCAAGGATTAACTGACCATGCTTCTGATACCAGGGGGTTTTTTCTTTCTTGCCAGATACAATGGTGATTGTGTTAAACTGTATATCCACTCCCAGCAATTTCTTTTTTTGCACTTTGCACCTAAATCTCCCAAATTCAATCCACTTGGAATGTTATTAAATTACTTGCTTTAACCCTGGGGATAGCATGGTCTTCCCTCAGAAGAAGTGGTCATCTTCAAGGTTTCTTCAGCAAGACTTCCTTATTTGGAAAGATTTCCTCAGCATCTACCTCAGGTATCTTGTAAATAACATAGACACTCCAAGTTTTTATATTGTTTAGGTAACAGTAGTTGTTGATGGCACTCTAACAAATGTTTTGAAGACCTTGGTCAAAGCCCAATGCTACAACCAGACATCTGCAATGGTTGGCACTGAGTTTCACTAACAAAACCCACAAGTGGTTTGTGATCTGTCCAAATGGTAAAGAGACTTCCCATGCAATTATGGAGGCACTTCTAAGTCCAATGATAACAGTTAGACTTTCTGTCTCCTACTGGCAGTAAATCTATCCTGTCAGATGACTATTCTCCAGTAGCTGTCACATTATGAATCAGAACAATCTCTTCTCTCACATTACAGATAAACTGTTCAAAATAAATAAATAGTATGGAGGGTTTGGGAAGCCCTAAAAGACTTGGTTCTCTCTCTCAGTCCCAGGCACATCTCTTGTTCCTAGGAAGACACGTAAATAATTTGAAACTGCTAAAGCACAAGAAGAAATCACACTGATAAAAGGTAAATGAATGTACGCATGCTCTTAAATGTAATGTTCGGAAAATCTGAATCCTTTCACTGTTCACCCTAGGTATTCACAAGATGGACTCCCTTTCTGTCTGTTCTGCTGCCATCAAGATCCGTATTTGTAGTTTTAGCATCTGCTTTTCTTTTAGAGAAGGCCCTAATGCTTCTGTGTTTGAAGTGTTCTTCTTGGCTTATCAGTATTAGCTCTGCAAGAGGTGAGGATGTAAGCAGCACTTGCTAAATCATCTTTCTAAAACATTCTGAAAGATGATTAAAGTTCACTTTACAACCCACTACATCAACATAAACAAACCTTTTTGAATGTTTAAAGCATATTCTTAATCATCTTCCAACTAACTTCATTGGTTAGTTCACTGTCTGTACACATAAAATAGCTATCTAACATTTAGACATTAGTCACTAGTTTTTATATAGCCCCTTCAGATGTGCATAGTTTTGTCTGGCTTAATGATAGATGAGATTCATTCAGAATATTACAATGGTGAAATGATGTTGATGTATCACACAGACTCTCTAATTTAACCTCAGTTTTTTCTCTGAGAATCTTAAGTGCTCATTTTGTATTCACATATTTTGGCCTAGATACAAATCTGGGTCTTTACAACTCCTTAACTACTTTCAACAATAGCATCATGCACAAACTTTGTCTCAGTTTCCATTTAATTTCTTATATGTCACTTTCTACCTAAGAAAATTACAATGGTCCCTTGAAAACAAGGACTAAATAAAACTCTGTTTTCTTTGTTTTTGTTTTTGTTTGTGTTGTTGTTGTTGTTGCTGTTGTTGTGTGTTTTTTGCCTTACTATATATATATTCTAAGGTTTATATTTTATGGTTTAGGATTTACTTAATGTGACTTTTTTTTCTCAGTACTAGTGTTGTGACCAGGACCAGCCATGCTATGAACAGCTGATGCATATATTTCGTATACACTGATAAATTAATGTGCAACTGAAGTCTTTGTCTTCACATCTTGAGTATATAATTATTTATCTGTCATTAGTTGGCAAGATTCTACTTTCTTTCCTTTCAGGCACATATGTCTTCCCCCAGGACAAGAAAGTCCTTTCCTCTTTTCATAGTGACTTTTGGTCTCTATGTAATTGATTTGAGAAGATGATTGATGGGCTACTTTGCATTTTCTGGCTGAATGCCTTATCTTGAGGCATTTCTGACAAGAGACAACTTAAAATAGACATAATCACCTACAGTGATCTAGCTCTTCCAGAGAACAATCTTTTGTGAGCTAGAGACTCTTCCAGTATGCTTTTCATTTTGTTTACTAAGCCAGTTTGTTTTTCCTGAGTTTGTAAGCAGAAGTCTTGCAGTATTTCTCACTTCTGTTGCTATTACTAATTCCATTACTTTAGGCAACGTTAAATTTACTTCTGCCTTAACTTTGAAAGCTGTCATTATTCATGAAAAGCAGTCTGTCCCATAGTATATCATTAAAGACATTTTCAGAAAAGCAATATATAAGCTTCGTTGTATACACAGCTAGAGATTCCCTTTGCATTCTGATACAAGTCTGAAATGCGAATCATTTTCCAAGAGCTCCATGTAAGTGGCATGTAGCCTTCTGTTAAGTTTCACAGATCTTCTAAAGTCTTTCTCATCAGTTCTGAGGTTGTAAGAAATTCTGTAATTGGACTTTTCAGCTAAATAACCCTGAGGGAATAATTTGCTACTCTAGTCTACCATGTCCTTCACAAGGAATCAGTGGCTACATTTTAAAATAAAATTGTAATTTTCACTGGTTCTACTGACTTCCTTAATTTGTCGTAAAATTTAATGATTTTCAAGTGTTCCTTGTCAGCAATGCTGGTAACTATCTACCAGAATATTTTAAGCTGGAAATGGCTGCCTAATTTAAGGATGGCATGACTGGAATGGGAGTGGGGGAAAAAAGCACTACCACTTAATGACAGGGAGTAAGATTTCATATCTTCTGCTTGTTGAATTCTGAGGTGAGGTTCCCTGTTTATAAGAAAAAAAAAATTGCACAGCAGTCTTTCATTTTAGTTTGGATCAAACTGTCTGTTCATAGATTGTGAATGCCATAAACAGTCTGATTTCAAATTTAAATTAATAAGAAAGATACACGTAGCAGGTTTTCTACCCTCTTGTGCCAGAGATATTTTTCCAGTGTTCCAGATTCTAGACAGCTACCTGCAGTCAATTGCTAAAAATTAAGTAGTAATTTGTATCCATATTTCTGTGTAATGAAGAAGGCTGCCCACTTCTCTGTGGAAACTGGATCCATGACCAGCTGGCAATACTTTATTTTTCTTCACAACTCTAAATCTTTTTCAAGGTCAAAAATCCTGGGAACAGAGGAAATGGTCTCTCAAGTTATTTAAACATTCTCTACCCTCATATCTTTCATTCATATTTGCATACACCTAGGAGGACAGTGATATTACATAAATGTCTGTGGGATAAAGGCACTTATACATCTGGTGTTTATTCACAGCAGTGAACATACTTACTCAAAATTAAACAGACAATCCTTGTTCGTCACCTGCCTTGACTAATAAACACTCTTCCATCCCAAAGCTGGATTTTGGCAGGATATCCACAAGTAAGTCAAAATCCATGACTCAGAAATTTCACCCTACCTTTTAGGTCCTCTGTAGGATTTAAACTTCACCTCTCCTCTTTGGCTAGAAGCATCTCAGTCCTGTAAGGCCTGGTATATTCCGTAGTAATCCTCCTTCTCTTGTACAATGCCAAGCAAAGAGTCACAAGAATGTGGCATTGTAACTGCTTGAATATCATGGGAAGGAGTAGTGCTTTCTTTGAGGAAGGAGTTTTCAAACCAAATTGTCGATAAAGCAATTAGTGAAGTGGTATAAAGATCCTTAGAGAGGTGTGAAATAGGACAGATATATTTTTGCAGATTTGGGAAAACTGTGGCATAAAACAGACACGGTCAGGGACAATTTTGCTCAACATTACTTTCTGACAATTTGGAAGAATGAAAATAAAAACTGAGCCTAGACATTATGGAGCAATTGCATTGCCAGCCAGAGAACAGAGCACATATGACAGAGGGAAATTAGAAGTGGAAGAAAATACTCTAGAAGGATTAAGAATTGATGGTACAAGATACATTCCAAGCAAACAGATGCATATTCTGTCGTAGCCACCTTCAAGTGAGGTACTGCCATACTTAACTTTTCCTTTTGAATTTAGTCTTTTCTCAAGACTACCTAACTAGGAGGTACAGTTGTTATAGCCAGAAAAAAATACCATATAATTTAGGTATTAAATCACATCTAACTACCCCACATCCTTACAATATTATTTGCCAAAGTGATCAAGCAATACAATGAAAACAAAACATGTAAAAGCATCAGCATACAAATTCATATTTGATTTGAAAATATTTGTATTTTGACTATAGGCAGCAAGAATGACTGATTAATTCAGTTAACTATTTTGTTACTAATCAGAATAGTCATCAACAGAAAATCTGCTACAGCCAGTTGAAAGACTGTGGGATATTTCGCATTTTCCTTCTGTTGCATTGTTTAATGGAAATCAAACCCTCTCTGTTTGACATTGAAAAAAATAAACAACTACATTATTTCTGTATATCAATATGTTTATACTATAAATAATCAACCAAATCTCAAAAATTGTGTAAGTTTTTTGTAGGAATATAATAATGGACTTAGAAGAAACTTAGCTGAATTTCTGTTCATTATATATGTTGCTAGGACCACATTATGCCTTCAAAATGATTTAGGTAAATTTGATCTTCTTATATTATGAAATTGTTATATAAAATATAACCATTACTTATTCCTCAAAAATTGTCACAACATTTCTCTTTGGTCTTTTGTTTAGAAGCCAAAAACCTTTTGGGTTCACCATTTGGCATTTGAAAAATAATTTCAATAATGTGGATGCAATCTGTTACTTAGGTCTATCAGACAAATTGTCAGGTAATGTAGGAAGACAGATTTTATTTTTTTTTATGAGCTTCTATGTTCAGTAAGCCTTTTATGTTGTTTATAAAATAATGTGGCAGTGTCACAAATGACCACGTTAGAGTAGGAAATACAGCAAAAGTTCCATAACAAATAATTCAGCAGCCAAATCTTAACTCTCTTCTTGATGGTGGATTTTGTATTAGCAGAAAATGTTTATCATTTTAATTAAACAGGAAAATTGTTTTGCAATATTCTGTGGTTTATTCAAGAGCATCTGGTTTCATTATCCAAGACTGGAAAACTGGACTGTTTTAATTGGTTGCATTAGTCACAAGATATGGGGTAAGAATGCTTCCACTTGGCAAGTATTCCTCCTTATTACTTTAAAATGTGCTCTTTCAGTAAACATTCCTGCGAAAAGCTCCCCAACTAGCAATGGCCAACATGAGGACAATGTTTAAAGTCACAAACTAGCATACTTCAGAGGTGACTCCACCAGAGTCCCTTCTCATCTAGTTCCTTCTCCTTTTCATTGATACACTGCAGATGAGAAAAAAAGATGGCATACTGCCAGTTTTCCCTCTGCTGCAAAGTCTTCTCTGAACATTAAAGACACTGTAAAATAAAGGGAATCTTGCCACTGAGATCTATTAAGGTTGAAACCAGGGTAATTAGCCCAACCACATGGCTTCCTTTCCCTGCTAAATCCCCAAGTTTCACCAAGGCCAACCACGCTCTGATTCTCTGTCTTAGAGCATAGCAATAAGGTATCGCCAAAAGTCCCTCACTCAGGCCTCCTAGGAAACCATTTGTGGTCTTCTGGTCTGTCTAGGCTTTTCTAACAGCCAACTTGAGGCAGATTTGCTGCAGATGGATTTGTAGTGCTACATGCCCATCCATACATGTTCACACTTTCCAGAGGAACCGAATGCAAGTCTATTGCCGTGTGGTTGTCACAGTACCTGCAGATCTATACAGCATGGATTGCTGAGGACAGTTATGTAGGTTTTGTCTTACACACTTTTTAGTGAATCCAGGCTTTAAGGTGACCTTAAAGTTGTGAGCAATTACTGGTGTGGATACAGAGAAAGTGCTATAAAGACAACACAATATGCTGAAGGATCTGGCTTTCTTTGGATTTATTTTTTATTGTACTGTGGTCTTAACGATAAAAAAAGAAAACCAACCAAGAAACTGAAAAAAAAAAAACACAAGAACAGACATTGAAGAGGCCTTTTTCTAAAATTCAGTTAGGAACTGCTCAGTATCTAGATAAGACAAAAAAATATTACTAGCATTTTACACCAATTTTACCCTCTGGGATTTTCTGTTTATTTTGTTTCTTTGGCTAAACATTTGCAGTAAAAATGAAGATGAAAATCTTGGAAGGAACTTTTAAAAACAAAGAATGTACTCCACCCTTATTACAACATTATTCTTGTTTAGCCAAACATTTTTCCTTTAAGAAATTATCTGATATAGACACATGTACAGAAATGGCTTAAAATACCTACACCATCCACATCCTTTCAAATTAAAAAAAAAAAATAATGGGGGATGGGGAGTGGGGTGGGAGGTGTGTGTGTGAAATACATGAATAGTTGAGAGAAGGCAAGGAATGTAAAAGAAATAGGAAAGTAATATCCCTTCAGTGAATAAAACTAAAATCTTGTATAATAGTTCCTTGAGTCCATGAAAAACATAGGCTGAATTAAAAATCACATGGGTTTTGTTAGAAATAGAGTTTGGGTTTTGCTGAAGCCAGTTGCATGGATAAAGAGGAGAGGGGGGAGGAGGGGATAGTCGAGTTTGTGGCAGCTGGGACCTGGGGTGGTTTGAACCTGTTTCTCGTGCCTTTTTTGGGGGGTGGGGGATCTCGGGCAGGTAGGCAGATCGGGCCAAGCTATGAGCTTCCTAGTACTAGCCAATAGGAACTGAAGCAGGGACTCCCCGCCTGGGATAGGGTATAAAAACCTCTAGTTCTTACTGGTCTGGGTCTGTCTCTTGGACAGGAGAGGCACACCAGGTTCGGCCGAACTGTTTAAATAAAGGTTTAGTTTTGCTTTGATGACTTTGTCCCCTTCTGAATTTCGTTGATAAGTGTGAGCATTTCTCACAGGCTTCATGGTGGCATCCCATTGTGAGGGGATAGTAGGGCTATGTGATTCAGCAGATGAAGAAGGGAGTAAGCATATGAAGTGTGGAGCAGGAAGAAAAAGAGTAACTAGCCTAGGAAAATAAGAGACACAGGGGTAAACATTTTAAAAGCGGAAGTCACAGAAACCTGCACCTTAACTTTCTGAGTTCCTTCAGTGAGAGGAAGGCTTAAAAAAGAAAAAAAAAAAATGGGAGCGTGCCATAATTTCAGGAAGCTATCAAAGATGTGGCCTTTCCCCATGTTTATAGCCGGATTTTATTGCTGGAATGGTGTGCTGTTCACTCAAGTTTAGTGATTTATGCTTCAAGTCTCTTTCCTAGAGCTAGGCTACTTGCTGGAGGAGCCCCTTGGGGCAGCAGAGTTTTCAACAGAAGGTAGTCACATACATCACCAGTTCCCTGAAGTCTATGTAATTGCCTTTGCTGACCTACAGACAGACATTTAGAGCATACTCTCTCCAAAAATTTCCAGAAGGACTTGAAACAGGGACCATTGCTTTTCCTGACATCCTTCACATCTCCCAATACAGTTTTCTTCAAAACCTGATCTGGCATAATCTAAGTCCTAGGCCAAAAATGCTCTGTGGTTTACACTAATTTTTTTCCCCTCATTTTTACTTCTTGATCACTAAGCCCTGCTAAGCCCTTGATCACCCCATATCATGTGACTTAAACACTAAAGAGGAGCCCACTGATTCAGAGTTGTTTTCAAAGACGACTTTGGCCACTGCATACAGTCACTCTGTGGAGCAGAGTTCTCTTATGCACAAGGAGTGCCATTATCTCCCAAAGCAACCTGTTAAAAACTCACTTTGGAGTGAACCCTGACTGAATGCAAGGGCTTGCACCAAGCGACCTATAGAAGTCCTTCCTGATATAAATGTTTCTGTGATTCTATAGTCCTATGAGTCACAATATTGACACAGCAGCAAAGAGCAAGAAGAGGGCAAAGAATGCCTTTCTATCATCAAAATACCTTCATTCATGTCAAGAACATGGATATTCAAACATTACAAGTTAATTTCTGTATAAAATCTAGAAAGTGGCAGTTCAATATTTTAATAATTAAAAAAAAAAAAAAAAGAAAAAATCACTAAGATCATTACTGCGGAATTTTGCTTATTAAGAATTAACATTTTTAACATATTTTTCAAAGCCAGAAATAGTTCACATTTCTGTCCCTTAAGACTTACAATATCAAATTTCATCACTGTACAGATAACTAACCATAATTAGGCTTATTATTGTTTTACTGTATTTGTTGTTTTGAGTCTCTATGAGAATAAGTGAATGTAACGCAATCAAAGGAAGTTTACACTAGTAAGCGTAATTATGATGTTGAGAGAATCCCAGTTTCCCACTAAAGTTATAAGCTTTGTATTTACACTGCATTAATCGTATGTAAATAAGGTAGGAAACCACAGGCTTAGGCAGTCAAAGCTAAAACTTTCTCTTATATAACAATGGAAATTAGTGCTTCATAAAGTTGAATAACTGTATCTGAAATCACCAATATTTTCTGTACTGTACAGTCAGTAGTGGTGCCTAAGAACAGGAAAAACACAGTCATAGGATGAGAAATAAAGTATTACTCATTTTTTACTTCAATAGGGCAAGCGTCATGCCTTAACATGAAGTGTGTGCTGATGGCCTCATGCTCAGTAAAGTACATCTAGTTCTCTTAAATCTAAAACAACTATCGCAGCTTTATGCTTTAATAAGTTGCACCTGGCAGGCACCTCAGGCTGCAAGATAAAGTTCAGTTTCCTATGACTCTTGTTTTCCTGCCGGAACTAGCTTTTTCAGGCCTCTTGCCCAAGTTAGAATATTGTTAGAAGGTGCAAGGAAAAGTTTCTCCTTGTTCTGATCTACCAAGTATATACTGTGTCTAAATATACACTTATCTGGCATGTTAAGGCAAGTACACTACATTTGTGCTCAAGCAATACCTTTGTATTCCTTTAGATATGACCCATGAAACCATATATTTATACCTAGTAATTGATAATATAATACTTTCAGCAGTTTATTGTTAAATCTTGAAAACTCTATTAAAAATCTCAATGTCATCTTCCCCTAAAATAAGAAAAAGAACAGATTTGCACAAACCAGGCAAGCAGAGGAGGACCAAATAAAGAGCTAGGGCAAGTAAATTCTCCTTTTAAATGTTCAATGACATAGAGAACTGTCCTCAAAATTTAGGTATAGTTCACTTGCTACCTTCCTCTTTTATCAAGAAATTGAAAACCAAACACATACCTGATTTCTGAAGTGTCTTAAAACAACAGAGAACATCTGAAACTGTGCTACTTTAGAGACACTGCAGGCCTAAACATTTCCAAATCCAGCTCTCAGTCATCTTGAGTTAACCAGAAATCCAGTTCTTCTAAGCAGCATATAGGACTACAGAATTCTTACATAACAGAGTATCAGTCTCTGATGAGCACTTTACTTTCACAAGAGTTGCTGCATATATCTGTTCATTTTGAGCTCATTTTCATATATATTTTCTATAGCTGTTATCAAAGATACCTGTTCATCTTAATTTTCTTGATAGTGTTCAAGTGTCAGTTTGATAGTTAAGCTTCTTCGATGACGGTTCAAATGTATCTTTTCATTTCCCAAATGTTGCTCCAGTAACTTCAAAGTAAATAACTAAAATGCAGCTGGGTTTGAGGGACATAGGTCTTCACCACTGAATATTTAGAAGCAGAAGAATTTATTTAGCTCATCTGTGTTGCCATTGCCCTACAACCTCACAATGATAGTGAATCTTCTCTATCAGACAGCCATACAATCCTTACCATCTTCTGGTGTATTGTTGTACGTATGTACAAGATGCACAAAATGAAATTACTGATTTGGCAAAGCTGAAATATTTCCCAGCAGTAGCAGTGCTTGATATTTTTATGGTACTTAGATAATGTTGCTTAGGAGTGGAAAAGGGGGTCTCATAAAAAAAAAAAATTCATCATCTGTCTGCTTTTGTTGCTTAGTTGTTCAGTTTCTGAAGCTCCAAGACAATGCATTCCACAAATATCTCTAGGGTGTTCAGCATGTAATGACCCCAGGATAGTGGACTGACATACAGTTCTCCATTTCCCAAATGTGAGAATTTCTAAATTCCTGCTTTTCACCCCATATTGAGATAAAATCTAATCTCAAAATTCTCCACAACATGGAATGACAGTTTTCACCAAATTCCAGCAAAGTACCAACTTCCCATAACTATGTTGGCTAACTGTTCTTTTGTCCCGCATGAAATTTATGCAATTTGAATCCTAAAATTGTTCTCCTCTGAATTGTTCCTGCTGAAATTGTATTTCACTGCCAGCTGGAGTTCATGCAAACAGTGAAGCAGACAGCACAAATTCATTTTTAGGATAACAGTTTTGCCCCCTAGGTTTGTGTGTATCTGAATAAACTGAAAATGAGTATAAATGTATTCAGGAATAGATATGCATTCTCATGCAACAAAGGTTCTCCAAGGTTGAATGCTTGATAAATAAGCTTATCATGATCTTTACCATTTTGATATAGCAATACCCAAAACACTGTATCTCCAGGTACTGTTATGTTGAAAAGGGTCCATGAATCTTTTAATTATTTTTCTAGTGCCTTTTTTTCTCCTTTTATGTTAAAACTGGGGGGGGGTTGCTTGCCATGTAAAGAAGCTGAGTCAAAAAAATTTCACCAAACCAGAAATTGTGAGCCTCATGGCAGACTTAGAACATCTTCAAATTGCTTCAGGTTTTGTTGAAGCCGCATATCCATGTGCCCCACCTTTAGGCACAGGAAATCTTTTCAGGTGGAATTCTTGCTGCTACTCACTCCTGCCATCAGCCAAAGTTATTGTTTCTTAGAGAGGGGACATGGCTCTAGATTTGAGCATTTCTTTCCTCATTTCTCTCTCCTTTCTGAAAGTCTCCAACTGATACTGGTCACAGAAAATTTTACTGACACATAGCATCTCATGTGTAGACCCTTGTAGATTCACACACAAATGTCTATGGGTACCTGCATTGCATTCTGTACAATATTTCTGTACCTTCTGATAGCTTTGCCACTCCTCTAAATGAAATACCCCTTTTCAGTTGGATTGCTTGAAATCAGATTCAGGATCAAATATAAAACCATGGTAAAAAACTTTTTAATCCTATAGAGATAAAAAAGGCAAGACAAAATATTTGCTGCCTCTCTTTTCTTCCCAGATGTATTTTTACATGCACTCTTGATGAAAAAGATAAGCTGAAAAAGACAAGGAGAAAACCCTAAGAAGGATTTGAAAAATATGTGATTAGCTCCTGATGCCTTTATTTGAGGACACTAAAACTGTTTATGCCCTACCAGTCTGAGCAAACATTGGTTGCTACACTGAGATGTCTGCCTTCCTGATTCATAGTTACATCTACAACTAGGAAATCACAGCTTCAGCCTCCAAGTAAGTCATGCATTCTTATGAAAGACATTTTTATTTATATAAAAAGAACATGTGTAATTTATTTTTTTAATAAGTCAAGTCTCCCAAGAGAATTTGGCAGGGAACTGTTATTCTAATACTTTGGCTGTCTTTGCAAGATGAACTTCTTGATAATTTAAAATGTCATAGGATGTTTGCAGGAACAATAGACCAGACTTCTGAGCTGGTGTAAATTGGCACAACTCCACAAACATCAAAGAAGCAATGCCAGTTTACACCAGCCCATCAATGTTCACAAATTAAATGGATGTTTTGTGGTTTACTACATGTCAGAAGACTGGTAGTGCAGCTCAAGCCCTCATAAGCTATTCTGTAAAACTATTTGATTTTTAATAGGTCTGCAAAAACAAACTTTCTCATCAGAATGCTGACCTCAAATTGTTCTTTAACATCAGGATTAAAACCCATATCTTTAATGGTTCAGAGAATGAGTGTGCAAAAGAGGCTATTGATGGAATACCCTGAGCACAGGCCAGATTTATTCCAAATGCACATGTACACCAAATGAAAATGCAATACTTTTCAACACCTTGCTCAAGAGACCATATCTTAAAATTACAGTTTAGCTGAAGTTTTATTTTGACCCATTTCCCTCTCTCTGACAATAAAGCATTACCTTAAGATGTACATTTTAGGTTTCAGAGCAGAGATTCTGTCATTCTTTTCCTAAAGTATATAGACATGAATCGGCAATAACAGCATCTCAATTCTGAAGTTTTCTTTTAGTTCCTTTTTGATTCAAAGAAAATCAACATCTTCTAAACATAATATGTGTGTACACACATATAATATTTATATATTTTTAAATCAAAATTGCATCATGAGGAACTATGAAGAGTGAGCATTTCCAACATTAATTATACATTAAATGCATGATATTTTTACACAATAATATTAGATAATATTAGATAATATTAGATAATACACTTAGAGAAAAATCTTTCTTCCAATGGTTCCAAAATAATTTAAAAAACATCCTGTGAGCCTCAAAATGGTCCTATAAGAAAAATGCATATGATTAGACCCATTAATGGATCATTCAACCCTAAATCACTTTTTTACATTCAGTCATATTAGGATACAACCAACAACAAATATTTTATGGCATTTACAACAGGAAAGAGGACCACAGTGTAAAAGAATGAGAGGACATTTCAGGAGGTGGCACAAAAGCAAGGGTATGATTTTGAAGAGAAGACACAGCAGTTCTGTTCATGGCAACACAACAGTAAAGAGGAAGGTCTGGCCACACAGCAAGCCAGCTCCTTGGATCCTAGAGTTGCTTGTGCCCAGAAGTGACTCATCTTCTGAGAAGCTCCAGCTCTTCTAATTCTCACAAAAAAGTCTTGAAATTGACTTTGTTTCTATTCCCCTCCCTCTGGCTTTATATGCCAAGGCATTATGACTGACAGTCTGTTCTCACTTTTGTTTCCACACCTTAAATGCTGACTGATAACTATTGCAGATCCTCTGTAGACCACTTGCAGATGGTTGCACTGGAAGCCTCAACTGGGGTGCTTATGGGTGTTTTTTCACAGAAAAAAAGAAAATCCTGACTCCTGCTCTAGAAGGGATTTAAACCATGAGTTGCATGTACCAAAAATCTCAATGTTATGGGCATAAAAGTAGTCATGCCTGGTGAAACAAGGGCATGGCAGGTCAAATCAAGGATGCTGGATCACCTTAACCATTACATTTAGTAGTCATTTTCCATCTTTGCTTGATGCAATTAGATAAAGATGCTATTAAGTCTTTGTTTCCTTAAACATATTTATTATGATAGAAAGTTGTGGATTAGTTTCTTTTGTATTAATCCGTTATATGATGACTTTAACAAATGTGCTGAAATCTGCTAACTAAAAAGAGATTGTTACTATGGCAGGCTATGCTATCTTGTGCAATATACTAGTCAAAACACTCTCCAAGTGCATACGTTCATTAACCTTGATATAAGCAAAGAAATTAAAATCTGTTCCTCATCCATTTTCCTTTCTGCAGGAAGTAGAAAATCACACCAATAAATTTACAGCAGAATGGTAGTCATACTCCATAGCTCTAGTTACAGTGTTGTCTAAAATCAAAAGAAATTGAGTTGATAGAGTACTTGGGAAAAAGCAGCAACCTGCTTGGCACTAAAGACAAAGCTAAAAGCTGAAGTAGTTCGCTGGAATAGCCCACCCCGTGAGATAAGAGGCAGTTACATGGATAAGAGGCTGCAGAACAAGCACTGCCAGGCAAAGTCACAGGGTCTGTCACAATTCAGTTAACAGCAGAGATGACACTTTTTGATGAAGGTCAGATGGAAGCAAGTAGGTGTTGGGTTTTTTTTCTTATAGCAATTGCCCCTGAAATGTGCCAAAGAACTGTTAAAGCTGGTATCTCTAGTAACGTGCTTTAGTAAAAAACTGCAATATTTGAAGGTAGTAATACAAAAAGTCTACATAGAAAATGTTTTCTTTATAATTGCTCTCAAATTAAGTCTGCTAAAGCAATTTATGCCACTGTAAATACTATTTTTTCTTATGTTTTTCTTCATAATATATTTGCAGTGAAAGAGAAGGGTGAAAAAAACTCTTAGTTTTCAGTTCAATAACAAGTAGTTCCTAACAGACTAATGAACAATGACAACAAGAATCTGGGCCATTATTCACAGTCACTGCAGCTAACATGCATTTTCCAGCTCTACTAGGAATATTTTGTCTAAAATACGTGCATACTGTGCAGGGGTCTCAAAGTACAGGTATTACTGAAAGATGTATGTCTCCTGTTGAAATATACTAAAACAGTTGAAATAATCATATCCAACAAGACCTTCCAGTACATTAGTAACAAATTTTGAATGCTACTGACACTGTTCCTTCTTCCATTGGAGGAAACTCACTGTGTTTAACTGAGGAAAGCATCTGAGATGCCAAAAATGGTGATGATTTATGGTTTCACAGTAAAAGTCAAACACTCCTCTGAAACCTGAATAAAGAAATAATGCATGAACTCTGAGAATGTATCCCAGAAATATCATTCAGCTTGGCCCTGAACTTAGAAGACATTTTCTGTTAGTGGAGCCATCTTCAACACAAAGAATTCTGCAGAGCTATGGACTTAAACTCTGGAATAGCTGTATTTCTTTTAGACTGCTTTTCATTTCATCTTATCTAGAAAATGCACCAGGGAAATGTCCTGCATGTTTCTACATCATCTAATGCAATAGAAGGAGCATCAGGCCTAACTGTGTCATTTGACTCTTAGTGCTACTTTAATACAAAATAAAATTATTGTAATTGAAAACACCATTTGGCAGATTGCTATTAAATATGTATTGGACCATTGCCTTAGACCCTTGTTTCATTTAATGCTCTTGTTCATAGGTTCTGGTTTCTATTATGTTTTCATTTACTGACTGTGGACCAAATATGGGCTGCAACACTTTGTGCATGATCCCTTTCAATACTTCCATTGAGCAGGGCTGCTGGATGCAGGCAGCCTTGGTCCGGCATGCTCAGGGCCCATCAGCCACACCATGCCACACTGCCCCAATGAGTCTGTTATCCTTAAACTAGGTTGGTGCCAGCAATAGAAATGTACATCAGGATCCATTCTGGGCACGTAACTGCTTTGATGTTGAATTAGCCTGGATATCTGATACAGAGATCATGCTAAAGTTTAACGGTTTTTGGTTTTGCTTGCTGGGCATGACAGATCAAATACCTGAAGGGGCACAGTAGTTTGAATAGATGATATATGATCCAGCACAGAAACCGCTTATATTAGGATATCCCCCACAAAATTTTGAATACAATAAAATGGGTAAATTGAGTTTATATTGTCTTATCTGTTTCTGTCTTATAGTTACACCTGTTTTAATCTAGTTCTACAAGCCATCAAGTATGATTTATTGTATTGTGGAACCATAGTCTCAGTTTTACCAACTTGCTTCACCTAGCAATTTCTTTGTCTTGAAAGTCCCCAGGCACTAGCTAAAGACAATTTATATTTCACAGAAGTCTTTCAAAGTATATGACATTTTTGTATCATGTGCCAGCTTGTCAGCTGTTGTAACTCAATTAAAACCAAGGGAACTGGTTCACAGTTTATTCCTGGTGAGGATCTTACTGCTGGTATCGTATGCTTTCACAAACTAGCACTGTTTCAGTTCTCTTTCTGTTAAAAGCATCTGTCAGGGGAGCAATAATATCAAAACCTATTATCCATGTTCAAGCAAAACTTTCTATTACAGAACTGAAAACAACTCAATAGTTTCAACAACTAAAGGAACTGTAATGTTTTCCAGAAAGCAAAATATGTCATTAATTCAGTGTAATGAAACTTCTCGCAATTATTAGAATTAAATTAAGCTGATTTTTAAGGCATACTAGCTGTTTTTTTGAAGGAGTTGTCAGTTTATTCTCTCATTTTTATCCACCAAGGTGTCACTTGAGGCCAAAAACAAGTTTGTGCAGAAACCAAACTCTGTGTTTTCATACTGTTAAATGCTTTTTTTTTTTTCTTTTTTAATACGTACTTGTCTCTGAATTTCTTGGAATTGTAATGTTCAGAATGATTACAAGATCATCTTAATGTACCTTTCTCCTTCTAAGTGTCTTTCCAACTTTTTTTTTTTTTTTTGCTTAAGAATATGTAGTAACATTTCTTTAAAATCTCTGCATCTGTGAAATAGACTTCAAAATATATTCTAACATCTTTCATGTGACAGTGAGATTTACAATAATGGCATCAATAAGTAGCACAATCACTTCATCTTAATGAGGTGTTTATGAAAATGAGGGTGCAAATTTTCTTGTAAATTATGCAATTTTTTCCTTGTCTTCTATAAGATCATTCTTCATTTAGTGCTTTGCAGAATTCATGTAATGTGGGTATCTGATGACTCTGTTACTGTTAGTATCTGAGCATTCATCATCCCATCAGTTTTATTATTAGCTGTGCACACACCTACAAAGCACAACAGTTCTAACTGTGATGTGCCATTAAAATTTTGAATGGTTGGTTGTGTTCCCAGGATTACTGAAACCAACATAACCAGCTATTCAGCTTAATGGGGATAACTAACACCATTAAAATCAGTAGCAGATGAGCCAATACTATTGTTCCCAAGCACATGTTTTCAGATGGGACCATCTAATGATTTAAAAACAGGCCAGTATGCCTTTAACCAGAATGCTCATGTAGCATTATTTCATTTACTGGAAAGCTGTGACTTTTATTATCATCTTTTCTACAAAAAATTCAGCTTTCTGGGGTGAAAAAAAAAGTCCATTTTCTTAAAATTGTGCACCATGTACTAATCCAAGCATTGTTTTATTTAAACATCATTCAGGCCTTGACAATACCAGGCAAACCCCTCCAAAATCCTGTTTTATTTCAAAGGTAATATAGCAGAAACACTTGCTTTGAAGAGTTCTGGTACTCTACCACAGCAATCAGCTGTGACTGCTTTTCATGACTTTTCTAAGAGTTGGACTTGATAATCCTTTTGAGTCCCTTCAAACTCATAATATTCTGTGATTCTGTGATTCTTAACCAGCATTTTTAGCATTGTGAGTCTTTTCATCTCCTTATTTTAACTTTATACCAGTTCTTAGTGTTACAGGGAGAATTACACTGATTTGGACTTAGCCATGGACTATAAAAGGCTGTGATTTTGCCATGCTTGGTCATTCATCTATATGCAAATATATTCTTCTGACTGCTACTTCACAAAAGCCATACTTTACAGAGTCATGTTCTGTAGCTCCTGATTTGTGTCACTGACATCCTTTGCTTTTTTACTGAAAAGCCAATCTCTTTATACTTGTACTGTCTCACAAGTCAGCAGTTGTCATAATCACAGTTTTGTTAGTCTTTGAGCATTTGCCTAATGGTCAGTGTACAATTTAATGCATTCATCCTGCAGTTTGGTTATCTGTTTACAAATGGAGAGCCAGCCCACCAGAGTCCTTAGTGTTTTACAAATTACTTTCCAGCACCTTGCAAAGTTTTGGGTTTTTTTTTCAATTTAAATACTTGCTGAATTGTGTGCTGAAAGGCTTTTTAATAGGCTTTCTTACCAACATTGACAAGGCAACCAAACGTATGTTCACAGCCTTGGAGCTCTAGCTATCACAGTGAAATTGACCCTGGGCTGGACATTTCTACTTATGAATTTTCACAAGCTTTCACCAGTTAATATCCATTTCTCCTGAAATTATGAACCATTCCTTACAGATTTAGCAGTTCAATCATTTTTATCTTTGGTGTGTACCCTTATAAGGGTACCATTAGATTTGAAAAAGCAGTCAGGGCTTTGTTTATTTGCATCCATGGGATCTACTGTTATCCAAACTCTGAGACTAACTAGAGAAACATAATCTGAAAACTTTAAAATGAAAACAAAACAAAACAACAACTCATGAGAAACTCCATTCCTCCCTAATTTCAGGAACAGAATTTTTAAGTAAGATAACTCTGTAACCACCTGTGGATGAGTCAGCTTTCAAACAGTCTCCCTCTTCAGACCTCAGCATGTGCCAGGTCTTTGCCAAGGTTTTCTCCATGTGATACCCTCCATTTGACCAGACTTATATGATCTCCAGGACATAAAAAAAAAAAAAAACAAAAACGAAAACTCCCTGCTCATGTTATCCAGGGAAGGTAAAGGACCAGCCTGCATTTCAGGGATACCTTTCCAGTCCTGTCTGCACAGGTCTTTCAGGGTTGGCATGATGCAGGCTTGGCATCTGGACAACTCATAATGCCTATGTGAACAAATCACAATTAATCACAATTAATTGGTTACTGTTACATTTTAAAAAATAAAAAAGCTTCCATTTACTGAATAGTTCCTAACCTTTGCAAATGAAAAATTGGGAAAATAGCACACTTATGTTTCTCCTGCTGAGCAATTTTTCTGTTTATTTGTGTCAGGTGAAAAGGGTAGATTTCCTTGACCTTTACTGCAGGGAGTTTTCCTCAACCCTTAGTGTTTTATTTGTCTGTCAGTGCCCCAGGAAAGCCAAGAACCTTGTGCCTGACCAGTCCAGAAGTGTTCCATTATGGGAACCCTTCACTCGACAGTCCTACTGGATCAGAGGGCAGTTCAGCTGACTTGTTCAGGTACACGTGCCAACAACATAACAGAAAACCCTCAGTGGGTCTTCCCACTTTATTCAAGCATGTTAGCAGCTGCTGGTGGCTGCTAGCACTCCTGAGGAATCACTCTACAGTTTACAGAATCACACTCTCTATTAATAGAAAATTGTGACAGGTTAAGGTTCAAGGATTGCTGGTGATAGTATTGGCAAAACTTTATTCAAAACAATACACAGAATAAAAGTATTCAGAATGCATAGAGTATGGATCTTACTCAATAGGTGTCCCTATGGGTTAGAACATATCTTCAGCCTGTCAGCTGATCCCAGCAATTATGATGGAGTCCTCCCTAACTTTTTGCCCATTCTCAACTTATTTTTATGCTAATTCTTTATGTTTAGGTGGAGCTTGAGTGACTAAGTCATACATACCTTTGTGGCTGACTCGTAGAAAATTCTCTTGCTTCACTTTTAAAGATACAGCCAAAAAAATTGCCCAGTGGGGGGTGGTCATACCTTGGGGTCAGTAACTTTGGGATGGACGTGTGTTAATATTACAATTAGGCTTTAATGAATGAAGTTCATCTGAGGAGAGCGATTTCACCACAGCTGGCTCAGCAGTAGGACATCTTTTCCTATCTCCCTTCATTGACAGGTGTTGTGTGTGTTAGCTGCAAAATACCATCATGTTCCCCTTCCTTGAAGAATTTCTACGGAGCCTGGCTGTGGTGTCTCCACTCTACTCCACCCTCTATTTCATCCACCTTAGCAGGTGCTTAATGTTGTATGGAGAATTATCATGGAGCATGCCCACAGCATTCCAACCAGGGAGTAGAAGATACATTTTACCCTGTAATTTCTATACTGTTATAACTTCTGTTAGGATGTAAACATAACTTCTCAGTCTCCTGTAATTTTAATCCCAGCCATCTTTCAACAATTGATATTAGCTTTCAAATGACAGTACTAAAGGGCTATAATGATCTGTACTGAAGATGCTAGGCAAAGGGCTCATTAACAGCTGAGATGAGCTGTAAAAGAAAGACATAAAATGTCAAGCTAATATAAAAATTCACACTACCCTGTGGAATGGGCAATTAAATAATAACACACAGCACAGAAAGGTCTGAAACTGATTATAGCAGAGAAAGAGATACTACGATTGTTAGGAATACAGCTTGGCTCTTATACTCCATAACAGGAATCAAAGTCCTGGAAATGTACGGAGAAATATAGAGATCCATCATGAAAAGTCAGTAACCAAGGTCCATGTTTTAGGCATACCATATAGAATGTGTAAGGGGGAACTCTATCTTCTGATAGACAATATTGGGTGCCAGTCTATATCCCCAATGACAACCTGTATAAACAGACTTGTAGTAGTAGAGCAGGGACAGCTGTAAGCCATTGTGTTATCACTGCCAGCTCTGTGGGGAAAACCTGTGACAGAGTGAAAGAGAACAGTAAGCACACAGTCTTGAGCTGAGCTCATGAAATAAATTCTGATTTAGGTACTTTGTATGTGCTGAGATTCTAAACAGCTACCACAACAGTTCTAATGTAAATACCTATATTCCCTATGAAACAAGGGAGACCTCCAGATGGGTGATGCTTTACATGCTGAAGTTTCAATAAACAGGTCAGGCAAAATAGATGCTTTACCACAAGTTTTTTGCTTGCACTCCTTGAACTATCAGTCATAAAGCTTTAATGATTTTCCAAAAGAACCAAAAGCATCATGGAAAGACTATGAATCACAAAATCACTGAAAAAAAGAAACTTAAAACTGCAGATACTTAGTCCTTGTAATTTGGCTGTTACATCACAGTCTACTCTCAAGTGACCTTTCCGTTTCTGTGTTCATAATCCTTTGCCATGGAAATTTTTAATCATGATGAAATCTCTGTAGTTCAGAGGCTTCTATGTATTACTTCACTACTGAATTGCTCATATGACTGAGCTGCTTCACAGATGTTCTGAAGAAGTATTTGAAAATTCAGTTAAAGATTTTTAAAAATGAAGTTCATGTTCCGGAACTTCAATCAAAAGTTTGGCTAGTGGTCTGATTTTTTACAGATTCCTGTTGTTTTTTCAGCCCTAATTCATTTAAAGGGAATCGTTATGGTCTTCTGTGGAGCTACTGAAAAGTTAAAATGTACAGACATGAGCTTCTTGTCAACAAAATATCAATCATTTGCTGCTGAAACATCAACACGTGTGCAGTTAGCCTTCCCTGTGATTTCTTTAGTTACTAAATTTAGAAAAATTGCAGCAGAAGTATTAAAGTTTTCATAGTTTGTTGACTTATTCACTATTCGGAAGTTGGTTGGCATTTTATTTTATATGTTTCTTTGTTCAGGAGAAGCAACTACTTGGCAGGATAAGATTGTTGGGTTTTTTGTTGTTTGTTGTGTATTTGTTTTGGTTTTGTTTTGTTGGTTTTTTTTCAATTTCCATTTGAGAAAACAGTAGTTAAAACCTAAAATCAGCATATAAACTCCTCAGTACTTTGGTCACACCTGAGCTTTGAGAAAACTATATCACTCTTGAAGTCTCACTGATATCAAAGGAACAAATGTCATGCCATTAAAGCATTTTCTAAAGTCACTTTATAAAGACTAATGGATGATGTGATATGACACTGCAGCCATAAATAAAAATTTCTGCTGAATATGACACAGAAGGCAGATCAGAAAATGAAGACAGGATGACAGAAGACAAATTCACAAAAAAAAAAATCAGTTTTAAAAACAGAGTAGAAATAGAATCGGACCACTGAGGATAATAAGGGAGTTCAACTCTTACATTACACCAAGTCATATTGATTCCCACACAGCTGGAGAACAATCAGACAGCTATGGCAGTTTTTTATGTACACTTCTATTAATGCCCTAGAAACCTGCAGTCACTTAATACAATAGTGGTGGTGGAAAGGGAAAAAGAACATTATAATTGCTAAAAAAGAAGCCAGACCTCTGAAGACATGTTTCTTTTTTAGTTCAAGGATGGATTGGACAGTTTTTGAAAGCCAATAATATTCTAAAACAAGGAAAACAATAATGATATGTCAGCCCTTATAAGAAAAATGATTCTGACAAAAAAAGTTTCAGTCATGGGAAATAGTCTTAAAACCAGATTTTGTTGTTAGATTTATTAAGAGTTTTGTTTTTTCACTTTTTTGACAACAATGTGCAAACTCAAATCCAGCATTCAAACTGCAAAAATTACATACAAAAATAAATATTGGTGCTGGTGAAGAAAGATATTTTCTAAATAGTTGTATGTCTCAGGCAGACAAAAGCTCATCTTGAGCCCATTTTTAAGCCTTTGCAACACATGGGACACATTTGAAATTTCTTCATAAAGTAAGACTAACATGCTAAAGGGCTCTCGGAGTTTGAGCCAACCCCAAAAGCTTTTCTTTTTATAAGTTTCCTGCCAGTTAAAATAGTATGTTCTACCACACACATACATATATACATCTATACATTCTATGTATATGAAACTGGTTTTATATGTTGAAGTATGGTTTTACATAAATTCTTTTAGTATTTTAATGCACACTTTTAAGTTCTTAATACTGGAGTGAAAGTACCCTGGTGGTATATAAAATTTGTTTAATTCATTGATTTGCTGTCTACCTTTAGTAGAACAAAGGATAGTACTCTCTTTGAGGTATCACGTGGCAATTCACAAGTTGTGCCTTAATTTTCTAGCCCTACCATTGCACTTTATGTATAACAGCAGAATATTGAATCCTTTTGCTCCGTAAAATAGGAATAAGATTTTCCTGTAATGGGATGAGTATCCAAAGAAATGAGACAAGACCACATACATAAAAATAAAACAAATTTTGGAGGCAGCTTGTGGCTTTATACAGTAGCATCTTTCTGCCAGAGTGCTGCTGATGCATCTTCCCACCCACCAGAAAACCATTGTGTTGTAGCTTCCTCCTTGCTCTAAACCCTTCTCTGGGTGGTGGGAGGGAGGCAAAGGGCCATTAGGGCTCTATATTCCTTAGGTTTTATGTAACTTACGTATTACATTAGAAGATTCAGGCCATCATAACCACCTTCTTAGGCATTAGGCAACTTAGATGAGCAATAGACACACATATTTCTTTATAAATCCTTAGGGGTTTAAACATCGCCTCACTGTATGTCTGCATGGGGCATAAGGCACTAGGACTATAGGACAATAATGGAACAGGACAGAAATAAAGTAACAAACTTTATCATCACACTAATTTAAATGTCATTCTCAGTGATGGCAAGTAGGCAGCAATGCTCATAAAATGAGAGTTGACTTATTTTTCCCTTTTGTTTCCCTTTATCTCCTTAGAAAATGCAACAATGTTGCTGTATAAGTTTAATTTAATTTAATAATCTTTAAAATAATGTATAGAATACTGTGTCACTGAATGTCCCTCCCCTCTTTTTTTTTTCCTAAAACAATGTCAAAAAATAAATATTGCATTGAATGTTTTGCATTTGACTGCATTGAGGGATGTTTTACTAATATTTGAGTTTAGCAGCACTAATACTTCTGAAGCAATGTGAGTAAAAATAACTCTTTTAGATTATTATAAAAGAAAGACATTTAAGCAAAGGAAAAGATATGATAATTTGAATATTTCCTTATTGTAGATTTATTATTCTAGCTCTGTTAGAGTCAAATACCTAGTGGGAGCACACACTAAAGATTACAGAATTATAGAAAGGCTTGGGTTGGAAGGAACTTGAAGACAGCACAGTTCCAACTCCCCTGTCATGGGTAGGGATACCTTCCACTAGACAATATTGTTCAGAGCCCCATCCAGCTTGGCCCTGAACACTTCCAGGGAAGTGTTCATCATGCTGGCAAACAGTGAGCAAATGAATAATCAAGAAAAAAGGCCTCACTTGTGAGACAAATTTTTGTACATGCATCTTTCTTCTGTTGTCCCACTTTAAAGCTCATTAATTTTGCAACATTTATAGGGGAAATTCAGCACAGCCAGTTCACTAACTCATTAAATGTATGGGAATAGCAGTGATGGTCACAGTGTCATAGCCTGTGTATAGATTAAAAATCTGACATGCCTGATGCCTCATGTCCTTTTCAAGATACTGGACTAACAACAGTTAGGATTCACCTGGGAGATAAGCAGGACTCACTGCACTGGGTTGGAGCAAAGGTCAAGCTGTTTCGTTTTCCTGGCCCCAACAATGGGTAGAAGAGTAGGCTGAAGGAGGGTTTCAAGAACAGGGAAGATGCATGAAATACTTTTCTGAGTGCTCTCCTGGGCCTTCATTTTGTGTTACATTTCTTTAGGAAGAAGACCCAAGTGGACTTAGAGGGAAAGAGACATTACTCTTTTCCATAGAGTCTCATGACCTGATTTGGGAAGGAGAGTGAGAAGAGGGGGACAGAGAAAAGCATGCAAGTAGCAACCCTGTGTGAAGGAAAGGAAAGAGTGGGAAAAAGTTGCAGCAGGGAGCAGGACCTTGCAGCTTGTGGAGAAAGGCAGTAAAACTGTAGTGAGAGCAACAGTGTTAGTTCAAACAGTGACTTTCTCAGACACATCAAACTTTGTCCAGGTCCCTCTGATGCCCAAGGGTTGGGTCTTTTTCATCTGCTCTAGGATCCGGGTGATTCCTCCCTGCTTTGTTCCCTGTCCAGAATGATCAGATGGGCTGGTAAGAAATTGTTGAGACTCAAAAAGTCACTAAGTGAATTACAACCAAGCATATAAGAAGGTATTTGCTTGCAGAGTATGTAAAGGAGAGGCCCTTCCTATTTTCCATCCATCTGTCCCAATCACTTTGAGAACTATTTTCAAATCTAATTATAATATTTGGTATTTTAATAAAAATTGCTTCTTTAGACACCTTTGATTAGATTTTCATAAACAGAAGGTATAGACAGACCTAAGCTCTGGCCAGCTTGTCCCAGTGCATATTCATTTTGGATTTTTATCTTAGGTTTTTCTCTTCAGTTCGGTACTGAGGGTCTCATAACAATTTGCAATAGTGAATTAGGTAGTATTATCACTGAAATGTAGCCACATATATAATTGCTGTACAGGTCACACTTGGTAGTAAAAGACATAATTAAAATGCAGTGTTAGATTCTACTCTTAGTTTCACCAGTGAATTCAAACACATCATTTAGTGGCTCAGAGAAAAACTCTATTGATTTTTCATATTCCATATGTCCATTGCAATGTAGAGGCCTTGAACGTGCTTGACTGCTTTCTTATGTAGGTGGCGCAAGGAGTATTGAGTACCTTGCAGATAGGGGCTGTCACATCCCACTTGCAAGTTACCAATTAACATCTATCAAGCAATATGCTCTTTTAACGCTTTATCTGTTTAGCACACTCAGTTTTCCTCAGCAGCTGCAGTTCTGAAGGTGCAGTCTGTTGAAGTTCATCAGGAACTCTGTTCTGCTCTATGTTTTTTTCGGTTTTGGGAAACCTAAGCCTTTCCATATTGCCAATATATTTTTCAAAGCTATACTGGTTTAAGAATAAGAAAAGACATTTTCTCTAGTGAAGAGATTTTTGTTCTTATTATCACTTGCTATTGGGTTGCCAATTAATTAATAGCGTAGGTATTGGTAATAAGAGACTTTTCTAGTCTAAATTATTTGTAGCAACAAGAAGTTGTCTTTGGTTACCCCTTGAAGAAGGTGGGCAACACATTCTCATTTCCCCTAAAAAAACTTCAGATTTCCTCTCCTTTTGTTCTAGGAGGAATTTTTGCGTCTCATATTGTTTTATTTTCACACTGAATTTTCTACAAATGTAGCTAATTAAGGCCTTAATCTCTGCCTGGAGTCCTGCAACCTTCTAGGTGGTCAGAGTACTCTTAAGATTATTAAAACATTTTATGAAATCATGCATCAATAAGTGAGTTCACTATGAATTCAACTCCAGACCCTGAGTTCCCATTTAGTAAAGCCATGTCTGTAGTGCACATTGTAACCTGCCATATTGCTTTCTCACTCCTTGCCAAGGGTCATGCAAAGTGAACCTTCCTATTCACACACTTGAATTGCCATTGCATAACAACCAGAACATGGTTATTCCAGCCAGACCCCATGGTGGCCCACATCTGTACCTGAGAATTTGGGACAAACCATTAACAATATGATTGATAGCCATATCATACTACCTAGATGATGTAAGTAAAGTAGAATTACCTACTGGAGAATCTGAAAATGCCAATGGACAGTGAAGTTCTTAAGATGCAGTGGCACTAGCCTTTATTTTCTACTGTAGCATACTCATATCATGCTAGCTATCTCACCTGACCTTCACAGTAATGTTCTGCTTAGAAACGCAAAGAAGTCTTTTTGAGCCTTTCACAACCTATGATGAAATCAGTGGTACTTTTATGATCACCACAAGGGCATATTATAGGTATTTGCTTTGTCCTTCTCCCTATTCTACGTTAAATACAATATTAAAGACTTCAAGCATCTTTTCAAAATCTGATCTGACCAAGATGCGCTTTCCTCCAAGAGTTTCTAATCCTTCTAAGAAATTTAATTTTGCTTTTGATTTATTGTTTTCATTTGGGATGATAATCTGCCAGTTCAGTATATTGACTGTTTTGCGGCCTCAAGGTTTCTGTCTTTTCTATGGTCTTATTGTAAGACTTTCCTGTCCAAGACTGAATTTTCCAGTGTTTCAACTGTAACATAGCCTTTATGGCTCCCTGTCTCAACTGCAGCACCTAAGTTTCTTCTTTCAGGGAAGTATTTCTTCTCACTCAGTCAAAGACGCTTTTTTCTTCTCCGATCTTTTTTTTTTTTCTTTTTGTTTCTGCCATCTATTTTACATTCAATCTATTTTGCAGCAACACTTTTCTCCCCATAACTATTCTATTTCTGTAGTCTCTTTCTCACTCTTGTCACAGCAAGACAAAGTGTAGTTCAGGACAGGCTTCATTCTTGAACTTTTCAGGGTTTTTTATTCCCAGAAAACTAGCAACAGAAAAACCTCTCTTCCCTCCTCTCCCAGAAAATTGTTTCTCCGTATCCAAGACTTGTGGCATTAAGCTTTCTGGTAACTAGTCCTTGGATGAAGAAAAAAATATACTCTGAGTCTGTTTTGCTTGCCTAAACATAGGCATCTAGCGCTGTTGCAGACACCATAGGAACCTGGCTTGCAACTGCTGAATGCCCAGAAGGCCAAGGTTTCTCTTAAGTCCTGTGTCATGCCTGCCAGCCCAAGAACAATATTTTGCATAGTCTAGGACACCTCAAACTGTACCGAGCTCCTATATTTAGGCAACTGGATCATTTTCCCCACCGCACAATTGTTCTGGGATTAAATAAATCACTCTCTGGAAGACACATCCTTTCCGTTGACCCAAGCGACTTGCTTGCATGCTTAGCTTTCAGACAGCTTGACGTTGGTGAGAAGAGCTACACCCTGAAACTATGTTTGCCCAGCAAAACCATGTATGACTGTGGCAGAGGCCTGTCATGGCAAGCCTAATTTTGGCCAGGTAAAAACAGGAGGAGAAGATGACATACCATGAAGATAGGATGTGAAATTACCTATACCACTGATACAGATCTTTCTAGAGAGTTCATATACTGGCTACTACCATATTCTAGAGCTGATACCGTGACATCTAAATAGCTATCGTCTAACAGCTACTATGTTATCTTAGATTAGATTAACCAAAGTATGGTAGCCCAGGGTGCTCTCATTTTCCTTATTAATCCATTGTAATGATTTAACTTCCTCAGTCATAGCACATTTTATTTGAATGTCATACAGTCATCTTTTTCTCCAGAGAAAAAGTGGACATATTAACAATATGCGATTACTTTCCAACTTTTTTTTTTTTAACTTTTTTTTTGTATTATTATACTGATTTGCTTTCCCAGTCTGTCCATACCACTCTACTTTCATTCATTCCCTATGAAATCAGTCTAAACCTTCCTGCAATAACATTCTCAAAGCATAATTATTCAAAAAGGTTTTACTACAGGAATCATTGTAAGTGTGCTATCAATAAAGGGTAATTGCCCAGAGAAGCTGTGGATGTTCCTTCCCTGGAAGTGTTGAAGGCTAGGTTGGATGGGGCTTTGGCCAATTTGATCTAGTGAAAGGTGCCCCTGTCCATGGCAGGATAGATGGAACTAGATGATCTTTAAGGTCCCTTCCAACCCAAACCATTCTATGATTCTATGACAATTGTACACTGAAATGTTTGGACGATTATTGAGAAATTCTGTAGCAATTTTGAATGAGTGGTTGGTTTGTTTGTCAGTTTATTAAGTCCTTCTTTTATTGCCACAATCACATCTGAAAACAATAATCCTTCTATTTTGTCCTCTGAGTGTTCAGTTATGGTTCATGAAAAGCTGCCATTTTATTTCTCTTTTCCCACTGCTCCCATCTTATAAACTGCTCCATTATTTAGATTGTCTTTACTCTGCTTTGTTTCAACATATGCACCCCTGTAGTATACACAACAGTGATTTCTCTAAGAACAGTTATTCCTCTTGCACAAATGTTAAGTGTTATAACAGCATTTTAGTCAGAACACTTTAATGGTATGTCAATATGATTTATTCTCATTTACAGAAACACAGCATTATCAGAGTCACATTCTCTGTGTTAATGCATACAGGGTAAATAAGACGTGCTGGGGATTGGGTTGCTCCACCAAAACTGACAACAGTAAGGGCGGGTGAGCTGGATCTTGCTCCATCTCAGGTGTAATTGCTTGTTTCCACTGAACTGCAAATTCTTCCCTCATGCTTATACACAAGTGAAAATTATATAATCAGAATATGTTTACACCCCATATGGAGATGTCATAACTTTAGTAAAAACCTAAAAGTATTAGAGCTAAGACATAGAAAGCCTATGGTCTAGTGCTGTCATTTGTAAGATTTTAAGCTCAAATTATGTCTCAAAAAATAAGCTGAAACTGAAAACAGCACAGAAATGTAAAGACATAGAGATGGACTAAAATGAAGTTAGTCTGAGGCATTTTCTTTTGACTTGCTATTATTATTTGTTTAGTAAATTCTGAAAAAATTGCAGAGTAACATCAATAAGAAAGTATTTGTGATTTACTCACAAAAATATGGTTGCATTGATGGAAAATCTGACTTAACCTTATAAAATAACTCATTTCCAGAAGCCAGAATATTCAACTGATGCATACCTTCTCTCTTCTAAAGCCCAGTTCTCTCCCTGTAGTCACTGAACTCATTCTTCTAATTCAGGTCTGCTTGGGGAAAAAAAACCAAAGAAACAAAAAAACACAAACAAAAAACATACACAAATACACACACACAAAAAAAAGAATGCTCAGGACATAAAAATGTCCTGCAACCTCTTAACTGTTCTTCCTGTAACTTCAGTTTATGATTTAGTATTTGTAAACTGTCCTGAATCAGAATTAACAATTTGGAAATATTATTACATTTAAGAAATTGTGGGCAGTGGCATGGATAAGCACAGTTCAGGTACTGTTCAGGTACTTGGAAGCAAAAGCACTGCGTGTTGACCTGTTTCTGCTAAGAGGCTCAGCTGGTCCAGTAACACCTACTGCCACTGTGCTCTCCACTACAGTGAGATGAACTGAGCTCAGTTTGTTTGATTAGGAGGCTCACACATAGACTGCCCTGCAGTGAAATAAAAGGAGTCGCTGAAAACCATGAAGGTTAGAAGTGAAATGTACATGAAACTAAATTTGCTTTCCAGTTTTATTAATAATAATTCTTCCATTATGCAAAGTTGGCTTCAATCAGAAAATAAGAATTGTGCTTGTTAGTCGTGGACTGACTTTAAATATGCACAACAGCATGCAAGAAAGGGTTGATTTTCCTTGGAAAACCGTAACCACATCAGTCCCTTACTGGCAGATGACTCCAGATGTGAAATCCCCAAAACTGCACTTGAAAGAGTAGTAACAGCATCCTGAAGCACATGTCCAAAGTATCTGTGTTTAAAGATCACCTGTAGACCTAACAGAATCCAATCTGAAATACAGACCAAAGGTAGATGAACACGTTTTCTGAAAAGAATGAGCTGCCAAGTGTTTGTTCTTTTTTTTACAGCAGTCTTACTCTAATAGCCTAGTTCAACTGTGGAAACACATCAATAGCTCATGTTTAGGCTGATTTTGCAGACTAACGAGATTGGTACAGACTACGAAATTCCTGCACAGTTTTAGTTTTGACAAGGATAGGAAGAAAGACAAAGAAGATTTCTTCATCCTCTTTTATGTCTTCCTTCATATCCCTCAGAAAGAAATAAATAAATTTCCAGGAACTGCCATTTAAATTGTCTGTTCTCCGTAACCCTCTGAGAGGATGACACCCATGTAATCTACTGAAATTAGCAGGGTGAGGAATTAGTTTCCAGAGAACCGACCGTATTATTTATCTGATATTTGCCTGCAAACACTGTTTTCAAATGTGTTTTAAACATCTTGAGCAACTTATTTAAAGGAGGCATGGAAGACTCAAAATTCCTACAAACTAAATGTGATGTTAGGCAGAAAGACACAAATTAGTGTCTCCACTTAGGAAAGGCAGTCAGAATTAGTGTCATTATGCCACAGTTGCATGGTCAGAGATTGTACACAGTTGACAGCAACCAGATCACATATAAATAGTTTCATATGCTGCCTTTGACCAGTGAAGTGTCCATGGGACAAAAGACAGTTCATAGGAAACTGAACTTCATTAACTTTGCTCACAAAAAATCTTGCTGTTACAAACTGGAAGACAAAATTGAGAGAATAGGGAGAAAAACAAGAAAGATAATTATATAGCCTGGCTTCAGAACAATAGTCTAGTTACTAATTTAAAACAGATGTTCTGTTCTCAATAGTTCATAGACAGATAAAGAAGGAAAAGGGAAACTTGTACTTGAGAAGTAGTAGATCTCTGTCCTAACACATTAGTTCAGATAGAGACTTGAAGATTTGTATAACCAATCCATTGGATCTGTAGTATTGGTCTGGAAATCTCATAAAAGCACCTTTTTCTCGCCATATTTTAAATGCTGTCCATTTCTGGTATCAGCTGAACGGCAGTACTGCTGAGAATTGAACACAAATAATTAATAGGCCACGGGAGACATTTAATTACTCACATTTAGACTTTTCTAACATTTATTTTTATTCTGGCATTTTGGATTTTTGATTGCCGTGTTCTACAGAATCAAATTTTCCTTGAAAGAAGGTACCTCAGCTATGCACTGATACAACCTAGGTACCATGGATTTGTTTTGAAAGTAGTATTTCACTAAATTCACTGGAAGTGGGAGATGGACCCAGCATTTTCACACAATTATTTCAACTAAGTATCAGGGTCCTCTCTCACTTTCAAGCAGCAGATTTTTCGGCAGATAAACTATTAATTTGGGGAAGATAAGTCTGAAGAGACTGTTGAAGTCAGAAAGTGATTTTCCTCTGGTCTGGGAATCAAGCACACATTCCGTCCTTTTCTGACAGAGGGACTGCAAGAAGCTGCCTCGGCAATTTTCAAATTTTATTCTGAGTAGGAAACAAGGAATGCAAGGAGGCCTCTAAAGCAGACAGAGAACAAAATTCTCAGGCTGTACTCTGTCTCCTTTCGGAGTACTTCTCTGCAGATTCTTGCCAAAATAGACGTATTTGGAAATATTGTTACTTTCTTAAAGAAAACTTTAGTCCTATGACATGAGGCACAGAGGTGGGACATACAAGGCAACCATCCGTCATATGTTCTTTCTTTTGTGTGAATTTCTCTAGTAATTTCATCCACAGATAAATTTTTACCTGTTACTATATTTCTGTTGGGAATCTTGGGGCAGATTTTCAGCTTCTATATGTGAATCTGTTGCACTATACATTTCAAATGTATAGCGAAAAAAAATGAAAAATATGAAAAAAAATAGATGACAACTTCAATTATTCATCTTGGGAATACACCTTACCCACAAAGCTGTGTTTCACATTTAGTCCGTGAATTATGGGATCTATGGGATTATTCACAAGTTTGAAATTAAACATATGCTTTTACACATTGTTGGATCAGAAACTGGAGTTATGGCTTATCTGCGCCAAGATTCATATTTGTTCTCTTGAGGAAATAGAACAAACTACAAACCTTACATCTGGAGGCTAATTTGAGCTTCCTTCACATTCAGGACAGAATGATGGGATTTGAATGAATCCTTATTCACTATTATAGGAATCTATTGCCTATTTAAGAACACATAATATTTTCTAATCCTGTGTTCCTGTAATTAGTAGAATTTTTCCACTGTGTTTATGACAATTTTATGCATAAAACAATATTGTCAGTAAAAGGAACAGTCATACTCAAAATTTAAATTAGCAATCAGAATGTAAAAAAGAAAAGTTCTGTCATAGATATAAAGCTAAATAGTTGCAAAGCAGAGCTTTCATTTTCTTTCATTTAATCCATCAGTAGTTAAATAAAGTAGCTTCTTAATTCTGTTTTTAATCACCTTTTACAAAGAACAATTCAGGGAAACAAAGAATATCAACTAAGATGATGAGAAACAAGTATTAGTGAGAATTATTACTAAACATAGTGCCATGAAAATATTGCTGAAGGTAACTTAGGACTTCTTCCCTTTCTTTCCTCCCTTCTTTTTCAATAATATTTTATGTACCTTATAAGTTTCCTAGTCAGTAGACTATTGATTAAAAGAATATGAAGTAGTTATGATCTGAATTATTGCATTGAGTGATTTAAGGAATTCGTTTTAATGCATTCCATGTTTTTTTCATAATTAAAAGAAAAATGTAAGCAAAAGAATTCTCAGGCAGCCTACAATAAATGCTCTGGTTTCTAGCTCTTTAACTAGAGTATTCAGTTAGTTTAGAGTGCTAATGGCTACCATTAGATCTGGAAATTGTTTTATGTGCTTTTAAGACATTTTGGTAACTGCCCTTCACTCTCGAAAATGAAAAACATGTTCATGGATCCTGTAAGTTCATTTGTCCTGACATGAGGAAGAACTCGTCCCCTCTACCTTTTGTGTGGGACTAGAGATGGAGTTCAGAGTTAAATGTAAACTAAGTGGTGTAATTGAAATGAAGACTGAGTCACTTGTTTAGGACAAAGGAAAAGGGAATGGAGCTCTCAAGAACAACTCATTTGGGGAGCTATATGTAAAGGTTGAAGAAAAATCATCACGGAGCAAAGAATGTAATGTGTCAGCATCAGCAGTAATGGTGGAATGGAGGTGTTAATGTCCTATGATAGCTTAACGCTGTGTCAAATGTAATACATACAGAAAGACTTCCACATTTAGCAGCACAAATCTGAAAAGACGAAAAGGAAAAACAAAAGAAATTGAAAGATTTTGTGTCATAAGTGATGTTGCTAAGTATGCTTCACATCTGCTCTTCTGTAAGATATTTAGGAAGTAATTTTACATGTGTTAAGCAGAACAATACTAGTTCAGTAGCTAATATGTGCTTGAAATTTTTTTTCAGTGGGTCCAGACCCCTCAGTACTTTTAAGAACTATGTCTTTGCAGCAAAGACTGCTAGAATTGTTCTGTAATATAGACCAGGGCAGGTCTTGAGCAGGAAATGTTATAAATAAAAAAAAGATCAAGATGTTGGCAGATTATTAGTGAATGCACTTGAATGTAAAATGTGCTAGAGTGAGTGTTCCCTTCATCAATTTATTTTGTTTTATTTCTCATTCTCTAGGCCCTGTCTGGACTTGATCATGAACAATAGAAGTATTGATTTTGCACTTATAAATGAGAGCTTAGGGGCTTGACTCTGCCAGAATGACCAGTCTTGGGAGAAAGCTGGGAGCATCATTGTGAATTCTCACATGGTTGTACTCAAAAGGTCCATATTTTAACTTCTGGAGTAAACATCATCTTCTTGTTGAAGAGCAGATATGGCTGTAACTGCCCTCAGGAATGTTCTATTTTCACAAGACTCAGCTGTGAAAGAACTGGAGGTGGCCTGCAAAGCCTCATCCAATTCTTTCTGGTGTATTTTTCTTCTTTTACTTCCCATGGATCTTTTTTAAGGGCTCAAGATTTAGGGGTCTGATTATAACAAGTTACCGCATATCAACTGTAAACACCTGGGTGCACAGTCTTAGCAAAAATAAACCCTTAGGTTATGATTTCACAAGCAACTGAGTCACTTCTACTTCATCACTACAGCCACAGGGACTTGTCTTACTCTCTTCCAACTTATTCTTCCATCTTTGCCTTTCCCCTTCTCCCATCCCATTCCCTGTCTCAGAGCTCTCATAAAACACACCACTGAGAAAACTCAACATCACTGAGTTGTCAGAAAATGAACCAGTTCTCTTTGTAAGGGTTTTGTTGGTTTGGGGTTTTTTCAGTATTAGTGAGCTAAATCTAGTTGTGGTGGGATGCCATGTGTGGATGTCAGGGTTCAATATTCTCTGACTATGTTCTGTTACATATTCCACATGAAGACAGTTTAATATCAAATTTACTTATTTGCATATACTTGACATTACATGGGATTTTGATTTAGCACAGTGATGCCACAATGCACTGAAATCACAATACAAGAATAGTGTAGCAATTGCAACATAGGGTTAAATTACAATATAGAAGTGATTCCCACTACCAGTGCCTGTAGGCTCACTCTTGTGATTCTGGGCAATCCCAATTGCCAGTAAAGAATATATGGAATATGTATCTTTCCTGAGCCTTTCATTATAGGGGTTTGGTGGTTGGTCACAGTGCTGCAGCTGATGTGTAATAAGCACAGATTGCTCAGAGCTGGGAGCAAAAAAAGAAACAGAAGGCATTGGGAAGTATGAGATGCTGAGTCAGTTTTATCTGACCTCATGAATTTACATCTCTGGATAATTCACAATCTCCGTGGACTACAAAATTCCTACCCAGTACTGAGAGGTACACAGTATTATAATCACACGCAGTTTCTACCTTCTCTCTTCTCCTGCATGACTACTGCAGTCTAGCATCTGTATTTTCCCTACTATACGATCCATCACCAATTTCTGGAAGCATAATCCTGAAAATCAGCTTCTCTTGGACAAGGAGGAAGGAAACAAATTCTTATTGCCTATTATTAATCTCTGCTATTCAAATCAATCAGAAGTAGTCCTAAGTCTGACTTTCTGAATACACTCATGGAAGATTTCAGAATCACGTAGAGACCCCCATGCTACTGATAAGTAGGTTATGCTACTTCCGAAACTAACTAACTAAGTGGGATTGATCTTTGAAAGATGTAATTTATTCTGGTTTTAAGGTCAATTCTCAGTGGAGACCTGAATCCACAACCTCAGCAGCACTGTCAATTGTGGCCAGGCCAAAGGGTAACATCTTAAGCAGAACAGCAGTGCAAAGCACAAACACATCATCAAGCTGGCTCTGACAGAAATTTTCCATGTTTTCTAACTTCAAAGCAACACCACTAATATCAGTCTGCAGCAGCAGTCCTAGAGAAACTATGTGGGGTTTTGTTAGCTATGGAAAAGATATTTTACAACAAAAAGCTGTTGGCTCAGCTCACCCTCATAAGGACAATCAGAATGGCAGCGTAGAGTCCACATTTGCTGTTTTATAGAACAGAAAACAACTTTACAGTTGGCTGTACCAAGAGCTTCATTTACCATTGGCTTCTGGTAAACATTTTATTCTCAAGCCATTTCCATTCTTCGCATTTCTTTCAAAAAAAAGGAAAGTAAAAATTGCCAAGCCCTCATTTAGCAGGCTGGTACCCCCTTACTTCACCTACTACAGCTACCTGGAAGTGTTAACTGTCAGTGTTTGTAAAGAAGAAATATGTCAACTTTTGGGTTTGCCATATTTTCACATTTTAGAATATATATGGACTACATTCTATAAGAAGGTTCCTATATGTCTCGATAGCTTGACCTCAAATCATTTTGAAAGGAGCTGTTTATCATGCTCATTAAGTGAAAGGAGAAACGAAGCTTGCAGCTGAAAAGTAGTTCAGACTTTGTCACTTGCAATGAGTAGTAGATAAACAATTTGGACTAATCTCTCAGCTCAAAGGCAGATGTCTTCACCAGTCTGAACACTCTGACACTGCTTTGTGACTTTTGCCATTCTGTAAAAAGATTCAGGAAGTCACAAATGGAATAATAGTGATTTACCATGGAAACTTTAGTGAATATTTCAGTGAAATGAAAACAAGTCACTGTGTATATCCAAACCCATAGACTGTGACAAGATTCCACCAGCAGGTATGTCTGGTGCCATAGGTTATCCACGGAATCTACAGGGGAATGACAAACAAGAAACAGAATGCATATGTGACCAGTAACCTTTGAAACTAGCGGTTGAATGCCATGCAGGATGTCTTGGGACATCAAAAAAAGGCAAAGTGCTGTCATGTTTAACTAACTGCATTGAGCTCATGATATCTGCCTTTATATTTCCAGGATGCTGAGAAGGGAAGGCGATATAAAAAAAAAAAATCTTATGTCCATGCTTAAATACAGTCCACAACTTTTGTCTACAATATGTTCTTTGTATAGTTAATAGTATAGTTTGGCAAGAATTGTCTCTGAGAAAAGACAGTAATTGTCCCATGTAACTTAGCTCTAAACAAACTCTTACTTTACAATGAGACCCACTGCAACTGTACTACCTCAGGGTTGGGTTTTCTGATTTTTTTTGGTTTTGTTGTTGTTGTTGTTTGGTTGGTTGTTTTTTTTTTTTTTTGTTATTGTTTTAATTATTAATCATCTTTTGCACAATACTGGGAGAAAAGACAAGCTAGGAAATGCCAGTTTGTGAGTTGCCTGTACAGTCTTAAATCATCTTCCTCATTTGACAATGAAAGCTTTAATTATATGAACATGGAATATTTATGTCACAAATTCCTTGCCTCATTGAAGAAAGATTTCATATAACAAACAGGTAAGGCATAGTTCTTATCATGTTCTAAAGACATATGCTGATATGCTTTCTTAAAAGTATTGAGAACCTGGACCTGCGCTGTCATGCCTATCTTCTGTCATGAAGACATGACTGTGACTGGACATGATTCACCCAGAATGGGGTACCAGAGTAGAACTGGATTAAGATGGTTTGAGAACCTGAATTCTTACATCTCCTGCCTCTGTTTTTTGGTTGTTGTTTTTTTGTTTTCTTTAGTTCTTTTCTAGCAAAAAAAAAAAAAAAAAAAAAAAGGCAAATCAAAAGTAGTAAAGTCTCCATCAAAGTTATGCTAGAATGGAGTGTCACTGAATAATTGAATTAATCTAATAGTTTAAAACCACAACTTTTATTCAGGATCTGCTTAGTGAGTTTTGGAAATTGATCTGCTTTAATGACAATTAAAACCTAAAAGCCCTTTTATGTGAAACTGATGTTAATGAAACCTCTTCACACACAGCAACGTAATCCTAATTATAACAGTTTTTCTTACAAGTAATGGAACTGGATTTCAGTCAAATATGGTTCTTTTGGGGCGTTAAGCTATATGGTAGCATTAGGCATGTACCTGCATTGTCTCATTATCACCTTGTGAATCTTTGCCATCCCAAGTTTACAGAACAATTATTTTTGTTTAGCATATAGTCTATAAAGCTTGATAAGGCAGATATCAGCCTTCTATCTTATGTTTGCACAGAAATCCATCCACCTAAAAGCCCTAGGACTAGGTTTGTGAGAGACCTCCTTCATCATAGTCCACACAGAAACTCATTTGTAACAGACCCTTCTCCAAAATACTTGAGCAGAAGGTATCGTTATTCAACTTTGCTCTGAGCCTGAGCCTGACTGTTCTGCCCAGTGAAGCCTTCAAGAGGAATTGTTCAGCACATATCCGTTGCTTTCCAATGGATCACTTCATCTCTTGTTTCTGCCCATACTCTAAAAGACTAATTATGTTGGGCATCTAAAAGAATTGCATAGCTGTAAAAGAGTTTTTACTAAAGGACTAATTAGTGTATAAGTACCAACCACAGCTACAAGAACTGGAAAAGGAATTCATATAAAGGGTTTTCATTCATCTATTCTAGATAAAAACAGGTGTAGTGATCATATTGAAACTGATGGCATTTGGCTTGTACAAAGCATAAGAAACCCTTTGTTGTGATACTGCTAGTTCTGGCACAGGAAGAGCTGCTTATTTACCGAGACCAAAGTCTTCTGAAGCTGTGAGAGATTCGCTTCTCCAATTAGATGTGCTTAATTTACTCTCAATGTACTCTTTGTCTGTAAGAAATGGCCCATCCACCCAGAAGAACTGTTTCTGTTCCGTAGAGTAAAACTTGACTGAAGTTATAATAGGAGATGTTCTGCATCAGTTGTCCAGTTAAAGATAAACGAAAAAACTGCATTGTTTGCCAAGACCTGAGTTCAAGGAGCCTGTGTCCCCCATGCAATTATTGATGATGATTTTGGCAACCAAGTGGAGTGGGAAGATGTATCTTTTGTTCTTCTTCAGAGAATAAAATGTGCAGATGTATGTTTACTGATGCAATTTGCACATGTATGGACAAAGCTGAAGGGCAAGTCTGTGGTCCTTCCTGCCCTCAAAAGAACGAAAATGTAGCTCATGGACTGTTTTATCTATATGACATAGCTACATGTATTATTTGCACTGTCTGTGCTGCAAAGGGACTTCAGCCATTGGCACATCTAACTGATAAGAGCAAAATAGTTTCTAGTTACTGACTGTAAAGTACTAGAGCTCTCAAATGTGGTCAGATGTAGAACCACTTCTTTCAGGTATGTAAAAACAAATGCTCCAGACTTCTCTTTCCTTATTCCTCTTCTACCAATCTAATGCCAATTCATAGGCTGAGGCTTCTCTGTACTCCTGGTTAGAATTTGTTCAAGTGAAATATATCAGGAAAGTAAGGCATGAATAAGCCATCATGTAATATCATCAGAGAACTGAAGGTTCTATACTCATGTCTTAGTTCAAGGGGAGAACTAAGATATCTATGTTAGCCAGGAAATAATCCCTCTCTTTTAAATTTAGAAAACAGAACTTTAAATAGAAAAGTATATATACATATATATATATATGAAAAGGATAACTGTTCTTAACCACTATATATATATCCAGAAAGGATCAAAACAACAAAAACAACAGTTTGAAATAAACCTTTAAACGACAAGGCAAACAGTTAAAAAGTCTTTTGGCTACCCCCAAAAAAGGGGGAATGCAATTATATACATGGACAGCAGGAGGCGATGTCGTGCCCTGGGTGGCTGGGCTCTCTCTCAGGGGAAATGGCAGGAGCACAGTCACCAGTGGTCAGCTCCAGTGGTGTCGATGGCAAAAGCCACAGAAAACCCATCTCCGTAGTGCAGGAAACAGGCGTGCTCTCTCTCTTCTTCATGGCAGTTCCTGCAGTGCCCACGGTCACCCACGGATGAACGGTCCAGTTAGGGAGGGGAAGACACAGTCCTGGCTATCCAGTGATGCTGGAACCCGTGTGCCTCCACCTTGCTGACTCCACCGAGTACCTCAAGCTTCCTGAGCCTGCACAGAAAAAAATCGCAGAAACCCTGGGCACTTCCCACCACCCCTCTCCCTGAGCCATTCTCTCTCCTCCTCCTGGCCTGGGGAGAGACAAGAACAAAAGGCTCTGGCTAAGTAGTTAACATCAGAATATGAATATTCATCCTGCCCTTTGTTAACCATCTTTACAGACACTAAGGCATTGGCTCCAAGCTTTTTGGAAGGAATTCCAAGCAAGTATTGAAACTATAACTCATAAAATTATCTTTTTCTGCTTGTAAATCCAAATTTTTGACTTGTGAGGCTGAGAAGAATCACAGCCAGCTTCTCTACGGGATGTCTTGGTCTGGGTTTGTGTCACAATAGACCAATACACCTTTCTCAGCAGGAATCTGGCTCTGTTTCTGGTGTGTTCTATTCAGAAGTGATGATTTGGATCATTTTCTCTGGCTTATACTTGCTAATTGTCTTTCAATCCCCTTCCTGCCTGTGTAGCATGACAGTCATCTATCTTCCTTAAGCACTTTTAGGGGTAATTCCAGAACCTTTGGTGTAGGTTGCTGGTACATCTGTGCATATTCTAAAGAGTCTGATCAATAAAGGGATGCTTATCTGTATATTTCTCCTGTTAGTAGTTCTGATGCTCAAGTGCAGACCAGCCATTATGTCATCATGAGATGAGCAGTTAATGAGTAGCTTGCCATCCCCATTAATTTCACATGGAAACAGATCTTCTTGACTCCCTATTGCATATTGTTCTCCTACATGCCTATAGAAGTTAAAGCATCTTCAAAGAATTCCATACTTCATTTTTAAAATTCACACACACTTAAATCAAAAAACCTTGATCTTGTTAACATTTTTATCATACAGTTAATTGCAATAAAAATTTTCTAAAAATTTATTGCATCAAAAGTTACTTACATGGAAAACAAGTGCCAAACTTCAAGATAATTAGATATTTGAGATGTTTCTTTTGTTTCTTGGATTGGTCAAGGAATAATTAACACAGGCTCAAATTCCTCCTCTGGGACAAAATTATATAGTGAGGTTATTTCTATGCATTCAGTTTACTTATTCATTTTTAAATCTCTGGTATTTATTAAGTTTTAATGTCTCCTATTAGTAAAGAAAAAAATCTTATGACATTGTGAAACACTAAGCTAGAGTCTTTAATCTGCACTTAACATCAAACCATTTTTCTGCACCTGATATCAAACCACTTTTCAGAGTTTGATATTTTCTCTCTCTCCATGAGCACTTGCTCTTATAAACTTTTTCTCTCATTTAAAAAAATATATATATATCCATTGAGAATGCATTTTTTATAGCAAATACACTTTTCAGCATGTGTCTTAGTGATCTGCAATACATCCAAGAAGTTCAGAATAGTCCAGGAATCTCCTCACTGAACTAGCTGAATTAAGCACACTAGGGAAAACATATGTATTTCTGCTTATCATGTAAGCTTTGTTGAACAAATGGCATTATAGGTTTAATGTTAAAAATTAATATGAAATCAGATTTCTTCCTACAATGAGATGATCCCTAAGCTCTTCATTAAAGCTATGACACTGTCCATGTTCCAAAAGGAACAAAAGTAATTTTTTCCTATCTATTCTTACCTGGAGCTGGTTGTCAAATCAGAATTGCAACCTTATTATGGAGTATGTGATGCAACATATCACAGTAGCTATGGATTAGCATCAAAGCTGAGGTTGAATGAAATGAAGAAGAACAATATATCTTGACCTGCCATCAGAGTGGATGTACAGGCCCTTCATTACACATTTACACATTTAAATGAGGGCAGCATCTCATTGAAGTGTCAGAAGTTCTTGGTGTACTTGCCCTTGTTCCTTATTTTTTTTCTTCTTTCTACTTCTGTGCTTGTTTCTTGTTGTTTTGCATGAAGCAATCTGTGGGAACACCTGGGATGAAATCTGTTAATCTCATGCTGACTTTGAGGTTTATGTGGGTATTTCAGGATTACACCAGTCTCCCAAAATCATATTTCTCAAGAAACAGGGACATGATATAGATTTTGGGTTTGGCTCTAGCTCAATTAAAATGGAAAAGTCTGCAAACTGGCCTTTTGCAAAAAATCTGGTTTGGCTGTCAAAATATGAGTGAACACATCCTTGCCCTGTGGAAAACTCATGACAATAATGAAGAGTTCTGTCCAAAATTTCCCAATTTATAAACTGTGGAACTGTAATCCTTATGTGTAAGTGCTGATATTCAGAAATACTTCTTTTCCACATACTCACAAGTAAAACTGCACTCCCCACAGCTTTCTTCACTATTTCTTTTTCTTCCCACCCTTCTCATGGCATGAGACCAGCTCTGGAGAATTCCTCACTGTAAAGTTCTAAGAGCAACCTCAGAGAAGTGAAACAAAAGGCCAAAACATATTGTCACATCTCCCAGAGCTTTTTGTTATTGTTTTTGCTGTTGTTTTTGACAGTAACTTATGGCATATTTCTGTCTTCCCTCAGACATTCTTTTATTCTTTATAGCATACTGTTCAGTCAAATCATAACTGTTCATGATGAGGGATGACAGATCACCGATCTTCTCCACTGAAATCACAAAAAACAACACCTTGTTTTTCTAAAAAACTTCTCTTTAAGTGCTGGAACTCACCTTCATTTAACCAATATTAAGCTAGCAAAAGAAGGAGGTGGCAAGGCTGTTGGTTTATCACTTAACTTAGAACAAAGGGAAAAATTATTGTCTTGCAAAGGATAACTCTCTGCTTTTCTGTGCTGAAGAGACACTACTCTGTGAAGAATCCTTGTCTAAATAAAATTACCTTTATTGATTTAATTTAAAACTCTTTATTCTCTCAGCTCATGTAAATTGAATGGAACTTATACAGCTCAGAGGAGTTTATCACACCATCAGAGCATTAATCTCCTAGATGACTGCATCTTGGAATTATATTAAAAAGTTAGTTTCATCAGTTTTATTTTTAAAAATGGACTTCAGTAGGACCATTGGGAAAAAAAAAAAAAAGCTTTATTCCAGCAAAGAATTTCTAAAACTGTGCACCATTGCTTGAAAACATCACTAAAAGATGCAATTGTGATGCAAATCTAACCACTGACACCTGGGTAAACTCTTAAATTACAATACATTAAGAGCAGACCTTGAGCTTTTACAAATCAGATACAGCTGAAATTCCCAAGAAACTGGCCTCCAACATCTCTACTCTTTTATGCTATGCTTCATATAGTATTCTGGAAGACATGAACTGATTGACACACAATTCCTTTGTATATTTTAAGGTGTTTCTGCTGTTTTGCTACATTTTCTCAGAAGTGACCATTAGATAAATTAGTTTTATATTATTACTTTTATGTTTAATATAGGTCTTAATTGTGCAGATAAGTAGTGTTCACTGTCTTTCTTTAATCTTAAGCTTGGTTGCTCATAGGAATAAACAAACTTTAAATGATGTGCCTGTATATGAGTTTCATCTGATGGTAGTAACAACTTATTTACAAGAAAAAAATTGCAGCTAGTCACAATTATTTCTTTGAGATAGATTTCCATTTCAGTTTGATTAAATACAAATATACTCTGCAGGGTAGAATTTTAATGGACACTGAAATATAGCAAATGGGACTAGACAACATAATAGTCCTCTCTTACCTTAAGTTTTAAGAATAAATACTATGAGGAAAAAGGTTCAGAAAAAAAATTCTTCATCTGTCTCACCAAATTTCTTCTTTGTCTGATCCATCTGCTCCTTTCATATCTTCTTACTATATTATTATTGCTGGTTCACCTAAAGAATTGTGAACACTGGCATGAAGACAGATGTGCCACCACAACTGGGATGCTTTCTCTTCAGAAGTTGTCTCATTTTCCTCTTCAGGAATGTATTTAATATATCTAAATATCAAATTGAAATAAGGACTTCAGAGAACAAATGTACTTCTGATAAACCTGCCATTTAAAATAAAAATTTGACTGCACTTATCTTCAAAAGGATTTAACCAACGTTTTTTTCTTATTAAACCAGAAAAACAGAATATCAATGCTATCAAGAGCAGCACTGTGCAGCAAATCACAATACAGTTGGAATTGTGTTGTCTGCTCTGCTTGCAGTTTGGAGGTAGCTTAGTTATATTTTTCTGCCTCTGCTTTTCAATGCACTTTACTTGTTGCATCGGTATGTTTAACTAATTGTTAACATATCAGACAAGATACTTCTTTCATAGACAAACTGCATAACAGTTTTTAACCTGACTCTGCATATGAGACATATATAACCCTCTTTCAATATATGAACAAGAGGTGTGATGCTTCCTGGGCCCCAAACTCCCTGCTGGGTACACAGACATACATATTTTGATAGAAAAAAAAATCTTAATCTTGGTACATGGTACTAATGTGTCCTGTACCAACTGCACTTAACAAAACCTCTGAATAGTCAATAAAAAATATGTGATATTTCCCCAAAAGAGAGTTGTTTGAAGAGGAGATCATTCTTTCAGGTTAGAAAGTCTCTCATACACTTCACTCAGTGGCCTTGATCCAAAGCCTGTGAAGTCAACATAAGGTTTTGCATTGAGTTCAGTGGCTTTGAATTGGGGCCATCACAAAATGGCAGTGGGAAAATTTGACCTAGTAGTTTATGGGCCTTAACAAGGAAGTTGTTCCCTTATAGTGTCTTAATAAGACCATTGCTACATTAAAGACATAAGCAGTCTCTTCATCTCCTGAAACACCATGCAGAATGGTCATTAGTTAAAAAGAAATATTCATGCATTTTCAAAGGGTTTGAGTGAGTTTTGAACAAAAAAACCCACATGAATTCACGTTGCTAAATTATTCTTTCTCTGAAGTGTTCTCCTGTGAATGTGTAGAGGTATGGTATCATCAACAGGGTTTTTTATGAGTCTACCTTACTGCTCACATTTCACTGGTCATTTAGTGGTGATAGTATTGTCTCAGCCTTTAAGAGGACTAGAAACTTTTAAGGATGGTCTATTAATGCTTCTTAACTTTACTTTGCCTTTCTCTGGTCCAGTAAAGGTTATCAACATTTTGTGTGCTAATTTCATTTACTGACCAATTTGAAAAGTCATCCTGATAAACGTTTCACCTTTCTTTCTTTTCATATCTGCACTGCATGGGTTGAGTAATAGTGTTAGAATGCAAGGACCAGCAAGTGAGCAGTACTAACCTGGAAAACGGTCTTCTTCACAGGAAGAACTGACTTCACAACACGAAATGGAGTTTGGGGGTTGCCAGAAATTTGGCACAGGTTTTGTAATGTACTATTAAAAATAAAAAAAAATAAATAAATAAAAAAAAATCAATCAACCTCAATTGGACATTACTTTCTTTTTCTTATAAGTAACTCTTCCTAAGATCTTTACTTGATTAAACAGTTTGCTATTAGCTTAACTTCATATAGGAAGTATATAGTACAAATTCTTTAGCAACAATAAACTTTGCATCATAGAAAACCCTCTGATAATACAGCTGTTTTGGTATATGATACAGAGGAGTCACAAACATATATTCTAGTTTTCCCTGCAGTGTCCCATGTTGAGACATGTCAGATCATTTGTAAAGCTTAAGGTTCCGCACATTCAATTACTGATTTCTTTTGCTTATTTCTATAAGTCTTGCCCCACTTGGCATTATCTTTATGTTTTCTGGAACCTGGGTGTTTCTGTGACCCAGCAACAAAATTGTGTTTCTCTTAAGTGGAAGTAGAGTTTTAAGAGACAGAGCTTTTCCATAATGTGGTAGTGGCAACAATAATAAACCAATTGCCTACATCAGAAGGACTACAGGCATAAGAAGAATCAAAATTCAAATGGCATAGTGGCAAAATTTTAAAAGACATTTTCCTTTTCATATAGCATACATTTCTACTGAAGAAATATGAACCATCTGTAGAAAACCCCTGAGGGAACCTCCATAGTGCAGATTGCCTATTAATGCCCTCGACCCCCTGCTGTTTGCAATATGTCTCAGGCAGTCTTTGTTCCTATGTGCATTTCACGATCTCCTACACTAATTATTTGGAATTTATTTATAATAAATGCCTTATGTCTCTTTGTAGTGTGGCATGCACACTGAATGTTCATCGCTTTTGTGTGCCACAGAATGACTAATAGAATAGACTTCCAGACAAAGATAAACTTTTATGTTGATGAGCATTTATTTCAAAAAGGCAAGGAAATAAGAACAGCATTACGTGGATTGGACTGTGTGGCCAAATATTTTTCCATCAAGGATGGTTTCATTTCCTATTTAGCTTACAACACAAAATAAATAAAAAAATATTAATGGGACAACTTAAATTATCTTTAGATGAGTTGTGATTTATTTAGAATTGCCAGAATTTTGTCTGCTTATTTACTTACCATTTATTACTAACTCTACTAATTTATCTTAGATTTTGAGGAAGATTAATAAACCATTACCTTTTGGCTGAATTTCATAATGTCAACACCTAGAGAGACTTTGAGCAACCTTCTACAGGTTGCTTGAAAGAAACAGATTATATATGCTAAAAACATATTAGAAGCCATTAGCTCGCCATGAGAAGAGATGCAACAATGACATGTCTCCTCTTCTCAGAGTGCAAGTAGAATATAAAATACAAGCATGTTTATAGTACATTTTATGACAAAACTGTGACATGATACTGGGTTTTGACTATTTTGGGTTTTCTGAAACACTTTTTTTGTTGTCTAATATGAATTTGGATTGTTACCAGAATCAGCAAACTCTGACAACCATGTCTCTGGAAAGAAGTGAGAGCAGTTTTACATATTGTTGTCCTATACATTGTTTCTATTCAATGCTTTTCACTGTCTAAAACATTTAAATTTTATTCTTTTCATGAGGATAGTAGTAGTAGACAGAATAGGCCCATTGCTTATTTTTCTCATCCTAACATAATGCTGTTCTTTTTATGTTTCCATAAGCATTTCAATGCTTTGAAAATGTTATTATGTTATAGAAATGAGAAATTTTCAATTCCTAATCCATATAGTTTTTGTTTTAAAAAAATAACAACAAAACCCCAAAATTTGAATGTGCTTGACGTTTTTGCTCCTTGGTAAAAGTAGAAAGGTACAATAGTAGAGCCTATCTAGTCACAACACAGAAGACTCCTGGTGACTGAGCTAAAGCTTCTCTCTCAGAGGCTGAACACCTCACAAGACATATTCCCTTTCATCCGAACAATATGGTATATATAGCTGCATGGTTCTCTGACCTTGATTTAAATAACCAGTAAACAGATATATACCATAACCTGAAAGATTAAACTGCACTTAAGAATACAAGTCTAACTCCAGCATCCTGTATACTCACTGAGGAGACATGGAGCCATGTATGTCACAGACAATTTATGTACAAATAAAGACAGTCATCTCTTTGGATGCTCGTCCAAGAACCCAGAAGAAATAAAGTAGGGAAAAGAAGAGACCAGACTGAAGAATGGGATCTATTACAGCACCTCATCCAGACCTTTACCTTAAAATAATGTATACTTTCATCAAAGGAACTGCAATGTCGCATATCTAAGGCATTAGGCACCAAAGTTCTCCATGCATGATGTTGGACTTTGCCAGGTGCCAGGGCTTCTCATTCATCCCAAAGTGCTAGAGGAAATGATCTGAGTCTTCTCCTTCTCTTAGTCCTTCTTCAACTATCTAGTCCTTCTTCAACTACTACTATCATATTCTTGTTAATGTTTCCCCATGAAAGTGTTGTCAGACTGTGGTTTGTTTTGGATGAATTTAGGAGACAAATTCTACCCCAATGACCCTATCTGTTATCCATCCTGTCTTCTCCAAGATTCCTTACACCCCAAGAGACTTCACCACCATCATATAATCAATAAGTATGTTGTCAGTAACTTTCTTTTCCTATGGGGGGAGGTCAGAAGGGTCACTGGAGTTAGGTTTGATGTTAACTTCCTTATGTAAAACAGCTTTACAGAGGCCCAGAATTGCAGAGCCTTGCAACTCAAAAAGTTTGCCCTTCTGCCCTGCGAAGTGTGGACCTTGAGGTTAGCATTCAACTATAATGAAGGAATGAGGTTGCCTCCAATTAGGTGCTGATTGCATCTAAATCAGGTACTTCAGCTTTTCAAACATATTCTTACCAGACATAGCCAGTTAAAGATTTTTCTTGTTTTAAATAAAACCTAGAATTTCGGAACCAAATCCAATATTGTCTGAAAGTACCAGGAGCCCTGGCACAGGTCTTGAGTGACAATTTTTCCTTCAAGCGCACACTGCAGAAGAGCCCATCCAAGCAGACTAAATGAGAAACTGTGAAGGCTTCATCCTAAATTACTTGCATGCAAAATTCTCTTGCTATCATTTCAATTCGGATTTACATCTGAATGAATGTGAAAGTCAAGGATAGAGTGTGCCAGTTGCTGCTTTTAGCTCTTAATGCAATAGGAAATAATTCATTTCAGTGTTTGACAAACAAATCTTTAAAGGAAATTGTTTAATCCTGTATTATTAGAAGAAGCATTTATATATTCTAGATGTTTTTGTGTGCTTCTTTTTTTCTCTACAGTTTAGTTCTCTGGTACGAATAAGTTTTCCAGAACAGAAATACAGTAAATCAAGCAGTGATTTATGTGCTGAAAGAGAGATTATTCTAATGCTGAAAACTGATGTATTTTCTTTTTTACCTTCTTTGCTATAAACAATAAGGAACTATCTAGACCGATTTCTTAATCTTTAAAGGCTTTATCCAATGTGCACTTACAGCAGTCAAATGCCAAATGAGTTTCAGAGCAGAACCTTAACAGTCAAATAGTGGGACAGTATGAAATATGCAGAAATATGCATATTTTTCTCTTGTATGATGAAGTTCCTGCTGTTGTGAAAGTATTGTTACTACCATCCAGTGCCATTTTTGGCACATCTCCATCTTATTGTTCTTATTCCCTCAAGATATTTTTACCAGTACTCACTCTTTTTTAGGCATTTTTTCCATTGCTTGGTGTATCTGATATTATGCTACAGCATTGCATTAACCTGTTCATGATCCTGTGCAACGTGCTCTAGGATGATACTGCTTCAGCAGAGAGGTTGGAGCAGATGACCTTCTGTGGTCCCTTCAAACCTTACCCATTCTATGATTCTGTGACCTGCGTACGTTCCTCCTGCCAGGCCAAGGTTTTTCTCCCTTCCCTGACCTACAGCTACACCCGTGCCCGGTGTTCAACTCCTCAGTCCTTCTTTCCCCGGTTCTGCTTTCCTCATTCTCCTCACTCCTCCCAGCTTCCCATTCCCTCCAGACCCAATAACAAACCCTCCCACTTTCTCAGCACCCTCTTCCAGGGTCTCTGCCCTCCTTAGAATTCCCTCACATCCCTCTTCTCAGCTCTCTGACAGATCCCTACTCCGCCTACCATTCATAATTGTATTTTCCCTGATTTGTCTTTCTCTTCAACAGTACACTCTAAAAGCCACAGTGAATAGCTAAAATGAAGGACATTGTTTTGCTGGAATGTGTTAATAGTCTCCTGAGAGTAGGACTTTGGTCTATAGACAATTAAAGAGCTGTTTTGTCAAGTAATCAAATGCCAGGGACTGTATGTCTTCCTTTTCACCCTTTAACTTTCTGATTTCTACCCAAACACCTAGGATTCTGACCACTGACACCCAAAGAATCCATAGATATGGCATTCAAAACTACTATTTTAGATCCAAATATCCAGACACACCAGACTGCAAGGTTTTATAAGCTCAGATAATAAATGTCACCACAAGTGCCCCTATGTTTACTATGTTTTCCGTCAAACAGAAACTTACATTTTACACAAGCAAAAATATAGTTTTGTTTCTCTAGCTACCATCTTTGCCATCACAGGCTGGACCCTGATGCTCAGGTCTGAGTTCATGCCTTCTTACACATCAACAGCAGTATCAGGAGTCCTGCAGACCAAAAAGGTCCTGGTTCAGCCTTTCAAAAAACAATTTGCTTCTTTCTGTGTCCTCAAGAACTCCAAGGCTCCCCCCCACCCTGTTCTTAACAATAATGCCTATTTGAAGCATTCAGACATCACCAGGTGGTCTTAAAGATCAATATCATGAGCTTACCTTAAAACTAACCTCTGTGTTCCTTTACATTTAAAATGCGTGTGGGTTGCCTCCTAAAACTTTTGTTTATCCCTGTGAAAACCAGAATAGAATTTCAATGTTACTACCTGTAAACCTCTTAATTCAAAGAGGAGTCTTTTAGAGCATCACCAAATGTTGCATGGGACTCGTGCAGCAGTGCACAGAAGTTACTGTATTTGGCTGCATTAATCTGTCATTCTGCCATTGACAGATTGGGTGAAATCAAATTCTTGGCTCACTCTGCTTACAGGTCTGTGATCACTCTACACTGATGTAAGTGGTGGCCATTGCCAAAAAGGTGGTGGGCTCACTCCTGATACTTTTCTTGTGCTGATTCTGCTTTTCAGTGGCTGCCTGACAAGCTGGATCAGCAAACCAACTGATATTCTGACAGGTTAATTGTAAGATGGATCAGTTTCTGACCCAAAAAATTATGTGTATGCTTGAATTTTGCTCTTACTAGCATTTCAGAAAAGACTGAAATATGAAATTGAGGAAAAGTATTTATGTAAGAAAACAAATTTTTAACCATTCTTCTGGATATAAACACACCTTCTCCAATCAATCTTGCTTCAATTTTCACACCAACTTGAAAATTCAACTTGCCCATAGCAATCAATTGGGTGCACTTGATATACTGTTCCACTGAAGGCACTCTTCCTTTAAAACTTAGGCTCCCATTGCTCCACTGCCTTATGGATCATGGCTAATGGATGCTGAGTGAGCATCATCTACCTGTTCCATGGGCCATGAGAGAGTTGCTTCGAACCATTGAATTTCTTTCAGTCTCTCACACTTGTATAGAGTGTAGAACTGTAATAATATATTCCATAGTTTTACAATAGTACATTTACTTTACTTTTCTGAAGGATTTTGTAGAAAATTTTTATTTTCAAGGCTGGAAGATTTCATAGCTTTTTAGGGTTCCAGTATTTGGGTTTTTTATGGACTGATCTCAACAAAGATTACTTAAATATTTAAGACTATTTTTCTGACACAGTTACATTTCATATATATACAGATAAATGACAGCTTGAACATTCCTGATTTGTTTCATACCAAAGTAACTCTTGCAAATCTATTATTTTCTCCCATTGAAAACACGAACTGTCTGTCCAGGCTGACAAAGAACTTGGCTCTTCCTATTTCTAAGTCTTCCAGAAGTGCTTTTTGGCATTTGCTTAATTATATACTCTAGAAAATATCTGACTCACGACTTCTGATATCCTTAACTTGAAAACTCAAAAATTTTCATTGGTTACAAACCTTTTGATGTACACAGATTTATTAACAACCAATGGTGAATTCTGAGCTGAATTGTCTAAACTTCAGTTTCTGCTGCAGAATCCAACAATAGCATAATCACCTCCTAGAAGTCAGAAATTATTTTAAATGCTATTAAAACGTTCTGCTGTGCCCCTTTATCTTCTTCACAGAACTGGCAAAAATGGATTTTCTGAGTTTCCAAAGAAATTTAGCCTGAAATGAAAAGCAAGCATGGAAAATTCCAGCTTCCATGATTATGGTAAGTAAGTAAATAGAGGCATTCAGAATGTACTAGACTACTTTAGTTATAGCTTCTATTCCACTACTTCTTACAAAGATTAGAAGGGGTGACAGAAAACCTTACCTAAAATGCTATGCAATATTCGAGTATATCTGAGTAAGGCAGGATTTGTAAATAAGGAATAAGGAATTCTATCATTCTAGACACTCATGATACGCTGCCGTAGGGGTTATAGGATACACTGGGCTTGTTGATCAGGGAGAAGGACTGAATTCTTAATATGTACTTCAGTTTTCATTGTTGATTAATTCAAGCACATTCTACAGAATCTTCCAAGAAGATTTGAAAAATTCGAGGATATTTAAAAACACTATGCAAGCATGAGTAGCATTTATTTATAATAAATATAAAATGGGGGGATTAATCCAGAATGGATTAAAAATGACATAAATCCTGTTAATTTTGACAGGATTTAGTTCAGTCATCTTTGTAAAATAGCAGGGTATAATATTAGCTTATACTGATACATCCCTGGAGCTAGAAAAATACAAGTATTAATCCATTCCAATCCCTGACATATAAAAAACATTTCAAGTGTCATTCTCCAATACCACACAAAGTGACACTTAACAGTCCCCTTAAGTATAAGAATTCTATGGGGACACATAGCTAAAGAAACACAACAATTAAACCAAACTAGTGTCTTTCTCAACACTTAAATCCATTTATACTTACTCTAGTACAAGGAAATTCAAGACAAGCATCAATTAATCAAAGTATTAGAGGGAAATTTTATGATGTTTAAATGTTTTGTGCATTATAATGTGATTTAGAGTTTAGAATTGTTCCAGATGTTGAAAATATCATTTTATGAAAAAGAAAAGGAGTTCAAAACTCTATTGTATCCCATCAGCCTCTATGCAGGCCAACCCTTCTAGCACTGACTCTAAATCATTGATTTTTGGAGACATGCCAGAAAAACAATCCAGTCCCTTGCTAGCATCTTCTTGTCTATACAAAGTTATATATTTACAATTAGAGAGTCTCCAAGAATGATGTCAAGGCACCATTTATAAATTGAAAGAAAGCACAATGAGCATTCAAGGACCCAGATGAAGAGAATATATAAAAATAAATGCAAATATAAATGTGAATGTAAAACCATACATGCACATAAGATGGATATAGATTAGATGGATGGATAGATGCTAGATTAGATAGATAGATAGATAGATAGATAGATAGATAGATAGATAGATAAAGTATATGAATCTAGTGAGCTACAGGGCCCAGGTAGGTCTTTCCTATGTATGACAGCCCCAGGAACAAATCTTCTGCAGTATCATTTTCCCAGGTGCAGAGAGGAGGGTGGCTGAGCTCCTGCTGAATGCACGTGTCTGTGCACACACACACACACACACACATACACACACACACACACACACACACAGAGCCCAGCACAGTGAGCATGCAATGCCTTTGCCAGCACCCACAGAAACCCCAGAAGCATTCCCATAAACATGAGCAGTGCAGATGGTTCCAGTCCACTCTACCTCTTCAGCTGTTCAGGCTGGAGGTCCGCTGGTGAGTCCCAGACACAGGGAGTGTGGGTCACACCAGCAGCTGGCCCAGGGCTCTCAGGATCCAGGAGCTGCTCCTGGAGCCTGCTGCTTGCCCATATACCTATGGGATCCTGGGTGGGTGGTTCCTGTCCACCGCTGGTGTTCAGGTCTCCCACCCTGCTCGTCAGCCATTCTGGCTTGCACTACTTTAGCAGTGAAAGATGAGTAAATGCAATATGGGACTGTAGTAGCTGACTCCAAAATCTATGGCACCCTCAGACCTATGGCCCTCTTCAGTCTCCAGCTGCTGGTACTCAGACCGCTCATCTGATCCACCACCCAATCCAACCTGATATTAGAGGTATTATATCACATACAGGATATTTCTCAGATTAGAAAGCACATCCACAAGGAATACAGTTAGAAGCAGTATTAAAGTAAAATGATAGGATAGATGCTTGTTCCTCCTGAAGCCATTCTGATCATTCCCTTTTCCTTTAGACCATCCCCTAAAGATCCCTGAGTAAATTTTACACTTTCCCACAGTCCTATTTAAAGGTCTAGTAGCAAGTTATACCCATAACTATAATCCCACAATTCTCTATCCCCTACACTCCACAACAAGCCATGTGCCCCTGAAGGCTGTAACCCTGGCCAAGTTTGCAAAGTGTCTTTCTTGGCTCCCATTGGTGGGTTTCCTTCTGAAGACCATGGTCTGATCCTTTTTCAATAACCCTGGGAGTGGCCAGGTCACGGCATTCTGTTTGAATAGAATAGACTGTGGAGTGTCTACCACCCATCATTGTTTCTCTTTGTTGAATATGGCTAACCTTCAGTCTAGTGGGGGTTCTCCAAACACTGGAGAGAAGAAAAAGACAGAAAATAGAATAGAAGGGGAGACAGTGGAGACTCCCTCTGTTTCCTGTCAAAGAATGGCAACCTTCTAGTCCTGGTCATTTTACAGTTTCAGTGACATTTTTATGCTCTGTCCCTGTTTCCTCTCCTCAGCATGTCTTTTCGCTTGTGCTTGTCCACGTCTATGCCTTTCTTGAGATTATTTTACTTGAGCTTATTCTGGTTCTTATTACTTCTTCCTCTTTGCTGCATCATCCTCTTCTCCAGCAACCTCTCGTGGATTCTCTTTCATTACTTCTAGAACCTCCCTGTTGTCTGAAAAATCATTCATGTGTTCCAAAATCACACCACATCTGCGTCTTCCTTTGTCTGATGCACAAAGCTGCATTTCTTTTAGCAACTGTATAATAAGTCAGTCATTGTCAACAAGTCTGATGTGATTCATAGGACATTTACTGAAGTCGACCTCTTTTGTGTGCTACTTCAGCCTTCCCTTTAAAACTCTTCATTAGCTTCTCAGCTAAAAGTCAGTATTTTTCTCACATTTGAGATGAACGACAAATTTACATCCCCATTGAATGTAAAATCAAAGGTCTTCTATAAAAAAAAAAAAAAAAAACAGCTAGTAAAAAAACCCCAGCAAATAACAGCTACTAGATCAAGACATCACTCCAGTCTTTGCTACTTTGGCTTCATTTTCCTTTCATCTTTAGTTTTTCTTTCCCAACCTCTCTGGTGCATCAAGATAACCATTTTCATTTCTTCCACTCCTGACTCTTTGCATGTCATTGAGATTGCCCCATCTCTTTGGGCTATCCTCATCTTACTGATATCCTAGTTATTCCTTTATCATCCTTTCCTTTAAATAACACTTCTACACTGATGTTCATAAAACTAGGCATTCCTACAAGGACTTTAAAACCCAGCAGACAGGAACTTGACATCTTATGGCAGTGCAAGAGAGATTGAAAAGCAAGTGGATGACAGTTAATTTTAAATTTGTCTTTTGAAAACTAAATCCTTTTCCTTGTGACTAGCTGTGTTAAGGGAGAAGTTAGCAGCTAATGAGAATGATACTAATTCAGCATTTTACAAAAGATACTGAGACTTGAAGCATGTGTGGGATGGAATATATCCCATGTTAGCTCATGCATTAAGACTCCTTTTAACAAATTTCATGGCCCACTGTGTGCTTTGTCTTCTGCTGATCTTTGGAAAGGATCACATGTAGAGACTAGGATTCATAACTGGACTTGGCAGCTTTCTGTAGCTGAGTGAATTAAGCCAGTGAATAAAGGAGGAGGTGGGCAAGCTGAAATTTTTTCCATATGGGAGAAGAATTTCTATTTCCTAAGGGGATTTTAAGCCTAGAGGCTGAGCCTTCAAAACTTTCCAAAATTATAAATGCACCTTTGCACAAAATAAGAGTTATGGCTGCAGTCCCCTCAGAAGCCTGAAAACCAGTATGGTGCTGGCATACTATATCTCTAAGTATGTGATAGCTGGGGTGATAAATCTAAAAGAGAAATAAATGCTGAGAAAAATAGTCTGATAAAGGAAAGAGTAGCTAATACATCATACTTAGTCAAGAGTCTTTTAAGCAATTAAATATGACATACAAACGTCAGAGTCAAAATGCGGTGATCACACACCACTGTGCCTTTACTTTGTTCCTTCCAAAACCTGGTGGTTTTCCAGGTATAAACCCAGAATGAGAAGTTTAGTTGTGTAAGATGGCACTTCCTCAGCTGAGGAAGCAGTGTTGGGGGGGCGGG
>JAWWEE010000105.1:64797159-64824103 GCA_035221455.1 Xenops minutus | reverse complement strand
GGTGGGGGGGGGGGGCCGGGAGTTGGGGTGTTATGAATATCAAGAGGATCTTCATATAGAAGAAAATGCAGAACCATGATGTCATATTCAGCACCAGCTGAGGCCTGAAAAGCTGAAAATCTGCCAAGTAAGCAATTTTAGGCATTGGAAATAGTAGCACACAATAGTATTTTTGACAACAAAAACCACCCACCTAGATGCATTTCTAGCATCTGGGATCACTGTAATTCACGCTGCAATTATTATGCTTCATTTACACATGTTTAGTGAGAATTTCAGCTTGCATACAGTGATTGCTTCTTCATCTTGATGCTATCATTTGTTGATGTTGATAGCTTTCTCTTTGTATCATTAGCATGGATAAGTTTGTTTATTCAGCCTTTGACTCTGATAGCTTTATCACCTGCATTGATTGGCTTTAAAAACTATTATTTTAATAGCAGGGAAAACCAAAAGGTGGCTATCTCATTTTATTCATTAAGTATTAATGCAGAATGGCAGTACAATATGTAATTATTGCCTTCTAAATAAAATTCATTTCAGGCTGTTGAAGGAAGACAGAAATCGCAGAAGAAAATTTCAACACCTGAAAAATATATCATTTAACCTAGCACTTATTTGTATAGGTATCGTTATGTCAGTCTAATCTAGACAATCTGGGGTTACTTTCTCTTCAGTAAACTGATATGTAGCCTTGCATATCTGCTGCCAATAATAGGTATACCTTTTAATTTTCCTTTGTATATTAATTCTCTTTTATTTTTAGGAAATTATCACTTCTACTTCCTCTATCATTCCATAAAGAGTGTTCAGCCTATATCTGCTAGAACTATATACCAAAGGAAAATGGTATGTCCATAATGGGAAATCTGAAAAACATTCCTAGAACTACTCGAATTCTTCATAGTTATATAGTGATTTTGTGCTCTACCACTAGAGGTACAACAGTCAGGTGTATATCAGTGGCTGTTTATTGTGATTGAGAGGGAAGTGATCTAAATTAATTTGAAGATGTGAAAACACATGCTACTTCTTCCTGTGGACAAATCTACTATTTGCACTTATTATCTCCCTATATTTGAAGCAAATATAAGTACATTATAGCCTGGATATAGCAGATGGAAATTTTTGTATTATCCAAGGACTTGCCAAGAGAGAAGCTGTACATTTTGAACCAATCCAAAGATATCCACAATTCTTACCACATGAGTATATCAAAACTACTCAGGGAAAGAACTACATTCTATGAACTGGAATATAAATTCTGACCTATTGGCTTTTCTTGGCTTGAAGTAAATACCCCACAGATGTAACTGAGGTGTTTGGCCAGAGTAAAAGCAGACTTCGTATGACTTAGATAGCAGCTATTTATGATTTGTACTATAGCAGTTTCACAGTCATCACCTGACAATAGGGAACAGGATGTGCTTGATTACAAGCAGTTTGCCTGGAGTGTGCCTGTCTCCCTCTCCTCTCATCCTTATTTTGGTTTTTATTCTGTTTTTTTCTCCTTTTTTCCTCTGTGCTTTTTTGTTCCCTAGAGTATTATGAACCACTATACTTACAGATTTTTCTATGCTCTCCTCTGTATATCTAGTGCTGAAACTGGTTTTGCAGGAAAAAAACTTGTAGCCTCGTTGTACAGCTAGAAAGTTGATAGCAGTCTGAGTTCATCAAATTGCTATCTCGGGCTGAAGAAAACTACTGCATTTTTAGAGGTTTAATTTATGTATACTTTGTAACTCTGTGGTCTCAGAAGGCATTTTTTAAACTAAAAAAAAGTACACAAGCACACAGAGTCTGCAAAGTCTTTGTAAGAGGGATAGAACAAAACACTTTGTTAAGTTTGGCAGTATACAGGCTGCAGCTTGAATGCTTGATGTCTGTGGGTTAAAACAGAAGGCTGTCAGGGAATGTAGTCTTCAAACCACAGATATTGCATGTCACTGGATATCACATGCTGAGATGTAAATGCATTTCCTTCGTCAGCAAAATTTTCAAGTCTCATAAGAGTGCACTGCTACTAAAGGAGTGATTCCTAACATTTAGCAAATTCCAGCATGACTTTCTCCAGGAACCAATGTTTTAAATGTTCAGTTAATAGTCTCAGGAATCTTCACTGCTTCTCAGCAACAAGCTTTACTGACAATAAAGGAGGTGCACTTACTAGCAAGCCCAGAAAAAGAAAAAGGAAAAAAAAAAAAAAGGTGAGAAATGGTTACAAGTAATCTGAAGTTACTCTAAAATGAAAGAAAAAATAGTCCGTCTCAGGAAAAAATTGCATTACTTCAAATGAAGTAACTTGAGGCAAGTTAAGCCCTCCTAGGATGAATTTGATGGGATGTTGTATACTTCCCATGGACAAGATGGCATGAAGTGCACAGAACCTTTGTGTTTTGGCAGAAAAGTTTCAAATATGGAAACATTTTTCTTAGGTCAGATGGACACTGCCACTGCAAGTATGCACTCAAAGCTCTTGGGGTCACCTGAGGAGTCTTGGATATGACTGACTTCCCCAGATGCAAGCTCACAGTTCACATACAAATCAAGGAAATATTAGAAACAGTAGAGAGCATAGCACCTCTTTGAATAAAAAAAAAAAAAAAAAGGAAAGCAGGAATACATTCATTAGTTTATCTCTCCAATTACATTTTGATTATATTTATTCCTTTGTTCTACCAAGTTCACCAAAAGACATATACATAACATTTACAAGTTCATGAAAATTTCTTTCACTACACAACTTTAAATAGCCTTTTATCTGCTCTCTAACACATTTTTTATGGCATAAGATGACATTTTATGATACTTTATCAGTTTCATGGTCACTGCCAGATTTTTTAATCTGTTACACATTTAAAGGTCAATAAAGTCTTTCAGTTTGGATCTTAGCAAGATTATAGAACAGGACATTTTGCAGTGGCGTTATCCACTCTGAAGTTCATATGTCAGAAAATAATGCCTATAAATCCCACGGGTAGGTGTTGTGAGCATTTTGTACAAGAAGTGACATTGGCATTTCAGCAACTCATGACAAAATATCAATATTTGTTTACAAATAGAAGTTTAACAATTATAAAAATAGCTGAGGTTTCCCTTTCAAGTCAGAGATCTGTTTCTGAATAAACAATGTTTATATCCATGCCAAAAAACCACTTGAAGGTCAGTACAAACTGAAGCCAAATTTTTGTCAAAAATTCATAGCAAAGTCCAGAGTTGTGGTTCACTACAGGACTATATTAAGCACTATGGACAACCATTGCATATACACTGTTCCTGAACTATGTCAAATCTAAATATACAAGTGCCATCACTGTTGCTTTTCCAATGAGGTAGGTGGATCAAATGTATTTCCCAGAATGGTGCTATGATAGCCTAAAAAAAAAAAAATTAAAAAAAAATTCTATAAATGTTATACAATTTATATATTATATATATTAAAATAATATGCATAATATATAAATATATTAAATTTTATGTAACTGTGAGATATTAAATTGATTAAACTACTTTCTGGAGTTGCACAGACTGCACATTCAAAGGAGCTTTGAAGAAGGACATAATTGCATTTATTGCCACACTAAAGATTATAATTCAGAAAGAAATATCCTTTGAACGTCACTGAGTTCACTGTATTAAGCCTTCAGACAGCTTCATTTAACGCATGTAAAATTAGTTAGGAAAGGCTTTCTGAATACAGATTATTTATGTCTCCATATTCTCCTTCTACAGCCTTTGGAAAGAACTAACACAGTTCCTACCCTGTCAATAATGTTCACTACTTGTACCTATAGTACCAGAAAAGACAGAAAAGAAAACCCTGGCTCTGAATACTGTTTTAAGATACAAAAAAGGGTTAATACACTCTAGATTGGGAGTTTGTTAACAATAGTCTGCAAGGAATTGGTAAAACTGCATGACTGCAGCCAGTCATGCTCAAGATAGTAGAGGTCAGATGTGATTCAGAAGAGGCTCCTGGGATGCGCTGAAAGTTGAAGAGGTCATCTATGAAAAGATCCATTTTGCTTAGCCTAACAAAACAAAATAAGATCACCTTCTTGACTCTATGCTTACATTTAGAAGGATGTAAACATCTGTATGAGAATCAAGCTGTTCATACTAGCAGTCAGAAATTGACTTGAAAGCTCTTTTCTTTCAAGATAAAAAATTTAATTTTTTGAGGTGAAAATTGGGTCAAGTTAATCAATAATAACTTAAGTCTATGTTCTCTTTCATTATATGAGCCACCAGGACCACTGAATAATCTCTGAGACAGTCAGAAAATCTAGGTAGTTTTAAATGATATTTAGGCAATTTAAGAAATTAATTTTTGTCTGATAGCACCTTCAGCTGAATGTCGTGCCATTAAGCGAGCAACTCAGTTGCTGTACGACAGGCAGTAAATGCCACTGTTGACATGTTAGACTTACCTGAGGCATCCTGATGAGACTAGCATACAAGACATACAACCTGCAGAAAACCTTCTGGGCAGAGACCAGGAAGGATGCTCAAAGTGTCCAGGATAGTCTAACACATCTATTCAAGCACTGAAACTGATCCAAAGAGATACCTTCTAGTGTTTTGTTCCTGTTGAATGAATCTCTTGTTGCTGTTCTGGACTAACTCTGGCTCTGCCTTGCCTCAGAGTCACAGAAAATATAAAGTCAAGCCTAGGTGTTATTCCTCTAGCTGTATTCCCACATGTAAGTCTTGACCACCTGCTCCACAACCGCCTAAATCACAGGCTAAGCATTTCTCTGCTCTGGGAATGAGTCTGAAAAGCAATTTTATATTTATGTTAACATAATTTTTAATAGATTACCACAGCCTGGATTTACATCAATATGATACCTAGACTCTTATGCAAAATTATTGTAGTCAATTATTTTATTTTATTACTCTGTGGTAATTAACCATCTACAAAGCATTTGGCTCATGCAAGCACTTACTTGGGGCAGGACATTGTTTTTGTAAAACAAAAAAAAGGGCTGAGAAGAAGTGGTCAAACCCACACACAATTACTGCAGGATGAGGATTCTGTCTCTTGTTCAACTATTCCTCCGTGGTTTCATGATCTCAGAGGATACAAGTTCATTATTACCAATGATAAATTTACCCTTATTAGTGCTTTAAATATTTTCCAAAGTAAGGAAAAAGTAAGGAAGGTCCCAGGCAAGTGGGTTGAGAGTTAACAGAAAATGCATTGCTTTCCCAAAGCTGCCTTTGGAAGAATGCCACATTGTAAATAACACCTGGACTTCATACAATAGAGCAAAAAGTGAAAATTTTCATAACAGAGAAAAAGTCTCTCTTCTGCACATAGTTGTGAAGATTACCACCAGACCTGACAGCAGAAATCAACAGAAGACTGTGTTTTGAGCACACAGGACAGTGTAGGGAAGGGAAAGTGGGAACTTTCCAAAAAATACACACTAGAAGCAACATAAAAGGTTTACTACTAAAAAGGGATTTGTAGGGTTATTTTCATGTCAAATTTTTGTACAACTTTATGTTCAAATAAACCAAGCATTGTTAACAAAGAGTCCCCTTATGTTCAAAGATTAAAATGTGCAATGCAAAAGCTTTCTGACAGGCTATATTGGCTAAAAAATTCCACACTTTAAAAGTGGCTTTAAAACATAACTGCTTTCTACTGCTTATCAAAAGTTTAAAAAGATAGAGTGAGTTTGTACTAAGGAAGCCCTGAAAAGCCTATTTTTTAGGAATAAAGTCAATGAAATTAATTTCTAAGGCTTTATCTACCCTGCTGATTAAGACTCTTTGAATACAATAATGTCTTTGGCTATAGTTTCCTTTCATCTTTCCCTTTCCTCTGTGTCCTGCACTGACCCTTTTCAAGGAATCTTAGAATCATTGTTTCCAGCTGGGATTGTTCAAGTGGAAAGACTCGGATCACACAGAGATATAGTAGAAAAACAATCATATTACCTTCCTGTCTTCCCAAAATTTCAATGTGAACCATTAGTTGGTGGCCAAACCAACTGACAGGTATTATGTTTTTAGAAATTTATTCCAAAGACACTATTCCTATAGATTCCAGAGAGCACACAAAGCAGAGCATGTGCTACAGATGCATTTTAGGGTGCAAAGGGCAGGGGATCAAGTAGAGTTAGACAGCTGAGATGCTTAGAAGTAACAGAGCAGCCCTTTCCCTGAAATCTGTAGGCCTTCAAGTGCAAAGAACATTCATAAATTCTATGGAATGTTACCCAAATGGTGGGGGAACGTGAAATTTCAGTAAAGGATTTTCATGGACTACTCCTGCTTTCACCACCTTATGTCCATCAAATGCCCGGGGGGGAGCCCTGAAGCAGAGGAAAGCAGAGAAAGGACGAAGTTGTGCGTATTGTGGAAGGGTCATGGGATGGAGCCAGGACTAGTGGAGTTGTGAGATGCAGAAGAAAGAACTCAAAGTATGGTGGGAGAATTTAACATGATCTCAGCAGAAATCAGCGAAAGGGAGAGAGGGAAGGAGGGTCATAAGCTTTACTAGTTCTGCTCATATAATTTATTTTTTTCCTGTCTGTATTGGTTCTGGCTGAGATGGAGTTCATTTTCCCCACAGCAGCCCTCACAGTGCTGTGCTTGGCATTGGTAGCTAGAAAGGTGTTGATAATAAACCAGCATTTTGGCTACTACTGACCAGCACTGGCACAGCATCAGCACTGTCTCTCAACATATCTGCCCCCCATCAAAAAGCTGAGGGTGGGCAAGATCCTGGGAAGAGACACAACGAGACGAGCTGACCCAAATTATATCCCATATCATATGACATCAAAGCTAAGGAAAGTAGGAGAAAAAGAGAACATTAGTTTTTTATAATGTTTGCCTTTCCAAGCAACCATCAGTCATACTGAAGGCCTGCTTCCCAGGAAGTGGCTGAACACCACTTGCTGTAGAGAATAAACCCTTTTTTTCTCTTTACTTTTGAAAGTGCAAACTTTTACTTTAGTAACCCGCCTTATCTCAACATACAAGTTGTTTTCCATCTTATTTTCTTTCTTCTGTCCAGCTGGAAAGGGCAGTAGTAGAGCAGTTTGGTGGGCACCTGGCATCCAGCTGGTGTCAACCCACCACACTATCCAAAACCCTTTAAAAAACTAGCCAAAGGTCATGAAGAAGGTCATTGTGTTGTGTCCCATAGTGAAACCCTTTAGAACAACAAGAACTTTGTGCATCTTCCTTTTTACAGAAAACAGATAAAGGAGAAAAAGATGATGTACTGCATTAATAAATGGTTGTGGTTCTGTAACTTCTGTCTGTGCTGTCCCTCATGGTCCCTGTCTGGCAGAAGCTGCCAGCACTGGGGCCTGAAGCAGTATAACAGTACAGTTTCTTTCAAGTAACATGATCTATATTTGCCTCGTAAATTGCAGTTTGGATCTTTCAAACGGCAGCTGGTATGATGTTGTTTTCCTGGAAAAGTAATTTTATCTTTCTAAAAAGCCCAAGAATCATGACAGTGGTCTACAAAGTCTCCTTGATACATTGAGGAGGAAATACTTTAGGAGGAATAAACAGACCTTGTGGGACAACAACTTGTTGCACAGCTAGTATTGGCAGCAGGGATTCCATTTTTATGACCACAGATCTCCCTTTAAAGTCTGAAGCCTGCTAGGAAGAGACAGGATCCACCTGTCCAAGAGGGGCAAAGAATTTTTGCCAACAACCTGGCCAACTCATGAGGAACACTTAAAATAGGAATAACAGGGGATGAAAATGACAACCACAATCAAGTGACGAAATGGTGGACAGGGCTGGCAAGCAAACGGTGTCAGCCAATATGGTCAGAAGACACTTCATGATCAACAAAAGAGGTGCAATAGGGGCCCACCCCAAGCGTTAACAGTCAAACAAAGAAGTGCTGACAGAGCTGAGGAAGCTGTCACGCTTTTTCTGTGAAATCAGTACTGTTGAATGCTTCTCTGAAATCCCTGTACACAACTGCATACAGCAAGGGGAACAAATAGGTGGAATTTGAGATCTGTGTGCAATCATGGGGCTGCAGTTTTGTGATGAAGATGTAGTGGTGCAGCTGACTTGGCTGGAGCTCTGCACAGGATTGATAGAGGGGCTTCAGGAAGGACAGGCTGTGATGGGGGCTGGGTGGGGGACAGAATTGTCCTTCACATGAGAGCAGGAGAAATGCATGGAGCTCTGCCTAGGGCTGGATGATGAGCCTGCTGACAGCTCATGGGTTAGGACTAGGGGACAAGTGAGGGTTATGAGGTCATGGTGTGTATCTACTACAAGCTGATCAAGAAGAAAGAAGTAGATAAGGCCTTCTTCAGACAATTGAAAGCAGTCTTACACTGACAGGTACTGTAAAGGGGGCAGGGGGAGGGATGCTGCAAGGACAGCACAGGGGACACAAGCAATCCAGGAAGTCTGAAGTACACTGATGACAAGTTTCTAAACAAGTGATTGAGGAGATGATGAGGGGAGCTATTCTGCTGGACTTCACACTAACAAGAAAGAATGCCAAGGTTGGGGCAGCCTTGGCTACAGTGATTATGAGATAACAGAATTCAGTATCCTGAGAGGAAACTACAAGTAAAAAAGCAGAATGATCACTCTGGAGTTCAGGAGAGCAGACTTTAGCCTTTTCAGGGATCTGCTTGGAAGAATCACATAGGATTCAGCCCTGAAGAGGTGTCCAGCAGACCAGTTAATAATTTCAAGAATCACTTCCTTTTTGCTCAAGAGTTGTCATTTCCATGAGCAGGAAATCAAGGCAAGGTGTCAAGAGGCCTGCACAACAGTACCTTCTCGATGTGTGTGGATACCTGATAGGCAAGTAAAGAAGCTGGAGCCAGGTGCTCCTATCTACTGACAAGACAAGAAACAATGGGCACAAATGGAAACGCAGGAAATTCCATTTAAAGTAAGAAACACCTTTTTTACAGTGAGGGTGGTCAAACTCTAGTGTAGGTTGCCCAGACTGGTTGTGGAGACTCCGTTCTCAGAGATTTTCAGATCCCAGCTGGATACAGTGTGGGGCAGCCAGCTCTGGGTAAGCTGGGAGTTGGACTGGATAATCACCAATGGGCCTTTCCGCCTCAGCTGTCCTGTGATTCTGAGTACCTCCCCCAAGCCTGGCCAGTCCTTCAGTGTAAAAGCCAGCAAGCAAAACAAAACTACATTGCTCCTGGGCTGCAAAATGTTATTTGCAGTGTTTTTTAATGAGATCAGTCTACCGAAGTGCTCTTCTTTTTAACATTTGTCACAACAGATATTATTTTTAGACAATACACATACACATCCTTTTTAAAGTTTAGCCATAAAATTTAACTGGAACTATTTCCTGTGGTAATGGATTCTGCAGGTGAAGTCCACACAATGCAGACAAGTGACACTTCCTTCACTTTTGTCTAAATATAGTGGTCAATAATGCAACTGACCCCACCTAATCCCATGTTGTTTCAGTTTCATGATGCCCCCAAAATACATAGATGTCAATGTCAACAATCCGTTTTAAACCTAGTTCATATCTTTGCTTTTTGTTTTTTAAATTGAAAAAAAAAATGCTTAAACATATGAGAGGAAACAAATCAGAGCAAAATTATGAAATTCCAGGAATTACATTTGGCAGATGTTGTCTATTTTCTGACAAAACAGGCCACATAAGAATGTAAACAACTGAGACAGAGAAGAATTATTTGCTAATAAAACAAGTCTGTGAACAAACTCCCTAGATGATTCTTGCATCTGATAGGTGAAAAACATCAGAATCAAATAGATCCTATCTAGCTGAACAGATTCAGGTTTGAATCTCCTGGAACTACATGTGGGACTAACACCTGAATTTTCATTTTGAAACTTTCCAGTGAGGAACAAAAGAGGAATTCCTAACTTTTCTTAATTACTTGTGCTTTGTGCACACTTGGACCTCATATCTGGCTAGAGCAGGGGAAGGAAAAGCAAAACCAAGAGCAATGAGTTGAATAATGCATAAGCTATATCTAACTCCAATGTCAATTTGGAAAGTCCTGATGTTTCCTGATTTCCAAAGCTACTCAGCATCCCCTCTTTCCCTGGAATGGGTTGAAAGCTGTTAGGCTCTTAATCTTACACATATCCTTCTGCATAAAGTGTGCAAATTTAGTAGCTCAACTTTAGACTTTGAAAAGAGAAAGTGGGAAGTGTGCGAGATTGTTTTAAAGGTTTCCAGCGAATTGACAAATAGACAACATCTGTGAAGTAGCAAAACTAGGTAATATTTAAATGGGGAAAGAAATCATCAATGGTTTCTCTCAAATGTGGCCAAGAGTATCCAGGACTAACAGAGTCATGGGAGCAGAAGAAGAGTAAACAAGAGTGAGCATGGTGTTTAGAGTGTACTGCTGGGAACAGGGAATCCCGGTGTTGGGATCATTTTTGGACTTTGTTCAGTGCCTGTCTAAAGTAAACTGCCTTAAAAAATTCAGGAAACAAGGGCCAGAGCCTACAGCTCTCTCCTGGTGTTTTTATCTGCAGCAGAATTAGTAACAGCAGCACTGCCACCACTATTTCCCCTTTGACTTTTCTTCTGTAAGAAAGCATTTACAACCACTGAACCCAGCTCTAGCTTGGAATCCTTGGATCCTTACCAGAACACAAAAATGTGGAGAAAATATGTATCTAGATGCTAAGTTTATCGACAAATGAACTAACTTCATGCGAATATATACAAAACTTAATTGCTTAAGTGGTATCTCAGACACTTGAATGGTTTGGGTAGGAAAATTTAATCTAATTTTTCTTTAGTTTCCTAAAAGTTTTTTTTGTAAGTCACTCTTCAACCTGTTTAAAAATGCTACCAGAATAACCACAGTTAGAAAACTTAATCAACATTCAGATACCTGAAAGAGTGATTTGATTTTCAGAGATGCTAAGTAGCCAAAGTCAAATTTGCATCTCCTACTGAGAGCAGGGTCTAGCTATATATTTGCATGTTAGGCAGAGGATGGCATCAGCATTTAACATTGCACATATGCCACTGGATTTCCAGTCATAAGCTTTTTAGGAAAATAAGGTGTATGACATATGGTAACAGTTTAGGAAGAAGGGGAAAGTGGTAAAAGAGAACATGAAAAATAATGGGAACCAGATTTGTGCTACTGGTAAGCAGCTGGATAATAAAACTATTATCTTTTTCTTATATAGAAGGAATCCCTGCATTAAAAAAAAAAAAAAAAAAAAAAAAAAAAAAAGTCTTTTTATGGTTTATTTAGCATTAATTTCCCAACAGGATAATATAACTTCCAATTAAGCAGCAGATGCATACAATATCAGATATTTCCCAATAGTCTTATATTCTTCCCTTTAAGCCTTGGCTTTCCCTCCACTTTCCTTTATCATGTAGCCCTAGTCCAATACTCTGTCGCATTTTAAAAACACCTTTAACTCAACATAGCTCATCAGCTTTAACCTCCATCTTTTACTTTTTCAGCTTTCATCTCAGTGCCAGTGTCTGGAGTTCTTCAATCCTATGTATTCCAAGTCTGCTAGTTTCTCAAATTTTTGCTATCAAAAGACTCTTAAAAACCAAAGCTGAGAAGCATGTTTACCTCTTCTCCCTTCCTGACCTACCAATGTTGTTGTTAACATCAGCAGTGCTTTTTTCCTACCTCCTGTTCTTTCTTGGATTTTATGCTTCTTTCCTGTTTAGCTGTCCTTCCACTCTCACTTTTTCCTTAAGGTCCTTTTTGTTACTTCCCTTTTCGCTCTTCCTTTGATATCTGTATTGTCTCTTGCCCCTCATCCTCTTCTGCTCTGCAGTGATCTCCTCCATCAAACCAAATTCTGGTCGCATGTCAACCAAATCTCAGAAAACTATAGATTTTACTTGACCTCCAGTTGATCTGTGCAAACCCAAATTTTAGCCTCTGTCTTTGACATTTTCTCAGGGATGTGTAGATGTCAGCTCCATTGTCTAGCTGTCATTATTAAAACAGACCACATAACATTCTGTACAATGTTCCTTTTCTGAGTTTCTGTGGAAAATATTACCATTTAGCCTTCTGTTTTGGCATGTCACCATGCACAATCTTCAATTGCAGCCATGGCCAGAGCTTCACATCAGGATAACCATAGTGAGAATTCCTATGACCTCCTGGAAGCATCTTGATTCATGTTGTGCCTTGGCTAGCACAGCATCCTTTTTCCTGGTGCAAGTGAAGACAGTTTTTTACTTGCATATGTAATCAATCATTTCACTTGCCTTCAGTTTTGACCATGTGTATTCGAGTAGAATTCAATGTGGGTATTTTTGGTCTGCGTTTGGCCCAGCCACCTGTGAGAAGCTGGGTTTTCTCATGCCAAGTGATGGCCCTCCAAAGGCATTTGAAGGAGAAAGAGAGGAGGAGGAGTATGAAGTAAACCCCCAGACTCAATTAAGGAAGACCCTCTGAAATGGACTGCACAGGTGCAGAGAGACACATGCAAGTGCAGAGAAGTATTGATTATGTAACATGAAGGGCAGTGCCAAATACCTTTGCCTGGGCGGCACTGGCCACATCACTCAGGTAAATGTCATTTTGGCCAAATAGATAAAAGGCAGATGGCTCGTGTTTTGGGGCTCGCTCGCTTCACATGACAGGCTAATATTGCCTTGGCGGGGACCCCCACTGTCACCTGTGAGCCAGCTGACCCTTGAGGATGCAGCCACTGCTAGGGAAGTTTGGGCATTCCAGGGGTCGGTGAAACAACTCCATGGATGACACCTGGGCAATTTGGGTGTTTACACCTGGGGGCTTATTTTTCTCTTCTCTCTCTATTGGGTTACTTTCCTGTTTACTTGGCCACCTTGGGTAATAAAACTGCTGTTTGGGTTAAGTGTTCTGCGATGTCTCAGTTTCAACTTCCACGTCCCTTTGGACCCCTATTCTCCCTAGAACACCATGTCTCTGCTCTCCTTTACTATGATATCAAACATAAACTTCTTCCTTTTCAAATCCAATTATGTACCAGTCTTGCTATTTCTGCTCCACATACGTATAATTCACCTATCTTAAAACTCGTAGTTTCTCAAGTCTGTGGGAAGAGTATACATATAAAAAGATATGATCTCATTTTTCAAAAATTAGCCTAAAGTTTCATGTTTTTCTAGTGATTACACATTTTTGCATAAAGATTTCAGATATGCAATTGCCTCTGTAAAAAAAAAAAAAAAATTATAGGTAATCATTTATATGCAATAACTAGCAATATACACTCATTTTTTATGCCATGAGTCATTATCCATTATTAGTTTTTGCAAAAGAAAATATTTTTTTAAAAAAAATTCCGTTCTGGCATCATTATTTTTTGTTCACAAAGAATTGTTGTCAGGTTTTTAGACTCAGTTCTACAGATATCCTTCTCCATATGTGGGTTGTTTGTTTTTTTTCCAGAATTCCATCTCTTCATGGAAGTCTTCCTCCCACTTGGAAGCTAAGATCAACCAAAATACAGGTATGTCCAACATTCACAGTATGCTCAATAGTTCATCATAATACTCTAAATTCCCTTCTCATGTTGGTCGCTTTACCCAACACACCTTATGAATGTAACATTTTAATATGATCTCTACTCTCCAAATAAACTATGTGATAAAGTACCTTGTTCTTTTTGGTTTAGAATGATTCAAACTTTCTAAAAGACAACTAAGGAGTTACTGGGTTACCAGAATAAACCAATGAATAGGGACAACTGCTATTACCAAAGTCCTGTTATGTTAAAACATCCTTATCCTTTATCTGTCATAAGCTTCAAAAATTTACAAAAGAAATTTCCTATAAAGGACACATGAAAATACAAAGGGATTTGTGGATTTTTGTTGATCTCTTAATTTTTCTCTTGGCTCTTTTCCTCTGAGGTTTTCAAACATTTTTTGGACCTTGTGTGCCCATATAAAGTGTCTTAGTAATGGACTTAAAAGGATGATGGTTCAGTGGTTGATTTTGTCATAGCATTACCCTTGTCATTTCCCTAACAAGTTCGACTTTGCAAAAATAACAACATGCTTCTACTAATTTGGCACAAGCCAGTTCCATGACTGTAAACCAGTCACTGTGCTGCCATTCAGACTGAAATTAGATTAAAGAAGTGACGTGGGGACATCAAAATAAATGATGGAAAATAAGAACAAATAAGAATTCCAGTAAAATAACAGTATAAGAATGTTATGTCTTGTCTTAAGTGGATTAGTGGAAGATAAAAATATTGTCATTAAAAAACAGCTGATGCTGTATGGAAAAGTTTGAAAAGCATTCTGTTTAGAAGTAGTCATACACAAACAACTCTTTTCCCCCACTCCTTAGTGCCATCACAGTTTGTGTACAGTCAGGAGAGGCCAAACACACAAATGCTGACTTTGGGCCCTTTGGTGATGACTCTCAAGTCTGTTCTTAAACTATGCTGGAATAATGGTCCCAGATGGACTGGATTTTCCTCCCACTGCTGGGTTTTCAGAGCTGTCAGCATGATCTTTAAATTCATGTCACGATCAGTTTTCTCAGATCATTGAGAGCCTAGATGACAAATATGTTTTAAACTTTTTCGGAACTGATATATATGCATTCTAATAGCTGTGCAGTACTAGTAATCACTTACAATCAGTTATAATCATGAAGCAAATGCATATGGATGGATTATTTAAAAATCGACATTTTAAATAAATTACCATGAATTGCAGATACTGAGCTGAATTGCACAATGTGCAGTACTGAATGCAAACCCTACTTTCCAAAATAAAGATACCTGTAAACCTGTGACACACCTTTTTTACACAATGAACCATGCAGGCACGAAGCATAAGTTTCCATTTTAACATGTGGATGCTTGAGATAAATGGAAACATACTGTAGGCAACTTGTATGACAAGTGTAAATAAAAATCACAATGTACTGAGAATTACATTGTGCTGTGAAGGAACTCCCTGGTTATACGCAGAAATAAACCAATGCAGGAATCACAGGATTTGAAGTTACCTGCTGCTCAGATTTGGCTTGTTAATTTCTCATTATTATATTGATGTCTCATTGGCAGAGAACTTGCACATTTTCTCTGTTCAATAAAACCACATTTTCATATCCAATGTAAGAAATATTTTCATATCCACTGTAATATAGATACCTTCTATTATTGTATCATACCTCTAACACAAAAGGCTTTAGCTTTAAGTGACCAGAGCTGAACCCAAAAGTAAATTTAAATAATAAGTTGCCATTTTAACATATATGGTGTATGACAGTGCATACTATATTGCAAGTATTGGTTAGTTGCATGAAAGTGTTTGTATGAAAAAATAGTAGCTATACTAGAAAATATCTGACTGAAAAACTTTGATTTTATCTCCCATCAGAACCTCATAAACTGTTTCCCACAAGATCCATGGAATTTAACTGGTGGGAATAAGAAGCACATAAGAATACAAACAAAAATATAACACAGTTATAGAAATCAGACAACTAAGGATTTATTTTTTTTTAATATTTGGGGGTTTAAAGAGTATTATACCATATGTAAGTATCATAAAAGGTATATCTGGGGAGTATTATTAGTGATTTCCCCTGCTATCCAAAGACATTGTTCACACACTCCTCTCATTCCAGACTGACAAGAATGAAAGCACATCTGATAGCTTTATCTGCAAAAGCAGCCCATTGAAGGGAGTAGTGGCGCTAGGTTTCCTACTAACAATCTGCTGGTGTACCTCTACACAGCCACGGAGGAGCCATTTCTAGGCATCAACAGGTAGTCTTTGTGCTCACTCAGCCTATGATTTTTCTTCTGCTAGTGCCAGAATAAATACATTTCCAAGAGCCTCTAACATTTGAAGGGAATTTTTGAAACAACAAGTCATTTCTCAGAGTTGCAGTGTAAGTTGGAAGAGAGGTAGAACACCCTTGGGGAGTCAAAGCTAAGAAAAATGCACCAGAGTAGTACTTTGGCAAACGTTCCACATCACTGCAGCCAAATTAACTCCCTGTTTTCTGTGCTTTCTTTCAATACAGTGGTGCTGGACATAATTCCAGACTGTTTCTTCAATTGTCAGAGATGTCAAAGCACATCTTGAAGGTCTGATGCACAGAAAGATACAGTCTTGTTCACAGAAAGATACAGTCTTGTTCTACTTTATATAATCTTGCAGAAATGCTTTAAACCTCTGTTACATGTCTTACTTGTAAATCAGTTTCCAGATTCCATTTTCCTTTCACCTTTCTTGTACGCCTCCCCTGTTGAGTTCACTCTTCATTCTTTGCCAAAGCCTCTGTGCTTGGAGACTGTGCTCTCATGATCACACTGCTAACACTCTGACCAAAAGCTAACCAACAGTAAAAGCTGTCATTCATCTTTGAACCTCAGTCCTTTCCCCTGAAGTGCAAGTTTTCTTTGGCTATCCAAGACTGAAATCCCTATTTCCTTAAAGTGAAATTGTGACAGATAAAATTGTGCATTCTGTCACTCTGTAGCCGAGTGCCTGAAAAAAGCAATGGACATCTTGAATGTTGTGGCTTACCCTGTAACAGACAAATAGAAGAGGGACCTTTAATTGGCAGAGGTGAAGTCATATTTGTCATGTAAGCTAGTATATATCTTACAAAATGTACATATTCATATGGCATTCTCTTCTTGATAATTATTGGGAAAAGCTTAAATATATCATACCATGTTTAAGATGCCATGAGGAACTGGTTTTATCCACCCTTTCACTCTCTCTGCCTCCTCTTCCTTTCATTTTGACTGATTGCTGAAGCGTCAGCCTTAATAAATCTTCTCTTCACTTTACATAGTTGTCCTGTTGTCCAGTATCCAGGAAGCAGCACAAAGCATGATTTTGCCAAGTCACGATATCCTCACATCGTGTGAGTGGAAGAGTTTCCTGGGGAGAAGGATAAGCAAAATTGCATTACTAGATCTCCCAAACTTTAAGCTTAGCAACAGCTTTGTCCCAGAGAAAATTATTCAGTTTGAGCTTGCCTAATGAATAATGCAGGGAGACTTGAAGTACCAGACAATCTTCTTGCCATTTTTGGATGCTAAGTTACCCAAGACAAAAAGTAAGATGCTAGTTTTGTAAACAGCTATTCTTTGGTAAACGTTTTGGAACGCCTCCTTTTTTCACCCATAAGTGAAAAAAATCTTCATTGTGCCTGTAAAAATAAAACAGCCTTAGCAGAGAAAGACTGTGTTAACCTCCTTCAGAGAAAAAGCCAGAACAATTCTGAGATGTGCTTTGAATTGGGACATAAAAAAAGAGATTCTTGGATTTGGTCTCCAGGGCAAAATTTTGCCAGCATTCAAAATCATTGCATACCCTACTTAAACAGTTTTGCTGATTAAATTGAGATAATGCAAGGAAAGACCACCAAATCATAACACGAAGGTTGCTGGAATTAATCAGACTCTTTCTCTAAATAGGTTGAAATTTTCCTTCTTGAAGATTTGTTATGAGGAGCTGTGTCTTGAAACTGTAAGACTCGTCATTGTTGCTTTCAGTCTGTGCTGAAACTGTGCATAGGCCAGCCTGCTTGGCAATAGGAGCACAAAGATAGGTAGAGTGTGTCATTGAGAAAAGACATCTTCACCCTCACCTCAGAGAAGCAAGGTCGTGTCAAGATCATCTCAAAAAGAGATGACATCATATGGGCCATGTTTTTTTGACCCAGACCTCTATTTAACTGGAGTGTATTTCTAAGCGCGGGGCAGAGCACACTGCAGGGGTGTTCCATGGCTTAGCATTCAGTGTTCCTAATCCTGAATCAAAAGCTTACTTTGAACAGCTCTCACACTAAAATTTCATGCACCACTTGCACAGCGTTGGCGGAGCTACACTAGTTTTTAGGGAACTGATGCCAGCATTCCTGTCTAGAAACATCCTGAGCCATAAGTTAACTAACAAGTTCATATTGTTGCTTGTTCTAATAACTACGATTTCTTTTCTCTACGGATTTTGGCTGTGCCACCAAATTACTGGAATGTGCTGACAGGACATCCAGTACACTGCAAGTGAAACATTCAATGCATTGTAAGAAGAACTGGTCTCATGAGATATTACAGCAGCTGTTACACTCCAGCACTATTTTGGTTTATAAGAAAACCTATATCTGGCAAGGCATTCTGAACACATTCAGGACACATGCTGAAGACTTTGAAAGCTGTTGGCACTGGGCAACGTGGCACACGTGCTTGACTGATCTTCACTGCTTTAAAACTTGTGACTTCAGTTGCAGTTAATCCTGATCTACAGCTTGATTCTGTACCCATGTTTTTTTGTTTGCATGTTTGGTTTTTTACATGTTGATCATTCAAGTCACAATAGAATAAGGCCTGATAACATCTTTGGATAGGCATTTCTGAAAAAGACTAACCCTTCGATGGTACATTCTCTAGGCATGAGGATGTTTTTCAGCTTTGCCACCTACATTAAGGTTCATCTCAGGATTTTGGAGGTTCTCAGATTTCTTTCAGATGACTGAATTCTTTGAGTTAGCTTGAAGGCAGTTCTTTCTGTATAACTATTATAGCTAGAAAATCTGGTTTAAACTCATTTTCATCACAGTTAATCCAAAGCAATTTTTAAGAACCGGAAATGGAAGCTCCTTATTCATCTTAAAAAAAAAAAAAAAAATACATGGAAAGTTCTGGGAACGGATTTTCTTATTTTTTCCTTTCCTTTTGGCAAATGTAAGACTTCCTTAAAGCAATCCATTAAAAATTTCAAATTTCAATACTGCTTTTACTACTTTTCTGGACACACCTTAAAGGAAACTTGTTCCTCAAATAGCATTGAACATCTTTTCCCATGAATGTAGACTCCTTTCAAGTATCTCAAACTACATGACTCCAAAAATCACACTAAAACTGACTAAAAGGGATTGAAATATTTTGAGTCTCTTTATCTTTAGACTACTTCTTTAAAGGAGAAGACATCTTCAAAATTACTGTAAGATGTCTGTTACTAGGCAACTTATAGAAACCTTATTGGAACAGTCTTAGGAAAGAAAGTTCACTGTAGTTATTTGCACTGGCTGCAAATTTAGTTTGAATTTCTGATTTCATGTTTTTTGTTGCTGGATTGGATTTTTAATTGAATATATTTCTTTTGAGTTTAGAAACTCTAGATGTGTGAGTCTTTGAGTATTGGAACTGTAAACTCCAGGGCTTACCCCAATAAATATCTTGGGTCTCTAATATACAGTGTAGCATCAGATGATGTAGAAGAACTGTTGTGCTCAGTGATCACTGAATCAAGAAGTTATAAGAAATCAAAAGCTTACTGTCTCTGTCTGTCTCCAAGATCAATAAACGCTGTCCAGGAAACTCAGCTTTAAAGACAGAGTTAACAATACCACTTCCTTTTAAGCCTGAAACAAATGCAGCATACTGGGTGTATGTACATGGTGGAACAAACACAAATCAGAATTATTTAATATTGAAAAGGAAAAAATTAATTTCCAATTACCTTACTTGCAGGCAAGGAGACAGTTCAAGGAGCATGTGTTCTTCTCATTATTGTTGTTGCAAATTGTTCATTTTGTTCACCAACAACTGTTCAATTGTTCACTCGGAGAGTACCAGAAGACTCCTCAGGTTCTGAAGCAATATCATCAACCAGTTTCAATGAGCTGAACTGCCCAAACAGAAGGGTATAGTCATGTCCCCAACAGTCAATTAACAGAGAATTAAAGAGTGGTTCCATTACAACAAATGAATGAAAATCATGCTTCAGTATGTAGAGTAACTTGTTTTCCACACCAGTTATGTGATAATGTTGGTTAACCCTCGCAAGCAGCTCAGCCCCACACAGTCACTTATTCACTCCCCCAAAGTGGGGTGGGGGAGACAATCAGAAAATTAAAAGCAAGAAAACCTGTGGGTTGAGATAAAAACAGTTTAATAGATAAGGAAAAGCTAAATATGAAAGCACAATAAGGAACTCATTCACTGCTTCCCATGGGCAGGCAGGCGTTCAGCCATCTCCAGGAAAACAGGGCTCCATCATGTGTAATGGTTACTTGGAAAGACAAACTCCATCACTCTAAACATCACATATTTACACAGTCCTCCTTCTTCTTTCCCCAGCTTTATACACTGAGCATGGTGCCATATGGTCTGGAATATCCCTTTGACCAGTTGAGATCAGCTGTCCTGGCCATGTCCCCTCTCAACTTCTTGTGCACCCCCAGCTGGTGCAGTGAGGTGAGAAGCAAAAAAGGCCCTCACTCTATGTAAGCACTGCCCAGCAATAGCTGACACATCCCTCAATTATCAACATTGTTTCCAGCACATGCAAAACCATACCAGCTACTACGAAGAATATAGCTATCCCAGCCAAAAGCAGTACAGGCAAGCAGTGAATATTCCTAGCTATTGATCTGCTGCATCACTAAGAGCTATGCCAGAAGTGCTGGGAAGGGACCAAAAATCACTCCCTCTACATTAAAAGTATTCTCTTGAATAAAAATATTTGATAATCATTCCTTTGCTCATACATAGGGATTTGGAAAATATGGTCACATGTGTAGTAAATGAAACTTCAATTAAATTTAGTCACTTCAGCTTTTGGAGGAGTAGCAGTTCATCTCAGAAGAGCCAAATGTAAGAAATTACATGGTGAAGGTTTCTGTAGAACATTTTTGTTGAAGTTTTGGGCTCTCAAACTCTTCAGGAGTGCTCTAATCTAGTTCTTTTCTCTGAAACAACGGATAAAGAATACATAATCAGAAAAATCAGATAAGATGCAAAATTCCACATGTATTCTTTCCTCCATTTGCAAAGCTGACATCTATTCAACATGGTCAGCCTACCTTGCTTAAAATATTTACTTTTCTATATTCATATACTGGTGTCTGTATTAGTTATTGTAATTCGTGTATGCAGTTTAGTCTTGTAATTTGTACATTTTCTAGAATAAACAGATTTATATTGGAGAAGGATATATGAGAAGTGAACTGTCTGTGTAATATATGTAATAAATGTAGTGCTGTTCCTTCAAAGTGGGCTGAAGGTGCTGTGCAAGCTAAACAACTGCACTAGAACCAGTTTATCCTGCACCATCCCACTAACCTCAGTGAAGAAAGACAACTCTGCACAGCATATAAAAGAGAGAATTATAATAAAATATAAACCAAGTCCTACTCGTAGGTTCAGTAACTTCAATAAGAGAAAGTGATTCTTCTAGTCCTGAAAGAGTAAATAATTTTCTATATCCAAGATTTTTACTCATTTTGTAAAGCTGACAGTAGTTGTGTCAATTACTAATATCTAATATTTTCTAGTTTGTAATATGTGATGCATTGCCATGCAGAAGTGTCTCAATTTACACACAGAAGACTATAATTATATATATTTCCATCCAAACCTGTTACCTTGGCTAATATTTCTGGTTTATGGTATATAAGAAAGGGTCTCAGATACATTTACAAAAAAATCAATACTGTTCTCACACCACTAAAATAAATCTATCTTATGAAGCCTGAACAAGGCAGAGTAAAATAATATTAGTGAAAGTATCAAAATACTCACATAAGCACAGATTTGGATGATGAAAAGAGCAAAGAGCTAAGTCAGCCTTTTGGGCACAACCCTATTCTTTAGGATATTGGTTGCAGTTAAACATATTGTGGTGTGTAATAGAGTTGATTTGCAGTCTTGGTCACTTGGATGTCTCCAGTGTTGTTCAAATTTTGCCTTTTGGTCATTTTCCTACAGAATGAACTTCCACAAGAAATGTGCAGTGCTCATCATTGTTGGTGTTCTTTTTCCCATTATCTCTGCTAAATGGATAAGGACTACATATTTCATTTAATTTCTGAGAGCATCACCCCACAAGTCAGAGATATTTTTTTAAATCCTCTGATATCTGCAAAGCGAGTACCTCAAGGGTCCTGTACCAGGTTACCACAACATTAAGCCTGCCTTTCCATTTTTCTAACTTGTGATATTATCCAAGGCTAGTTAATGAGTTTCCAATGAATGAGTTCTGAAGTAGGACAAATTTTCTAAAGCCTCAAGCTCCATTTTTCTACTCTCAGAAGAGAAGGCAGACCTACGGACATCTTCTGGTCTTCGCAGTTTCTAGAAATCACCTTTAGTTTTAGACAATTTTTAATTTTTGGCATTAACTCTGTGAATGAAACTGGTTCCCAGAAACATAAAATCCAGATAGCTCAATTTAGTCTGTGATATTGTCCAAAAATAAACAAATTGACATGAAAAGACTTCTGAGGATATAGCTTAATTTTAGTACATCTGTTCAGCTTCTCAGAGCAGGCACATCCCCTGGTATCTCTTGAATTTTATTAAATTCTGCAGATGCTGAATACCCCTTCTGCACTCCTCACTGAAAGTGAGAAAAGCTAAATAGTCATTGAGGTTATTGACACTGTCTCAGTGCCTCACATGGAAAGCACTGATGATGAGCCCCAGTGGGGATTGCAGGGGTTGCCACTTGGCAGCCTGAACTCCTGTTTCTAGGAGAAAAATACTGGGATCATGGGGGGCAACCGTTCATTTCACACCACTTGACCACACCTGGTGCACCACACTGAGCATTGGCAGGGCGAAACAAGGTTTTTCTGCTGGGAACTTGTTGGAGCTTGACTCATGCCTTCACCTTGGCTGTGCAACACATTTCTGTTGCAGAGTCTCCAGGGAATTCCCACACCCAGTTAAAAAAAAAACACCAGCAAGCTTCCTTCCCAGACTTCACTGTGATTTTTCCCTATATGTTTTGCTAGTTTGCATGTTGGCTCTTCTTGCCTAACAACTTTGCTTACAGAAACTATTCTCATTTCATCTGAGGTCACCTACACTAAAATCTGCCTGAATGGACATGATTCAGTGGAACAGGCTTTCAAGAGACAGTTGTTTTGCAATTAGCATTCAAAGGAGAGTGATTTAAGAAAAGATACAGTTGACATTTTACCCCTCTGCACGTGGTAAAACCAAAAGACATGACTGTATCCTTAGATATAAAAGCAGTCCCAGAAGCATGATGAATATGATGTTGGGAAACAACATGTTTCCTTCATTTGCTTGTAGCATTTGAACCACAAATGAAACCCTAAGCTTAATAAGATATTTATCAATAATCCATATAAAAACAAAACAAAAAAAATTATCAATTTAGTGTGAATAGGTAACATGACAGAGTCAGTAGAAATTGATAGGGTTGCTGGAATTGTGTCCTGTTAGAAGATACATCTATGCTATCAATTTTGTGCAGTTCCCACTTTGTTTGAGGTCTGAAGGCAAGAGGGAAATGCAGAGATCCTTCTGCAGAAGAAGTGGGATGCAGGCAAGAGGAGGGTTTGGTAACCATGATGCCTAAAATCCTGGAAGATAGGCACTCAGAACAACATTAGTGGAGATAGATAAGTGTTTTTATTTAGAAGCTTCTAGGTGCACACCAGAAGTATGCGCACCTGTGATTCAGTGATGTTACAGCTTTTATAACTACCGGTAATTAGCATATATGATATCTAAAACCAACCTGCAGTACTGATTTCCCCTGGTGCCCACCCTCAAAAAGCTAAGAACTGCCCCTTGGAGCCTCTCCAAGGGCTCCAGGCCTTCTCTTCTCTTCTCTTTTGTCTTCAAGCTATCTTGCAGGTGGTTCTTGAAAATACTGTGTCCTTGGCAAAACTCAGAAACATGTGAGAAAGTGCCCAGCGATCTCTAAAACCCACCTATTACGTGAGCAATCCAAGAAAACCTACATAATCCTAAAAATTCTAGAAAATCTACAAAACAGACTGAAATCTTTAGGCATCAACCCAGTGCCCACCAACAGGCAGCAGAGATGTGTGGTTAAAATACTGCCCTCCAGACCATTTTCAGCAGGTAACATGCTGTCCTTGGGCCTTCAGTGTCCTGAGCCTGACATCAGTTCCCTGACAATATCACCTCACAGTGGCACAATCACTTTTGTGGCTCACAATTTTATCAGACTTCAACCATTTCTTCATCTGAGCTCAAAGCCCATCTTTCCACATCAGGCATCCCCTGGGCAACCCACTAACATTTCTTTCCCAGTTCTTGAGCTAATCTTTGCCTCTGTTCCCTCCATCCACATCTCAGTTCTCATCCCAAACTCCTTGTTGAACCAATTGTAAGCATTGGGTTTGCCTTAGGCAGCCAATTTTTATTTTTTTCCTAACACTTTGATAATTTCCAAAAACTAAGTTTCTTGGGGGAGAGTCAGTTTTTTCCAGTTTTTGATATCTTCACTTTGTAACACTCACTGCTCCATGGATTGAAGCTGTAACTTGTAAATCCTAGTCAGTGGCACAGCCCCTCTGACTGGGGACATGCAATTCCTGCCTTTGCAAAAATCTGCTTAACCTTGTTCAAGTCTCTCACAAATCCTCCTGCTGACCAGACCAAAGAAAAAAGATGGTATTAACCCAGAAAAACTAAAACCTGAGCATGCTGTTGTTAATGGAGGGTTAGCTTCCCTGATGCAGGGTAGGAACAGGATCCCAGACTCTCTTGAGCTTGCAGTGATTTTCTTCTGGCATCCAACCTGAATCTAAGAGAGAGCTGGCTGATTTGAAGAACTAGGGTTGCTCATAATAGGTGAGGGAAAGGAGTCAGTGACCCCATGTAGTGACAGTGGGACCAGACATGGCAAGAACTAGAAGATAAAAGCAGAGGGGCTGGGTGGGAGTGGGGGTGGGGGAATCAGTGAACCCAAGGTTTGGATGAAGAACTATGATAGAAAAAGAGGTTGGGATCAGAAAATTAAGACAACAGAAGATAGAGGAAAACTGTATTGGGTTTGCATGGCAAGGTTTTGGTAGTCAGGGGGCTGCGGGAGTGGCTTGTGAGAAAAGACATCAAAAGCTGCTTCAATGTGCAACAGAAAGAGACTTAGCTCAAAGAAAGACCAAAGCGAAGCACATCAGCAGAGTTGGCAACACCTCTGTGATAGCATATTTAGGAAATGATAAAAAAGATGTACAGCACCAGCCAGGAGAGAAGAGTGAGAACATATGAGTAATATCTTTGCAGACCCAAAGGTCAATGAATAAGGAGTGGGACGAAGTGCTTTGGGCACCAAAGCAGATTCCTCTGTAGCCCATGGTGCAGACCATGTTGAGGCAGCCTGTACCCCTGCAGCCCATGGATGTCCACAGGGGGGCAGATACCCACCTTGTAGCTCACAGAGGATCCCCCAGTAGAGCAGGTGGATGTGCCCTGCAGGAAGCTGCAGCCTGTGGAGAACTCATGCTGGGGCAGAATCCTAGCAGAATCTGTGGCCCATGGAGAGAAGCCCATGCTGGAGCAGATTTTCCCCACACTGAAGAAGAGGAAGAGTGTGATGAGGAAGACACAGTAAAGAAAAAGTGTTATGAGTTGACTGTAACACCCATTTCCCAACCCTTCTGCACCACTTGGAGAAGGAGGTAGAAGAGTTGGGAATACAGATGAGCCTGGGAAGAAGGGAGGGGTGAGGGGTATTTTTAGATTTGTTCCTATTTGTCATTATCTTACTTTATCTATAAATAAAATTAATTTCCACAAGTCAAGTCTGTTTTGTCCATTATGGTAATTGCTGTGTGATCACCCTATCCTTCTGTTGACCCACAAACTTTTTGTTGTATTTTGTCTCCCCTGTCCAGTTGAAGAGGAGAGTGACACAGCGACTTGGTGGGCACCTGGCAGCCAGCCAAGATCAACCCACTACAAAGACTAACAATGTATTAGAAATCTGGGAACATTTTCAAATAATGATGAACTTTAAAGAGGAATCCACATGAAAATCTGATAAGTGTGCTCTTAATTAGATTTTTTAAAAAATATAAATGCATTAACTAATGAGAATAGAATAAAAGCATGAGTAGTCAGAGTAAATAAGCAAGTATAAACACTGACTGAGCCAAAGCTGCTCTGAATAATTAGTGTCATCACTAAGACATCCAAGATGATTGAGTCCAACTTTTAACTGAACAACCACCATGCCGATTAAACCATAGCACTAAGTTCCAAATCCAGTCATTTCTTGAACACTTCCAGGGTTGGTGACTCCATCACTTCCCTGCACAGCCCCTTCAAATGCTTAATCAACGTTTCAGTGAATAAATTTTCTGATTTTCAATCTGAACTTTAATTCTTCCAAAACTTTTCAAAATATATTGTATTTATATTATTACTAAGAGTTTACTTGAAGAAATAAATACGTATATATACATTAATGTAGTAGCTACATAGAAGAGTTAGGAATAAGAGTAAATGACAAAATGGATTATAAAGTAATATTTGCTCAACTGTCTTAATTGCATAATTGCATCCCAGATGAATATCAGGTTATCAGCTTTTACTGCCTCTACAATGGGGCAAGGTTACTTATGATTCACTATTAGGAAAATCCTAACACCCATTAAAAAGTTTACACTGGCATGGTCTGTTGTTGAAACGAAAACAAAACCTGCATGGAATCTTAATGCCCTCACAGAATCACAGAATGGGTAAGGTCAGAAGGGACCACAGTGTGTCATTTGGCCCAACCTCCCTGCTCAATCAGAGTCATCCTAGAGCAGATGGCGTAGGATTGCATCCAAAGAGACAGTTCTTGAGTATTTCCAATGAGGGAAACTTCACAGATTCAGGGCAATCTGTTCCAGTGAGCGGTCACTAGCACAGTAATGAAGCTCTTCCTCATCTTCAGATGGAATATCCTGTGCATCAGTTTCTGCCCCCCTCTCCTTTCCCTAACATATTGGGGTTTTTTAATATGAAATCACATATTTGATTACATCATTAGAAATTAGCTCTCTAAACAGCAATAGAAAACAATTTTCTTCCCCGATTTACATAGTGCATTTCATGAATGGAGTTAGACAAAAAGTGAAATTCATTTAAATAATAGGCATTTTGCATCTGGAATCTTTTGATACTATTCTGTCTCATTTTCCAAATTCTCCCCTCCCCTCCCCTCCCCTCCCCTCCCCTC
>JAWWEE010000105.1:64759964-64796808 GCA_035221455.1 Xenops minutus | reverse complement strand
TCTCTCTTCTTCATTCTTTCCTTGCTGATGATGTAAATAGGTGTTTGTGTGGGTCTAGTTTCTACACTACGCTACCCCTGATCTTAGCTAAAATGCCAAGAAGTGGCCAATAGTTTTCTAAAGATTTATGTCTGATGTTTGACTGTCAGTTCAAATTAAACATTTCAGTTTGGTTATAAAAGAGCTGCTTCTTCTCCTCTATCTAATTATCTGAGCTTACATTGTAACTTTTCCTTCAGACAATATTCTTAGAGCTTTCTTTTATCTTGACCATCCTAATGCCAAAAACCTTTTGTGATTTACTCCATTGGTGTATTTATTTGATGACAGATTACATGTTTTGAATTTATTATGGACAATTAGAGAGTTTGACATAGAAAAGCTCAGGCAATATGAAGAGATGAAAGTAAACTGGAAAAACAATTAATTTGCCTCCACTCTAGATCCCTGTGTTGGTTTATTTGTGATATTACCTTCAGATTACTATTAGATATAGTCCAAGAATGCTTTAAAATTATGCTTGGAAAGCTAAAAGAGGCTAAGGAGAGATTGCTGGAAGATAAGTAAGGTGACAATGGTGAAGAAGAAAAGCAAGAAAAGGAGAAACATAGTGGAGTGAAGCAGCAGGAGCAAGGTAGGGATCTTGGAGAGGGGTAACTGTCTCTAAACTGATTGCAGACTTCTCATTAAAGTTGCTGTGTTTCCTGAAGACACCTCTGTGTTTTCAGAGGCCTTTTCTGAGCACAGGGTGCAAATCCCTATGCTGCAACAGAAAGCTGCATGATCATGGCCAGCAACACTCACTTCTGAAGCTACAGAAGTGATAAGTGATAAGCGCTTCCGAAGAAACAGCAATAGCATTCATTACTTGGTTCAGATGCCTAGAAATAGATCGCACATCACCTGAGCCTTGCACGATGCCGGTACTTGTCATTAATTGTCTCCACAAAGGGACACATTTCTGCCTGTGACTAGAAACATCCTATGATACAGCTGTGTAACAGGTGGCAAAGATTGCAAATGTTTTGTCTTCTCCTCCCAACTGATTTCACCAAATGATGAAACTAGGCACATGGATTCAAGTAATTTGGAGAAACCACAGGAAAACGCCTTTACCACAGGCTGCCCTGCTCTGATTTGTCCCAAGGAATGGATGCTGTGCTTTAAGCAGCTGATTATTCAGCAGCTGGATAGCATGCTGCTGACAAGCTAGCTGATTAGTTATTAACTGTTATTTCACTCATTTTTATTTTACAAGTGCCACATTACACCCATATTTACTAATCCTGTTGTTAATCCCCTGGCAATTTAAAATGAGTTGAATCCATGAGCTGATAATTCTTAAGAGCTGTAATACCCAAGTATTGCAGATATAGCAGGCTTTTTATTTGGTTTAGAAATTACTCAGAAGAGCTCTCACTCAACAGCAGGTTCCAAATGTCTAAAGAAATAACATAGTTCAGATGGCATTTGTAGCTGCTATTGTGGTGTCATTGGTGATTTCTTTTTCTTAAAATGTAGAGTTCATCGTACTAATGGTAAGTGTCAACTATGGGGCATGGCTTGTGTTTCTAGATTAGGGTAACTATCTAAGATCTTTAGATCCAAGTATTCAGAAGTTTCAACCATAGAGTGTCTCAACAAAGTGGTGCCAGGATTTACAAAACAGCAGTTCTGCGTCTGCACTCTTATTCAGTGTAGCAAGTACTGGGTCATATAGGACTGCTTGGTGGCCTTGCACACCATGATCATATCACTGCTCCTCAGTTTCCCCACTGAGAATAAATAAAATAGAGTGGTACTCACTTTGTTGGGAACATACGATGACATCCATAGATGTATGAGCACTAAAAGTTGAAGTCCAGACCTGCACAGTAGAAGTCTGTATATGAGGCAATTGTTTGGACTCTCTTTGTCGTCAATGAAAAGAAATAGGAAGCTGTGGGGGATGATTTGTCTCACCCTAAAATAGTAACTTTAACTAAGGCAAATGAATCCTACCTTGGAAGTGACTGTTTGTCTGCAATGACTATAGCAGGAGTGAAGGAAACTATCTCTCAAGTAAATGTCAACGCTACAAACACTTGAAGTTCCTTGAAACTATTCCATCTGAAGGCCTGTGCTGGTCACAGTAGGGACCTCAAGATCCTGGTATTAACCTCCAGCCTTTCCCTGCTTAGTGAGCCTTCTGACTGAGAGAACCCTTTAACTCATCCAAGAGGACAACAAAAAGAGTGAAAAAAACTTGAAAACTGCTGCCAGTCTGCTCTGTGAGATGGTGAGAGAAAAGAGATGATTAGAGAAAACCTCTATCATAGCATTACTATGGATCTCTAAGCTCCAGATTCTGGCTGTCTGGCTCAAAAAATATACTCCGTCATGGCAAAGACAAGTATATGCAACACTTATTGCAAAAGTCCCAAGGGAAACACGTTTTGGTCATAACTCCACTGTGCTAAGTGCTGTACTATTAAGCTAGAGACAGTCTGTACCACAAACAGTCTCACAAACAGCTTCATAGGCAAGACAATCAAAGTATTGTGGTCCATCCCTTAAAGATGGGCAATTGAGGCAGAGATTAAAACGTGACTTGTCCAAATTATATAGGAAGTCTGTGGTGGGACCTTGCTTCTCCCAAAGCATTGTATGCAGCCACATGCTTGCAGCAATATTGCTATTTTACAGAGAGAGGGACTCTTTTCTATCAGAGCTGTGCTTACAGATGCTATATGATTTGCTTTTCTGTAATTTGGCTTAATTTCTTAGTGAAATGTTTTGCAATGTAGTGCATGACTGTACAGTATCAAACCACATCACTGGATCAATACTCACCTCTTTTGCGAAGAGGGGATGGAAGAAATGCCTTGAGTAACTTTCAAAAAGTTTCAAAATACTTCTTTCCTTAGCCAAACAATGTGGAGACAATCAACGCTGTAATAATGATACCTTGAAAGCTTGCTTTGTTATATTCTCAGTGTGAAGCTACACATGTAGGACCAAGAATCAGCTGCTGCTGAAAAAAGTGTTCAGCTTCCAAGCCCAGGAAATTTACACCAAGTTTATTTGCAAACTCATAAAGTTTCCAAAATGGTGGGTTTGGATTTACAATTAAAATCCAAGGTCATAAACAATAATCATTGGTCTCTGATGAAAAACAGACAAGAAACATTTTTCAAGAGAAATGGAATTTTCCCCTCTATAGCACAAAAGAGGGAAACATGACAGTTGTCAAATACAAATGAACAAAAGTTCAAGAGTAAATTGTGGTTTCTTGAGAAGTGCTTAGTAATGGAATGATTCAATATTATTATGCCATGGTGATCACATACAGTCACTGAAAAAAAAACCCACAAAAATTAATCTCTGCATCCATTACGAAGGATTAACCTTACCCTTTGGATAGAAGCTACATTAGCCAGATCCCTGGCCTTTGTGCTTTTAATTATGGTTAGAGATCAGCAAAGGAATCAGCTCTTTTATCCTCATGAGTAAGTGATTTCTAATGGCTGTCAGAATTCCCATGGTGCTCTATTATTAATTTTGCAACTTATACTTTCCAGTTCTGAATGCTCTTCCTGCACCAAAGTCTTGTATTTGGAACCAGAACTTACAGAACATATTTGTACTGTGGCCATACCTTAGTTTTATGAGTCTTTCATTCACTCTCCATAAGATGTATTTTTAAACATGTTTTAAAAAATGTAAAATAAATGTCTTCTCTTTCACAGAAAGAATGGATTCATGTCCAGGTATCAGGATCTAGTGTTATGTATAGCAACAATTTTATTTGAAATCTGGAAGATAATATTAAACAACAAATAGCAAACACAACATATTTTCAATATCTCTTACCAGATAAGAAGAGGAAGGAACTTAAAAGGCACTGATTTAAGGTTGATAAAAGACAGCAATTGCATGTAATCTCTTTTATGCACAGCTAATCTTTTTTTTACTCAGTATCATGAGGTTTATCTGAAGCAAAGAACCTAGAACAATTCAGATAAGAGATGGACTTTTAGTCAGAAATTGAGAGCTTCAGAAGTTAGATGACACTACAATAATTTAAAATTGAAACAAAAGGTAGTGATTCCACCAAGAGACCTAAATTTCATTTCCTTCTTGAGAAAAAACTTTCAGCAGGTTATTTCCTAACTGCTTTTGGGAATTTCATGAAGTCTGCATTAGATACAACCCTGCTCATCTGATCCAGTGCTGGAATAAGATCTAGACGGGAATGTTCCCATGAAGCAATACCTTATCCAAAAGTGATGGGGTATTCAGCCAAGTTGCTTTATTTGGAAGAGTTTCTGTAGGAAAACAGCTGTTGAATGCCCAGGGTGGGTCTGGGGACCCCCTACCTGGATGCCAGAGCATGACAATGCCTTATCTATGTTCAGTGGCAGGCCAGCAATGCTGTCTTTGGGACCCAGTCTCAAGAAAAGGTGCCATAAGTACCTATATTTGAAAAATTTTAAATAAAATATATGCCTCTCCAAAACAAAATACGGTTTTTCCAAAACTCAAAATTTTTACTGGAATTTGCAATTATATGCTCTGAATTGTTCTTGGGGGGTTTTGTTTGGTTTTGTTTGGGCTGGTTTTTGGGTTTTTTTTCAAGTGACTTTTGTCAGCACTGTGGTAAAACTTTGGACTGAACTGTAGAGTAAAAATAGTGCTAGGAGTAGAGGAGATTTCATGCCATTTGCTTGCACCCTGTCTAGTCTCAGCTTACTGGACCCATGAATTCCTGATCATCTTTCAGTCTACATTCATCTGTCCATAAGATAAATCCCTCAATTAATTAGGAGTTAATGGAGATGTCATGTGAATTTTGCTACACAAACATTTAACAATCTCTCCTGTGATTATTAAATTTATTTTACCTTTTCCAAAGAATAAAATCACTTCAAGGAAACTTCATGCAGCTTCTATATATAGATTTTAAAAATAATTATTTTCTGCTGCCGGTGCTGGTGGCAGCTGCTGGCCTGAGCTGTCTTTGTGATCAGCCACAGGTGCCTTCAGTCTTCTGAGCTCTGGGAGCAAAAATCCAGGTTTTCCCCATGCCTGCTTTATTCTCCTTCTCACAACAAATCTCTCCAGGGATGGCTTCTTGCCCTGCCCCATGGCATGCTCTTTCAAGTTACAATGCTCCACACCCTTTTCTCCAATCATTCACCTTCAGCAGAGACCACCTCACAAAATCTGTTTCCCTTGTACTTGCAGACTACTGAAGGTAATGCCCTGGAAAGAAAAGGTTGCAGGCTTTCTAATTAGCAAAATTTTGCCCCTGGAAAGCCAGCCTACAGCATTCATTACAGGTATTTTAGACAAGCATTTTCATGCCCTTCTCCTGCCTTCCCTTTCCGTATGATAACAAGAAGCATTCACAGAGTTACCCCATTGTCTTTTTTTTTCAGATCTTAAAAAGCTAAGTCCTTTGCAATTGCAGTCCGTCAAGTATTTCACATTTAAAACAAAGTCCAGGGAGTTCTACACTACATAATCCCATAGATCACAAACAAACAAACAAAACAAAACAAACAAAACAAAAAAAAACATAACCCCCCCACACACACACACACACACATACAACCAAAAACACCACACAGAAATCTTTGGAACATTATTAGAAATATTCATACAGAAAGACTGCCAAAAACTAGCCTGTCACAAAGGAAGGGACCAGGGAAATGAGAAAGAAATGCAGTATCTGAGGTTCCTGTTATATGCAGGGTGTTTGTTAGATGAAAATAGAACAAAGAAAGGCAATCCAAATCCTGATCCATTAGAAGTTTAATAGAAAAATACAGTACAAATCCTGAAATATAATGACTGGGTTTAGCCCTGAGGACATGATTATACATGAGTCAAAATGATCTTAAGTATCTCAAGGACTTCCCACTGATCACTGACATATGACAAGAAAGTAAAACCTGATCTTTCCCAGAAGCCATATTTTGCATTGAAGGGGGGGAAAGAGGATATTCCCATCAACCTGCCAGAGACTCTGAAGCACAGAACTAATTAAGTACAATGTAAATGGATTAAAAACAGACAGGATCATCAAACAACAATCAAGTCTTCCTCCAGCCTCTCTTGCAGATATCAGCAAGCTGAAGAGCCAGTTTTATATGCCAAGTTGTAGATCCTAACTCCAGGATCCTCCCTATCCTGCTGTGAATGCCTCATGCTCTATCTTAAAGCAAATGCATTTCTTTCCTCTCAGTTCACATGTTGGAAGGCCATTTCTGTGCTTTCAAGAGATAGAAATCTTCTTCTGGCTATCTGCGTTTAGGAGGAAATTGCTGTGTGTTTTGTTTTGAATTATCCTTTTCAACAGCTCTTCTTTCCCTGATATTTACCCATTTTCAAAATGTACCTTTGAATACTACACTCAGCCTTGGCTTTGATAGGTAAAATAAGCCTAGCTCTTTTCGCTTTCCTGTCACGAGTTTTCCTACATCTCTTCTGACAGTGCAAAAAAAGCTGGTCACTAGTTACCTGGTATTCTCCTCTGTCTGTTTTAATCTGTGTCTTGTCTGACTTTTCATTCTAATTGTAAGCTCCTTAGGTGACAAAATACTGTTCTGTTTGTCTCTATGATCCTCACAGTGCACGCTGAACTGCGACTGAGATTCCTAGGTGGTTTATTGCATCAATACAAATTTTCATACTCAAATGCAGAAAATTTATCTGAGAGCCTGCTAGAAAATTAATAATGGCACTATGAACTAATTTTCTCCAGTTTCCAGAACTCTCCAATCCTATTCCATTTGAAGAATAGGGAATGCTTCACCCAGAATTTGTCTTTTTAACCAACAATTATCTTTTTTTTTTTTTCAATCCAACAGAAAATCTGGAAAAGAGATCAAAAAAATTCACGAGGTTCTTACTTTCTGTACTTTATCCTGAATGCCCTGACATGCTTGTTTTTTTAAAGGAAAGAAGATGAATCATGCAGATGAAAAAATACAGGATAGGGAGGTGGTTGAGAACAGTAGAGAGAATGTCAGATAAAATACAATACCTTTATTTTATTACACTGAGGGAGTCATTCAGGAGAGGCGCTGGATATGGAAATGGAACAGGGAATGATCTGAAATTCTATATGTACGTTTCATTCCTCTTCCCAGGGAGTGAGTGATATTCATCATTCTCAGCACAGGGACCATATCACACCATTTCTAAGCTCTGTTCTCCACCTCAGACTTTTGCCACACATGTATTGGTTTGATCCCTGGTCGGCATTGCTCTGCTGACAGAAATTCCTAAACTTCAGACCAGCAAACTGTGTTTCCTTGTTTTAGGGAAGGGTGTGTTTCTATGGCAGAACAATGCTAGGCTAACTGCACCCACATGAGGAATGCTTTACATATCCATCAGTTTATAAGTAAAGTGATCCAAGAATAAACTCAGCCTTAGTTACCACACCCTTGGGGTCAGGTGTGTATTATCAAAATGAATATACAATTAAGTTAGTGATAAGTATTCAAATTTATGTCTACGTGCCTGATCTGAAGCTCATTAACCTGAATTATTTATATCAACCTGGTTGTGCACGGAGCTCTTTAAGGAGATATAAGTTACATCAACCACTATATTTGCATTTTCTTTTAAGCCTTTTCCCTGATCAAGAATGGTGGAAAAACCCTGAAGTTTTAATGAGAAATCTTCCCTGTTTTTACTTTGTTCCTTTGCCTTGTCCAGAAAGAAGTGGAGCAATTGTTGTAAGTTCTTTTTCATGTAACCTGCAAGGAAATATCCTTTTCAAGTGCACTTAAGCTTTGCCTTAGAACCCCTAAACACTTTAATGAAGCAAATTCCAAACAATAAATGTACATAAGAAAATGAAAACAAATATTTAGTTTCTCTCGGATCTATAAAATGTCTATCCCTGAGCGACCTTTCTATAGTTATGTGACAACTCAGTAATGATATGCTCCATGACTTATGGGGTGATAATTATATCCAAATCCATCAAACAGTTCAAAGAGTGATTACAATCCAGCTCATAACTCTTAGATCATAAGGATTCAGTTTCAAAGCTGAAGCATTCCATTAATTATCCCGTTGTTTATGGTCAGTAAATTAACTAGATTTGTATCATTGTAGGATCTCTGATGCTTCAAAGCAAACTGGTTAAAAACTGTGCTGTGAGACTATTATTTCTTTCCCAAGATGGAAGAACAACCCTCTATCTCAGTTCATTTTTGATTACATACAGGACCTGCTGCTTTGGGATAGATTTGTGCCCAAATAGAAGAAGGAGAAAGATGAAAAAACCTCTAAATTCTTACATAATTATAGTGTGTATAATAGTACACATATAGTCTTACCATAAAAGCAGGAAAAGACAAGACCGAGTTTGTGCTACTTATGAAGTGGTACTTCACTCAAGCACTGAAATGCTATCATTATCTTCATGACTCTTTACTTGTGTTACTGGCATTTGCAAAGTCCCACGCTCTTTGTTCCCACCGTAGATTCTGGCACAGGGATATAGTGTCCACTACAGAGTTCAAGCAAGGGGATGATTGGAAAGGTAAGAAAGAAAGATTTTGATGACAGAACAAACAGGTTTGAAACACTTGTCAGGTATAAATGAATCAGCTACAAATGTGAAAAAGACAGAGTTCTATTTGTATCTGCCAAAAAAAAACCCCTGGCGAACTGTGGTTACCCTTGCAGCAAGAAATCTTTGTGCTGGTATAGATAATTCTCTTTGAGGATACCAACGCAAGGACTCCTAAAGGTCTAAGGAATGTCTCTTCTAAGGACAGTTTTTGGCATTGTTATTGTATTACAGTTTTCCCAATCAACTCTTCTCAAGTACAAAGAAATCCCCAAAGAGCTTCTTGTAGCTAAGGTATCAGGACGACAGGATGTCAGGGGATAGCAGGAAGCAAGCTTATAGTCACTATTGTATATTAACTACAGATGAAGAAGTCTCTGTCCCTGAGTATATACATATATGTTCAGCCTCTCTACCGTAAGTTGCTAGACAGCTGACATACCTGTGAAACAGCTTCCAAACCACCACAGTTACAGCAAAACCAGCGCTAATTTTGCATTGCCTTTATATGCCTGAGTATAAACTAGTGGGAGACTAAACACTAAAACTGTGGAACTGGTGCCATTTGTTATTCACATGAGCCTATCTTTTGAGGATACAGACTTCAACTCTTGCTATTACACCTGCTAGGAAAGGTCTTGATGCAAGGTCTCATTAAAAAGATATCCATCCAGAATTAGAATCTTTTGCTAATGAGACCAACCATTCCATATTTGTTTAGTGAAAAAAAAAGTGCCATGGCACTTGCCCACATAGTAGCAGAAGAAACCTGATTCAAGTGGGAATGAGCTGATTTGTCAGTCATTCACCTATTTTTGCTGTATTTTAAAGAGCAACAGTAATGTTAGACAATTTTTAAATAGGACTAGGCAGCTTGCTTTCAGTAGGCTGAATAGTTGCCAGAAAGCAGACCTTAACCAGAGCAAAAAAAAAAAAAAAAATTGTTTAAATTGATTTTTAGCTTTTTCTTTGTTGCTTTTTGCCTTTTAGCACAAAATGTAAATAACACAATACTCAGAACTCAGAAACAAGAGAAAGATTGCAACTTTTCTGATACTGGGCAAATTCTTCAAGATTGCCTTAATGATTACATTTTGAAGTTGCTTTTCTGCTTTTGGAAATATTGCCCACTGATACTAAAAGATTGGTCACGTTTTCATTTGCAGAGGGCCTCCCTCATTTTTTTTATTACTTTTAGAGTGCATTCTCTTTACTTCCCTTTACAGTGCTCAGGAATTATCTAGACCTGTCTAGGGCTAGTTTTGGCATGAAGTGCCCTCCCTTTGATAAGATGGAGTAAGGAAGCACTGTTCCAGTACTGATGATGCAGTATTTCCAGACCAAACTGAAGCAGAAATAGACCGGGAAGCTTACTTTTCAGAACAGCTCCGTTCTGAAAACTCAGAATATTTTGATGTTTTTGGTGCTCATCTGACTCTAAACCACTTCCCCCTCCCCCCCCCTCGGGTTTTGATATATGCCATGAAGTAGTAGTTAAACGATAACTATTCAAAATATACTATGTGCGCAGCCTTCATTCCATAATGCTAATGTAACATGAGATAATTTCTCAGATTTTTGTTTCAAACTCTGAATTCAGTATACTATGCATGAGTGTGATATCAAAATGACACAAAGATATTAAAAACTTGAATCTGTGAAAAGTTAGCAAAGCTAAACTAGTGAAAAAGTTGAAGCTAAAAACTAACAAACAGAAGCAGAAAAAAGTTCTCCTTCACAATAGCAGAAAGCTCAATTATCCACTTCTAGACTAAGAAAAAGTATCCACTGTTCCCTTATGAAGAAAGCATGAAACAAATTCACAAAATTGTGATATAACTCCACTATATTCATCGATCCTGCCTCCAGTGAGCCTGACAAGCAGCCTCCAAGAACAGCTGAATTTAAAGGAGAAAGAATTCATCTGAATCTTTTGATTTCTTTTACTTTGGGATTAATATTTCTTAGTAAACTGTTTTATGCATTTCTAGCGTTTTCAAGTATGTGTTTCAATCAGGTATGTGTTTCAACCAGGAAAACCCTGCTGGAGCCAGAAAAGGTCTTTGCTGTGCAGCAGAGAGAACCAGAAAGCTGTAGGCCTTAAGAAGGATAAACACTTCCTGAGATACAAAGGCCCTGCATAATCCCGATCTCCAATATAATGTTCTCCACTGCTAGAAACCTCCTCAGCAGTTTTAGTGGTCAATAAGCCGTAAGCATTAAACGGACCCAAATTTCTCTTTATCCATGCCATAAATCTTATCTGATAGCAGAGATCAGGAGATAATGGGCCTCAAGGGAAGTCTTCACTGTGGCGTCCATACATCCTGCTAAATTACACAATCAGCTCAGCCTGGAAGGGTTTGTCCTCTGCTCAAACATACCAAAAAAAAAAAAAAAAAAAGTCCTTCACTCCCAAAACCCAAACTAACTCTGGTAAATAGCATTTACATCCTGCATTAACTCTGTAAATGCTCTGAAAACTCAGTTTTAATTCCATCTTCTCTTGCCTGCGGTTCTTGGGGTAGACAATGGAGCATGGTGTTTGGAAATTGAATAGCAAAAAAAGCTTTCAAAACCATTAAAGAGTTATCAGCTGAATTAGGATTTTCATGTTAATCGTTATCTGATTTTCAGGATAAGAAAAAGGAAAGTGTTACATCAGACAGAATTATATTTGTATTTGTTGTAACTGTAAATTCCAGGAATTGTAAAAATCATGCTGAATTGGCTTTCTATGTGGACTTGCTGATTGGCCTTAGGTCTTTTTGTGGATCTCCTTCTGGTGAACTGGTGGTTTTATTATGATTTGTTTCCATTTGGTTTGGAAGTGACTTAAGTTAAACTGAATGGAGGACCAGATCAAGTGTCCACACAGGCATGTGAAATGGTTTGAGTTCACATGTTTAACTTGCTTATGTTAGGTTTTTGAAATGTCCCTTAAAAGATATGTACCATAATTTCTAATTATCAAGAATTCTAGTAGAAGTTTGAGCAATAAGAAGTATGCTGTATGCAATGAAAAAAAAACAAAAACATGAAAATCGCAATGGTCAATAAAGCATTCTGCACCACAGCATAGAGTTTAAACAGACCATCTGTATCTTTAATCAATCTTTTCTGCCTCAAAAGAAAGAATTTCACAGCTATGTTACTGCTTTATATGTAGTTACATAGTTGGGCCACATCAGCATTAAAACATTATGGTATCAAAAATCCTAAGACCAAACATGCATAGTTATTTTCATGTACAAACACACAGAGGTGCAGAGAGTCATGGTTTGAGTAACTTTCACTTATTTCTTGTGCATTCAGTTTTACCTGTTAACCTCAAACCTGGTAAGAGTTTCATCAGTAAACAATTAAATCCATTTCCATGTTCACAGCCAAGTCTTAGATTTCTGTTTTGGTCAAATTCACTTCTGACATAGTTCTGCTCACCAGGAAGAATTAGATCTTCAGTTTGCCTTCTCCTAATGTTTTGCAGAACATTAGATTTAATTACACTTTTTGTAAATACCATTTTCATCTTAAAAATTAAATATATTATGTTGCGACACTTGCTGTTTAAGAAGCACATTCAAGCACATTCATTCACCAAAGAATTGTTCACAATTTTTCACAAAATATGGACAATTCACTGCAGAGCACTTACCCAGAGGAATTAAACAAAAAAAAAAAAAAAAAAAAAAAAAAAAAAAAAAAACCACACTAAAAAAAAATCACAGTTTATGTGTCAGGGCTGCAGATAATTTGCTGCCTTCTTGGTTTTCATCAAGAGAAGTAAACATATGGGGCACATTACAAAATTGTACAGGAACATATGGTACTGCACTGAAATGGTAAAATAAGTGACAAGGGGAAATCCATGATCCATTGGTAGGAATATTTTAGGAATTTCAGTGCTCAGCAGCCAACTTTTCTTTTCTAGCATCACAGAATGTTTTGGGTTACATAAATGACCAGAAATATTGGCAGCATTTTTATAGCGACTTGATCGAGCCCCTGAGAGGGACATTATCCTGATGGTGTAGTTCTTCTCTGTGCCACCAGGAAGGCAAAGAGAAATATAAATCAAAAGATTGTGTCCTGAAAGTTTTATAGCTAAAGTTTATTTGCTTCAAAGGAGAGTTAGAGGGGTCAGGAAAATCTATTGCTCAACAGGGAGATTCCACATTTCATAAAACCTTCTGTATAAGTTTGATCATAATTATAAACATAACGTACAAACACAATGGAATTATGTTCTTGTCCATCCACCATTGTTTCTGTTTTCATGTACCTAACCTGAAAGAAGAAGACAAATATTCATTTATGTTTATACTTCAAAGGCACTACAACCTATGCAAACTTTCATTTCTGCCTACCAGGTGGGGAAGCCAAATTATCCATCTAAGAAGAAAAAAATCTTAACTATAAAGTAGTTTGGCAGAATCTCCCTAATTTAGAAACTTTGTCTTTTACAGATGGATGGTAAAGGTACATGTTGATATCAAGTGTTTTCAGCCACTGAAGGATGAGTTCATCAAATATTATGTATTGAATATGATCAAAATTCATATAAGGTAGAGGACTGAAACAAAACCCCTGAATATTTCAGAGAGGTTTGCATATAAGTCCTCAGACCTACTGCTTTAGCTATCTCTTTATATTTAGAGATAGTCATTGCACTGCACTCTAAGATTTTGTTCTCATACAGATTATCATACATTTATAGAAGCACAGAATGGTTTGGGTTGAAGAGTTCTTAAAGATCAACTAGTTCCAACCCCTGTATCATGTGCAGGGACACCTTCCACATTCAACCTGGCCTTGAACTTTTCAAGGGATGGGACATCCACAGCTTCTCTGGGCAACATGTTCTAGTGTCTCACCGCCCTCGCAGGAAAGAATTTCTTCCTAAAATCTAATCTGAGCCTACCTCTTTCCAGTTTGAAACCATTACCACTTGCCCTATCACTACGTGCCCTTGTAAAATGTCCTCTCCAGCACTCTTACAGACCCCCTTTAGGTACTGGAAGGCTGCTGTAAGGTCTCCCTGGAATCTTCTCTTCTAAAGGCTGAAGAAACCCAACTCTTTCAGCCTGTCTTCATAGAGTAGTTGCTCCAGCCCTCTGATCACCTTTGAGGCCCTTCTCTGGACTTGCTCTAGCAGGTCCACATCCTTCTTATGTTGGGGGTCCCAGAGCTGCATGCAGTACTCCAGGTGGGGTCTCACCAGAGTGGAGTAGAAGGAGAAAATCACCTCTCTCAACCTACTGGCCACATTTCTTTTGGTGTATCCCAGGATAGAGTTGACTTTCTGGGCTGAAAATGCACATTTCCAGGTCATGTTGAGCTTCTTGTACACTGACACATTTAAGTCTTTTCTATCAGGACTGTTCTTGATCTATTCTCTGACCAGCCTGTATTTGTACTTGGGATTGATCTGACCCAGGTGCAACCCCTTGCACAGCCTTGTTGAACTTCATGAGGTTTGCATAGGCCCACCTCTCAAGCCTGTCAAAGTCTCCCTGGAGAACATCCCTTCTCAGGAACATGTCAATTGCACCACACAGCTTGGTGTCATCAACAATCTTACTAAGTGTGCACAAAATCCCACTGTCACAAAGAACAAAGATGCAAAACAGCATCTTGAAACTAGTTCCAATACCAGCCCCTGGGGAACACCACTCATCACTGGTCTCCACTTGGACGTCGAGCTGCTGACTGCAACATCTTGAGTGCAACCCTCTAGCCAATTCCTTATGCACAGAGTGGTCCACCCATCAAATTCATGCCTCTCCAGTTTAGAGACAAGAATGTTGTGCAGGACAGTGCCAAATGGTTTGCACAAGTCCAGCTAGATGACATCAGTTGGTCTTCTCTTATCCAACAATGTTTTAACTCTGTCATAGAAGGTCACCAAATTCATCAGGCTTTAGTGAAGCTGTGAAGGAGGTTATATGCGTTAGTTGTCACAAATCACCTCCTAATTTTCCCTGTGCCTTAGCACAGTTTGCAGGAGAAGCTACTCTGTGATTTTGTCAAGCACAGAGATGAGAGTGACTGGCCTGTAGTTCCCCAGGCCTTATTTGTTTCCCTTTTCAGTGGAACTTTGCTGGACTGCCATGACTTCTCAAATAGCATAGATAGTAGCTTAACCACTTTATCTGCCAGACCCTTCAGGAGCCACAGATGCATCTCATCAGATCCCATGGACCTGAGGCACCTTCACGTTCCTTACATATTCTCAAACCTGATCTTCTTCCACAGCAGGTGGTTCTTCATTCTCCCAGTCCCTGTCTTTGCCATCTGCAAGTCAAACAGCATGGCTGGAGCACTTGTTGGTGAACACTGAAGCAAAAATGTCATGGATTACCTCAGACTTCTTCAAAACCTAGGTAATCAGGTCTCCTGTTTCCTTTCATAGAGGGTTCACATTTTCCAAAGTGAAAGTTGAAAATGCCTTTTAAATTACATTCATTATGATTGAGCCACGCAACAATACGCACTGTTCTTATCGTTGATGGAGACACCTTTAGAAATCAATATGCTTCACGTAAAATTAACTTTTAGAAATGTCTATCCTGCTTCATTATATGGAGAGAGTAAACACTGAACTGAAAGCCCAAGAAAAAGTGCCTAAGTTAGGTATAGTGAACACCAACACTTTGGAGGTGTAGTCTCACACTGTAACTGTGTACTTAAATATGAATCATTTTAAAGTATGCTATTATTCTACTAATATATAACACTATGGTGTTACAATGATAGTGCATACTTTAAAACAGATTATTTTATTCAGAGATCTTGTGTCACCAGCTCAAGGAAAGAGATAAAAAGATATATTAACCTGAAGCAAGAGAGATACTTTTGTACCCTGTGTCAGTATGCATGCAGTTTGCCAAGTGGCTTGGCATGGTTAAGAGAAAAGCATTGCTGGAACCTTATCCAAGAGCAGATCCAGTTCAGCAGCAGATATTAGCTTAGCTTAAAGCCACTGGATTAGAATTTGGATGGAAATTTAAATAAGTACCTTGGTCTAAAATAAGATGTGATTTAGTAGCTCAGTGGAAACAGACACTGGCTGCTCTAAAGTTCTTTTTGTCTCCCCTTCTCTTCAAGTCTCTCATGTCTCATATATGTTATTATTATAACAACTATACTGCCAGATGAAATAACAACCTTTTGCCTAAATAATTTCTTTTATGACTGCTTAGTTTTATACAGTAGATTACTAGGACACAAACAATATGGGGTATTTCAGTGATTTACAAAGATTTTCATGTGAAGGGCATTGTCTGTATAGTGTATCAAAAGTTTCAATATTTCTTTTAAATTGTTAGGCATATAAAGTTGTCTTACAAATAGCAGCCTTTCTTTAAAATTAACTGCCCTCTGTGATTTTTTTCCTAAGAAGCAATTCCAAGAAAAAGTAGAGAAAAAAGACATCATTGTTAGCTTCCTAAAAAAAAAAAAAAAAAATCAGGGATTTCAAATTAAATCCTTTCATGTAGTAGACAATTTTCATGAAAAAATAATCAGAGCCAACAAAGAATTCAACTTTCTCATGTTCAGTATCTGAGTTAGCTGGAAGGGGGGGAAAAAACATGACAAAAGATCACTGAAGCAATGGGGAAAGTATTGCTTGTTGCTGAATAGAAGCATTAGATGCTGGGGTAGGGGGTTGTTGGGGTTTTTTTCCCTCATCTCCTCAGAAAAGAAATAAACTACATGTCTAACAAGTTTGGAGAAGTCAAACATCTCCAAATACTAGGTTGGTTCTTTCTTTTTTGTTACAAGAAAACATTGTGAATCACTGTAATTGAGCCAGCCTGGCATCAGTCAACTAATATTAAATTTAGGTCTAGTGTAAATGTGCTCAATACAACTGATCCATTTCATAGTTTGGTGACCTGCAGAATATTTTAGACATCTATTGTCAAATTGCTTTTAGTTCCTCAGGCTAGAACTGCTGTCTTTTTATTTGCGGCCAGACTTACAAGATGCACACAGCTCTGAACTTTAATTCTTGATGGTATAAACGTGTATTTAGCTCTCTGTGGCTTGCAGAGTGCTGCATAAGCATGAATGAAGACCAGTGATATCATCCCCTTTTGTGTGTGCTTTATAATGGCCTATTGGGAAAAGGCAGCTTAAGGCTAATTATACCAAACAAGGAGAATGAAACCATCAGACGAGCCCTGTTCTCTGGTCAAACTGAAGAAAGCTTGAAGAGTGTAACACACTCTTTGTGTTCACAGCTCCTGCAGCCATTTCTGTAGACACTGCATGACAAGCATTGGCTACATACAGTGTACCTTGAGATGGGAATGTTGCCTTGCCTAGATAAAAGTTATTTGGAGGGATTCATCTTACCCAACTTCTGCTACAAAAAAGTTAGTCACCATCTAAGCTAGTCATCTAGACTCCTCAACAATCAACAGGAAGAGATGGTGCCTGCAGAAAATTACTCATTATAGACACAGGCCAGGACAAGTCATTCTCTGGACATGGCCACACCTCTCTAGTGACTGTTAGTTAACTAGTTCAACTTGCTGCCTAACTATTATATAGCTAAAATTAGATGAGATCAATCCCACACAGTGATGCTGTCTGGACTAGATTAAATTTCCTTAGGACAGGTCTGAGCAACAAAATGCTTCCATTTTGCCATATTTGGCAACTTTATTAGACAGCAAAACCAATCAAAACATAACTCATGGAGATAATGATAACAATGAAAACATACTGGGCTAGATGTGAGTACTGACTATGATGTGTGGTGCCCTTGGTGCTCATCAGGCTTATGCTCTAGTTCATGCAATCACATCTTTGTTTTGCTGTGTAAACAAACAGTAACTCTATGTATACAAAACCACTGAAAGTTGGCTTTTCTGCATCGAGCCAATCAAAACCTGTGGAGCAGTAAAACAGAATTAAGGTGCTAAAGTTTCAACTGAGTTCAATATTTTGCCTTGAGTTTACTTGTGCCCCCGTACAAATCAGGGAGCAGTTTATTTTAGGATTGGTACTGGTTTCCAACTGTTATGCTATGTCCACCTCTACTTCAGTCACATCTCAAGTAGGAGCTGCTGAACTGCAACGAATTTTAACCTGGAAAACTGAAATCTATGTTATTTCTTTTTGACAATTTGCACAGTGCCCTGTCTTCCTGGGTAGCTGAGATCATGGGATGACAGAATAGGAATTGGCAGGAAAAATTCTCCTGGTGCCAAACAAAGCTTTTGCTTCTGGATCAGAATTCTTAATGAAGAAGGAAAAAAAAAATACTTCCTGTGGAGTCATGCCCATGAGTAATTGCAATACATTTTTTGGCAAACAGTTTCATAGCACTTCATGGAGTTTGGAAAGGTAAGGTTACACTGAGTGCTGGTTTCATTCAAGGACTAGAAATCCATCGGATGTGTTTTAGGGAGGATTTCCTGCTTCTACTGTTCAACATGTGCAAGACCCTGATGTGAACTTGTATTCACACTAGCACGTAGTAGTGCTATTCAGGCAGGTCTGGTCCTTTGCTGATTTCTCCATTTTATGAATCAAAACAAAACAAACCCACAGCAGTTTGCTTCAAGCTACAAAGCTTACTATTCAAGGAATTTTTAAAAAGTGCCATTTTACTGACTAGATAGATAGCACCCTCTTTCTGCAGCAGATGACGGAGGCTTTGTGGAAGAGAGAAATATCATTTTTGCAAGTCTGGGGAATTTTATACACTGCAGCAGTTTAAGATGATAAAGCCCCTAGCTGTTTGCTCTGCCACCCTCCCAGAATTTATCAACCTACTGTCAAGCAAGGAATTAGGAAAAACATGAAGTGGCGTCAACTAGTTCAGCCAAAAAAAGAAGCATCATTTAATAGTTTCTGGCATAAGCATGAGGTGGACAGCTGGAGGCAGAAACACTACAATAAACCTCCAGATCAAGGTTACCCAAGCTGATCTGTTAGTTTCCCAAGTGAAGGGCTTTCAAAATGTATTTTTCTACATGTATTAAGCATAACAATGGAAACAGACTTCATTCAAGGTGCCTACCATGAAGTTTTGTTATGATAAAATTGAGTTTTAAGTTTATCCTTACTAAAAGGAAAACAAAGCTGACTAAAGCAGAAAATGCACAGAAAACCTTCAGCCCCTCTAGATTACAATTGCTGTATTCAGGACTACATGACTATTAAAACAGTCTTATTATTTACAGTGAGGAATAATCATTTACAGTGAGGGGTGGGCTCAATGTTGCACTGAGTCCTACTGGTAATATTACTGGGCAATGCATTACCAGAAAAAAAGTTAGATTTAGTCTATTTTATGTTGAAGATGTGGTAGAGAAGAACTGTGTTTTATGGCATTTACCAAAGGGCATAAAACTGCCGAACCAGATACAAATCTTTCAGTAACTCCTCAGATACATGTTGGAGCTACATATTCCTGAGCAAGCACATAGGCCTTTGGCTCTGAAGTCAAACACTGATTATAGAGCAAAATTAAAGAACTGAAAGAAATCCAGAATTTCTAGAACGTATGCCAAGTCCACAGAGTCGACTGGGGCCAAGACTCTTAAAAGAACTTTCTTTTTAGATGTCTAATGGCTATTTAATAAAGCTTTCTTGGCAGAAGTGTCACTTCACTACAGTTCCTAAAGATTTTCAAGAAAATATTCAGTTTAGCTTTTCTTATTTCTTTTCTATTAGCCACTAGTGTGAGGATCATGTGGCAACCAGCCTGAGTGAGAAAAGTATGACTTGATGTCCATGGACAAGCTCAAACACTCCCTAATTTCAGACCAGATGTTATTCACTTTTCCAGGCTGCTCAAACCCTCTTGCAACTCAGTTCTTCTAGTTCCAGTATATTCCTCAGCTGGAAAATCAACTGAAAAGTAAAGTAGCAAAAGAGGAAAAACTGGAAGGGTACATCATATCTGGCTGCAAACAATGCCATAAACCCTGGAAATGAAAACAAAAATATCAAGACAATCTACACTGAGTGCAAAACTGAGATGATGAATGGAGATATATAAATGTGTAGACTAGTATCAACTGAGAATGTAACCCTCTGTAATGTTTGTACATGTGAAAGGTTATAAGTAAACTGACAAATTGTCATAGAATCTTCTGTGGTCCGCTCTGCCTGGGCAAACCAGCAGCTGCCATTCGCTTCAAGATTTTCACAAGTCATTCAGAAAACAGCTTCTTCACTTTCCTGGGACACAACTCACCTGGACCTATGTATGCCAGTGAAGCTGGACCACAATGTCACAAATGAAACTCTTGTACCAATCTTCCTACCCAGGGAGAAATGCCTTCAGGAGTTCTGCCTTGAGAAATTTTGCAGATGCTCCTATTTAGGTGATGTAATTCTGCCCCGCCCCTCATTTTGGACTATGTTGTTAAAGCAATAACTTACCCTTAATTGTCTTGGGTGAACTTGTCAACACCAGATTTTTTGCTTCTTGTGTGCTTAGCAGATGCTCCCCTCCATCTGTAACAGCATGAAAATATTATCAGGAGGAAGATGCATAGACATATGCTCAGAAGCTATCTCAACAGTTCCTTATATTTTTCACTCATCTTAGACTTTTGAGCCTTTATTTGTGCAGCCAACTATGCTGAATTCCTAGAAACAATTTCACATATATTGCAAAGAGCTCTTTAATGCCAAGGCATACTTTTCCTCAGCCAATTATTTCTGTCACAAATGGCAGCACAAGTAGCTTCTGGTATAATAACAGTCTTTTTAATTACTGAATCATCCACACCCTTCCAACTGCATTCCAAATTGTCATCCTCCTTGTTAGAGACAAGAACAATTTCTTGAATACAAGAGCACATATATTTATTGTTGCCACTCTTTTTTTCCACAGCAGTATATTTCCTATCTCAAAACTGTTTGAAGAAGACTTAAGCCAGGGAGTAAGAATATATTTTTTGGATTAACTTCTTCCTAAGGAAAAAAAACTGATCTAAGATATATGTTAGTGTAGCAGGTTTGATTTCAGTAGAAGAAGAGTGGTTTTAATGAGATTTCCCCAAGTAACTCTAACCAAGACCTTAAAAAGGTCTTAATTTTTATGAACCTAAATTAATTGGCCAGTGTTGTGGCCAGGCTACAAAATTAAAATTAAAGACAAAAATTCCTCTAAGCACTCCCTTAAGCTTTATGGTCACAGGCAATAAGATCTCAGAAACAGCACCTGATACGTATATGTTTTGAGCATTCACTACAGGCAGCTGCTAATTGCCATTTAAGCTTATTCTAATTATGTATCACTGCATGGGCTAAACAAACCAAAGGGGATGGGAAATTTAACAGCTGAAAACCAGTTAGTGGCCAGAACTAATTTTTCACTTTTTATTATTGCAGATCTGATGGATCCTGAGGAAAACACTTTCTAAAATCAGATGTTTTAAATATCTGAAGTATCTTACTGTGTTTATCTTCCTGTGAAATCTAAACATTTTCTAATAACTATAGGAAATACTAAAAGGGGGGGGGCAGTTTGTTTGGTTTGTTTTTGTCTTTATAACTACTGTCTCACTGTGTTAGCAAATTAGAATATTCATTGGCTCTCTATGGTATGATTTTCCCTCTCAGAGGATTTCTGAAAGGGACACATATAAACCCCTCACTTTCTGTGACCAGCACTGTCCCAACACCCACAGGAGCAGCCAAGACAATGAGTTGGACACAAATGTTAGCAAGATCATTTTTTTCCTTCTGGGATGTGCCCATGACACTGATTCATTAATCAGAGATAGATCTATAGTGATTTACAGGACAAGACATTTGCATTTCTTTCATGTCCCCATAAAAAATAGACAGACATTGGTATAACCATCTAACTCCACAGCCAGAGACACAGAAACAGAGACACAAAAAATGGCATTTGCCTCTCCATGGTCTTACCAAATATGTTAGTTATAGCTTACTTAAATCATAAGGGCATGGTGTATGTTTGGATATGCCTGCCTTTCATCCCTGTTCTTGATATTTTGTTTCCATTTTTACTTTTCATCTTCTATTAAAACACAACATAGGAAATTAAATTAAAAGGGGGGAAATTATATTAAACAAAGGAAATTAAATTAAGCAAAATTGTTACAAGGCTGTGAAAGATTTGACTGAAACCAGCTTCTCAAAATTAAGGTCTTCAGACATCTTCTGGCACAGTGATAGCTCTCAAGCAAGCACCATGGTGTTCAGGAAAGGCTATTCTTTGGTAACTAGAAGCACTCTTGGATATTGATCTGCATTTCTTTCCTGGCTCTCTGCTTCAAACTCAATGCAAGTAAAATATTGGATGTCACCATGACATGAGTCTTCTTGTTCTTTGTGGATTTGCTTATTCTGACCGTGGTCTCAGAATCAGGTGAATGTTTCATTGTACCTAACAACAACTTACTTCTTTGCCATCATGAGACTCAAGTCAAGAAAGAAACAAAACAATCAGGATTCTACAAAAGCAAGTAGAGATTGTGGTCTGAGTTTGTTTTTTGTGAGGTAACAGTTGAGGGGCAAAAGTCTGTATTACACTCAACTAATTTCTCATAATCTTTCCCTTAGCATCCACCGTAGGCTCTTCATTCTGTTAGGTATTCCCAGGAGAAGAAATAACTACACCCCTTCTGCCACTAGAAGTCCTCTCCATACTTGAGGGTGGGAAAAGAAGGACACAGATGTAGCAAAACAATGAGCGATGGCAGGACAGTGTCTCTACAGATGTTGCCAGCTGATGGGCTGAGGAAAGAGGACACAGGGAAGAGAATGCAGGGCTGATGGTCATTGGAGGTCACTCTCCTCCCCTCACTTCCCCCCAAGTTTCCACAGCATACTTTCCCAACCACTGATGAAATCTAATTTTAAATTCTCTGCAGATGGAAAAGACTAGTTATTTATTTACTGCTTGTAATCAGAATGTCTAAAAGAAACTTAAAAAAAAAACAAAAAAAAAACATAGTTCGGCAGGGTTGGGAAAACCAAGAATTTCAAAATATACCATCTGTCAGAAATCTTAGGATCAAAAAGCATAACTGTCATGAAATCTACTTCCTGCCTAACAAAATTGGTAGAAATTCATAGAATGCCACACATAGAATTACCTCATTTTCACAATTGGTTGGAACATTTTCTTTTTTTTTCTGAGACACATCCAGTTTAATTTAAACACTCTTGTGTACAAGAATAGCCTTGTAGCTCTTGTGGTATGTAAGCATGGTCACAAAAGAATTGAGGCCGTTTGGAGAGGTCCAAAGTACTGCTCTACCCCAATCTGTAGAAAAGAGAGACCTGGTGTTGCTAGGGTTGTTTCATTTACATCTGACTTAGTTCGCTATAATGGGTGAATGAAAGAAAGGTGAGAAGAAGGGAGGCAGGCAGGCAGGCAGGCAGGCAGGAAGGAAGGAAGGAAGGAAGGAAGGAAGGAAGGGAAAAAAATGAGACACTAGGAGTCAAAAAGAGGAAAAACTATGAAGGTGCTATTAAAAATGGGCAGCTGTTCTTTTTCAGCATTTTTTTAGTACAAAGATCAGAGTGTGACAAGGGTTTACAAGGTTCAAAAAAGACACAGTGAATGTGCAAATTCCATCCAGCCATGCTATGGCTTTTGTCCTCATCTCTTCAGGCATGCAGGGTCACAACTTGGGCAGCTGAATATAATGAAACTTGCAAACTTATGATTTAAAATAAACTATTTATTATTATTATTATATTTTACTTGCCATAACACTAAGTTAGAGTTTGATAATATTTCAGGAAAAACACTAGTATTCTTTCATAAACTAGTTCAAAAATAGATATGTTTGTGTTTTCATAAATCAGATGCTCAAAAGCTTGACATTGCAGATGAGTTTAAAACCATGAAATGTTGCATTGCATCTTCTGGTCTGACATCTACCCACTTCATTTACCTACAAGCTGGGATATGGAGAGATGTTGTTTAATTTTAGTAGTTGAGATAGTTACTATGATTAGATGGTCCAATACATAAAAAATCTTGTAATAGTAATGTCAATTTTTCGTGACTTGATAAATACGGTACCAATCAGAAGGACTTTCTGAACTTTACCTTTGTGATTTCAATTAAAGGAAGGAAAAAACATGAAACAAAACAAAAATAGAAATCTGTTGAATAATACAAATTTTCTCCAAATGATTTTTCCACATTTGCTGCCAAAATAAACACATGGTACATGTTAGCCTGTCGGGTCCATATTAATTCATCAGCTGTAGGAACTGCCGTGATTCATTTGCCAAAATCTGCTGCACTAAATCCCACTGTTTTTAAATTGTAACTCCAAACATCCTTTTAGGCTTGCAAAGGGCTTTAAGAGCAACTTACATACATAACATTTCTAAAATTACTTTCCATACATATTTAAAGTCTTGGTGAGGAATCTTATAACCAGCCTGTCAGAAGTCAGTTTTCAATTCCTTTTCTATCTAATTGCACAAGTTTTAAAATAGTGTCATCGTCATCTGGGACACAGAAGGCAAGGATGTGCTAAACTGCTTTGATTCACTTCATTTCACTCCATTTCTGAACTGTGTAAGCAGTCCAGGGATCAGCTGTGCCTTGGCATTCTGGGATTCTGAGATTTCACTGCTTTCTATGGAAAAAGAGACCTTGTAGTCTTCTCCTAACATGCAAGTGGACTTTCAAACATTCTTTAAATATACCTATTTTTATTTTTTTTTAAAGATACCTGATGGTGTTGTCCAACTCATGGTTTCTTTACTAGATAATGTTATGATGGGAATCCTCAGTATGGCGCTCTGAAACACTACACAGGAAATTAAAGAGAAATACACAGGCTCTCCACACATGCAAAAAATTTAGTCTTTGCACATGTATATTGCAAGAACAGCTTGTGTCAAATACCTGGGGGGAAAAAATGGTTCTCTTTTTATCACTGAACCAGAAGAGTCATCAATGTCTTCCCACATATCTAGCAAATCTTTAGAACATATAGTAAACAAAAAAGCCTTAGCCTAATCATTAATAAACTGGATATCAAAGCACTCTCCCTTTGCTCTGTAGCATATGAAGACTAAACAGAGCATTGGTTTTCTGTCATAACGTGGTAGCTTGATAAGTCAGGATGAACAAGATCAGGTAAAAGAAAACCAGAAGAGCAGGAAAAGCAGACATGAACCTTGAGACCAGATGAAGAAGAACAAAGATGTGAGAGAGGGAAACCAGAAAAAAAGCAGCAGAGACCGAGATAGGAAGCTTTGTGGTGCAGGAGGAGGGCAAAAAGGGGGGGAAGCTATAATCACACTAATCAGACTTCTATGGCTCCCACATTCCCCTGTCTCCCAGTTAGAAGCAGCTGCCTACACGTTGGCACCAGTGCTGCACTCTGGCACCCTTCTACATGCACACTGACACCAGGACCCACCACTGCTTTTCTTACCAGCCATTTCTAGGGGCACTGAGGGAGGGGAGGGGGAGGGAGGCGGGGGGTGGGAAGTGTGAGTTTTTGGTAGGAAAAGCGAAGCTGACACATGTAACAAGATAATTGCAACACAAGAAGTCATTAGAACTTCCCTCAGTAAATTAGTGCTTAAAATTTAATATTCTCAAATGCACCAAGATTTTTCCAAAGAAGGATTCCTTTCTCTCCTTTTAGCTACAGAAAAAGAGCAATTGATTAATACATTTCAGAGGTATCTGGCTTCATCTATACACTATCTGTAACATTCTTCAGGGTGCTTTAAACAATCATTTATGTTTCAAATTCCAGGGTGCAATAAAGGCAGCAGGAAAGGAAGTACTCAAGGGACTGCATTGATGCCATGGTTTTAGGTCATTGCAGCAAGTGGGATGAATAAGAAGAAAATAAGCAACCTAAGGAAGATTATTCTCATTCAGGGCATTCAACCAACACATTCCAGCCTTTTCTCTCCCCTTCATTCTGAAAATTAATTTTCAGATAGGACTGCTCTAAATATGTGTACCAAGTGTACTGAGACACATTTTATTACTTTCTTTCAAATACTATTTTACCTTTGAGTTTTACCTCTAAAATTACTGACAAACATTTCTAAACTATTTCTGCATTTAATTAATTTACTCAGATTCCTTCTAAATAACAGAATAACTCACTATATTATGGAAAACATAAGTAAGGTAACCTTCATGACTTGGAAGACTGATATTAATATTGCACAGTCTATTACCTGTATCATTTTTTCTATAGGTGGACCTACATTATCTCACATATCTCCCAACTCTAAAGAAGCCTGCAATACACTAACTTTTTTCTTTATTTGTTTGCTATTATGACTGAAATTAGTGCAAAAGAAAGGCACTGAACATCCCTTGTGTCCAATGAAATAAACAATAAGAAATAAACAGTCCTTGCCTCCTTGAATGCCCTAGTTTCAATAGAGATCAATGAGATGTGTACAGCAACAGACATGTTCTTAGGCACTTCTGCTTAATCTGCTTCAGATGTTGCCTCTGGCAAGAGTGTGGATAGATGTTAGCACTTCATCCATTCATACGTGGCCGGTTGCCATATATTTGTGCATATATTTGTGATATAAATACTTTTTCTTGAAAAATGATCATAACTATCTGGAGAGTTAAATCAGACTTTATTCACCTGAGCTGCTGGCACTTTACAAATAACTCTGATCCTTGAAAAGTTCCATATGTCCTGGGGAAGCTCCCTTCCCTTAACCAAAGCAAAAATTTCTCATAGAATCATAGAACGGTTTAGACGGGAAGAGACCTCAAAGATCACTTAGTTTCAAAGCCCCTGCCATGGGCAGAGACTCCTTCCTCTAGACCAGATTGCTCAAGGCCTCATCTAACCTGGCCTTGAAACACATGTAGGGATGGGTCATCTACAGCTTCTCTGGGCAACCTGTTCCAGAGCCTCATCACCTTTGCAGCAGAGAATTTCTTCTGTATATCTAACCTAATTTTCCCATCTTTCAGCTTGAACCCATTACTCTTTGTCTTACCACTACAGTTCCTCACGAAGAGTCACTCTCTGGTTTTGGGTCACAGGTGTCATTGATGGTATTTGCCCATGAAGCACCAGAAAGATCTCTCTAATGGCACATAGTAATTTGCAATAAATGAATGAGAAAACATAAAACCCCAGCTTCTCATTGGTTCCTCAATGAGTCATACCATGATGGAGGAAAAAGAGCTTTCTCTCTACTTTTTTGTTCCTCTTTTTAACTGTCATTCTTCAGAAAATAATAACTTGACTGATTCCTTCATTTCAGTTCAAATAATGTAAGTATCTCCCACTCACAGCAAGAGTTTGAGATTCTCTACCTGATGAATAAGGAATCCCTTCTAGACTTTTGTTTTCATTCACATTGGGTGGTCTTCTCAGAATGAGTGATTTTCAGATGAACCACAACCAAAAAATGAAAATATCTTTCTAGAGGATATTTTATCTTCTATTTCCTAAGATAGCTTTTTATCCTCTTTGTAATTTATGTATTTATTTACAAAATTCTTTCCAGAAAGTGACAGAATAGACTATGACAACACCCATAGAGATACAGATGATACAGATACAGACAAAAAGTCGTGCAATGTTAGGAAATTTTAAAAGCCATAGAAAAATGCAGATTGGAAAGATGTGCTGAAAATGGAGCAGGACAAAGTCATTACGTAGAATTCTGGGCAATAAAGTAGAGAGACTCTTCAGTGCATCTCCAATTTTGGATGGCATACAGTCACAGTAAAATCCTGGCTACATCTCAGCCAGTAGCATGACTCCCATTAACGTCAATGGGGTCATGATTTCATCCCCAATGCATGAAAGAGCCTGCCAGCTCTTCTATGTTCCTGGGGAGAAGAGAGTGACTGCACCACCTTATACCTACTCTAAGTGACACTCAGCTCTCATATGCAAGATCAATCCAACCTTTGCAACTTTTCTCAAGACGCTGCATTTGGTTTTGATTCATGTGGAAATCTGTGTTGTTATACAGTTTCCAAAGCCTGTATGTGTCGCCGGCTAACCACATAAGAAGTGGATTCCAGCATTTCCTGTGACATTTAGGAGGAAAGTCAGGCCAGCTCTGCATGGTTTTCAAAATCCCAGTCTTCACATAAAAGTTGTTTTGGGGGAAGGAGAGGAACACTTCAGTGCCGCAGGCACAACCAGTTTCTCAAGAAGTCGTTCCACTCCCTGCAGTTGGCCAAGACAGAAAACTGCTAAATTACTATCACCACCACAGGCACACATAAACTTTATTGGTTCAGAGAAAATAGCAATCCATGACTGTGTTTCAGAGATTAAGCCAAAATTTTTGTCCTGCCTCTAAATAGAATGCGATTTTAGTTCATAGCCCCCTTTTTGCACTTTTATGTTTTCCTCCTGGAACTTATGCTTCCCTGTGAATTGAGTAGTCAGCTGCTACATAAGGCCAAGTGTGTGTGTGTGTGTGTGTGTGTGTTTATGACTCATTGTTTCTCTTCAGGGTTGACAAAACTTACAATATTTCAACTTCATCTTTGAGGTGATAAAATTTGGTTCAGGGATCAGAGGTTTTTTTCTGAGATTGTAAGGGACCAGTAATATTCAGGGATGTCTCAGGGGCAATAGACTATTTGGGCTTGGGGACAAATTTTAGGGATGAGATCTTGCCCTGGGCAGCCCTGGAGTTCCCCAGTGATGCTTGCAGCATGTGGGGAAGTAAGAATGCTGGTCTGAGCTGACTGGCAACACATATAGAAGGAGCTTATGGCTATATTCCACTAACACAGGGACAAAGGATTTGGTCACACTGTGTACAGGTGAGACTTTGTTTCAAATGCAGTGGTTAATCTCCATCCTTTGGAAAGGTGAAGTTGCCGAAACACATTTTAACAACCACTGACAGATAATTCTTTCACAGATCTACAAGGTTTTCTCCTCTTTAAACCATGGTTTCTAATTAAAAATGTCACAAAATCATACTACAAACCTGTATACCTGCTAGTCAGATACAACCCAACATAGTATTCCTTGCGCAGCTCCAGCAGAGCCAGTCATTGGAATGCTTTTATGCTGGTCTTGTTTCCTACTTAACAACTTCTGCAATACTCTTGTAACATTCTGTTTGCAAGTGGGCATTCACTTATTCATGTAGCATTTGGAATATGCTATTACTCAATGTAATGCTATTTGATAAGGCATAAAATAGTCATAGGAACACTGTATCTTTATGCCATGACTTCTGTATATGATTCTGGCACAGTCTGAGAAAAGTAGCTTTGACAAATCTGTCATGTGCTGTTGGTATCATATTAAACCATGAGTAATTAATATAGCAATTTCTTTTTGGTGCTACTGGGTGAAGAAAGCAGAACTTTCTCTTTAAGGTCTCTGATGCAAGACTGTCCTGTCAGCTATTATGTAGCTGGTCTGAGGAGTGATACTGCTGCTAGTCACTACTTCTGATTCAACACTTCTTACAACTGTATTTTTTTCTTTCACAGGTGAGTACTGAAGACTGTCCATTTTTGCCCCTTTAAAGAGGAGAAGGAATAGACATGAATGAGCAGCTTGAAATGCAGTCTGAAAGTCATACCTGATGCTGCCATTTATGCTATACATAGTGGAAAGGATAGAGGTAACCACTACTGGTTTGAGGGGTTTGTTCTGTGTTTGTCCATTGTGTAAGGGAAATAGAGATCTCCACAGCTTGTATCTCACTGAGTCACACTGGTGTTCTCCACCACTTGAAGGAATGGCATCAGGATGGAGTCATAGCTCAACACACAGGAATCCAATGGGCACGGAGGGGACAATAAAGCACCATACCTTGAACTGCATCTGTTGCTTCCAGACAAGAACTGGAGACAAGGGAAGGGACACATGACTGCCAGGATCCCTGCCAGAAGTGGGAACAACTGAAAAACCCTGGCTAGGAGAAGATCCTTGAAGGAACTGAAAGAGGAAGTGTAGTCTGGTGCCCAGCAGATTTGCACACATCCTAGTGTGTCCTCACCCTGCCCACAGACAGAGCATGGGTTCAGGGAGCCTGGGAGCATCCCTGTTCCACTGCTCCATGAAAGGTTATCTAGCTGATTGGCAAGAAAGGGCTGGCACACCTAGGCTCTTCACTGCCTCTGGGTGGTAAGAAGTCTCAAAATGAGGACAGGGCATGATACAAGGGATTCCTGTGAAAAATACTAAAAGCTGCATCTTTTACCAGGTACGTGGGATGTGTGGCATCCATGACCGCTGCTGCTAGGTAAAAGATGATACCACCATTTTAGTAGCAGTCAGTATGCTGCTAAGGGAGAGGTAGCAATTCTGTATACACCAAAGCACAGACAAAGCAGGAAGATAACTGACAATTTTGGCTTCCTTAGCCCAGGAAACCTTGCCTCCTTCCATGCCCTCAGGAGACTTACTGCTTTGCAGCACTCTAGAGTCCAATTCTATCAGGTTTCCATTTAAAAACACAGAAGTAGTGTGGGACCCTTCCAGCATGGATGCTTTGAGATAAAAAAATGGTTGAGAAAATGTCTTTAAAAAAAAAAAAAAAAAAACCACCAAGATTTTTGCTTCAATCAAAAAATGAACAGGTGTATTAATCAGTTTAATCAGTTAGTTATTATAAACTAAAAAGATGTTGAATTTACTCTGCTTAGGTTTAATATCTGTGACCCTTCAAACTCAGCTGTTTAGCATAGCCCACTTGGCCTGTAACTGACTTAGAAGCCTTTCAAGGAGAGGATCAAGGAATAAATGCACAGTATCCTATGGAGTGTTGATGGATTTACCACTATTCTCAGTATGCCCTTCCCAAAGGCTCTGGAGGTTTACTGCTTGAATTATATGAACAGGTACCAGTTTGAGTTAACATACATTTGGCAACAGTAAAATTCCATTCATTTCCATAAACTGAGGCTGGCTGGAGAAATGTACTGATGGGAGGTGATATTGTATATATTACTTTAATAGGTGTAGATGTTAAGAATATTTTCACAGTTCTATGTTGTTAGATACATGTCTTGGGAAGATGAAAATTAATAAGATCAGTCATATCTGACCAAGCTAAATTACCTACAGCCAGACTAGTTATGTTTGAAATTATTATTAGTATAAATTCAATACATTATCCTAAGGAGAAAACATCTCTCACAGTTCAACCAGATCCAGTCTGTAAGTCAGAGTAGAGCATTGCTTCCTGGCCTGTAAAAATATCACTGTGTTACCATGAACTGTGACTTTGGAATCTCTTCCAGATAGATTCGGTTCCATTACTGTCTGTTTGTGTCATGTTTATAATTTCTTATTGATAATTACAATAAGGAGGTTGCTATTATTAAGCAGCATCTATTAAAAATGTCTTTTACATGACTGAAGATTTTTATGTTCCTGAACAAAAAAAGGATCTGTTTCTTATATAACAGAATTCACTAAAATGGTAAGTTGCTTAATTCCTAACCCAGATTAATTCTGAGAAGTCCTTTGAAACAAAAGAAATCTTTAAAACAGAAGTTTTGAATCATGGTACAAGAACTGGTAAAATAAGGAACATTTGCTGTCATCTACAAAGAGTTGGCCATGCATCTGAAACCTGATCCAAACTTTTCAATTTGGTTATCAGAGGTTTACACCCATGGTCCTTTTTCCTATCATTCAATTTCACAAAAAAGAAGAAGATATAAAAACCATAAAATATAAAATCTCTTTCATAGAATTACTTTATGAAGGCAATGTTACATAACCATAGTCATGAAGGAAAGTGATGCAGGACCTTTCCTTTGGTTGAGAACAAGACAGTGTGAGAGCTACAGAGTACTAGTAGAGGCTGTCCAGAGTTCACCAGCTAATAGATAATGTGGTCTGAATGAAAAATGTTATTCAAACTTTATTGCTTGAATGATTTATTGAAGGTAGGTTACAAACCTACCTTCCAGGAAAAACAAGTCCAGAATATGAGCTCTCAACAGAAAATGTCTGTATGTTTTGCTGAACATTATTGTAGGACTGTTATTGACATTAAATTACTTCCGCTTTTACAGTTTTTATATGTATTATATAGAAGTTGATGAATTAATTATTTGCTTGGTGGTTGTTTTATCCTTCTATTGTGGCCTGATTTGTAAATAATTAGGTAACTGACCTCCATTCAAAATGTGTATTAGTAAATTCAAGTTCATACATCTTGTGCTTTTGTTTCACATTTTTTATCAGCAATATTTTGATAACAAAAGAATTGTGGACAATATGGAATAGCATATAAATTTTTCATTAATTGATAGTGAATACTTTCAAAATCATTGAATTTTCTACAGTATATGGTTGTTACAAACTGACACAGGCATAGAAGAATTATTAAAATGAGCATATTCAAACATAATTTTCCTTTCATTTGCCGACTTCCAAAATTGAATATGGTGTTTGTGAGAGATGCCTGTTTTTTAATTATTTTCAATTACACTTTTTCTTAATAAGCAACTGAGCTGAGATCACCGGCTCATTTCATACACTAAACTACAAAGAAATGACCCTGTATTTTGCACATAGCTCTACATATTCCTTTTTTTTTTTTTTATAAAGAGCCACCCTAAAGCTATTGAAATTAATCAAAATGAACACATATAAATTGGACTTCATTTCACACACCAAACGTTTTTGGTAGAAAAATTTTGGGGGAAAAAAAAACAACAAACCCAGAAGCAGATAATCTTTTTTTGTTTGGTGCAGAGAAGCGATGCTGCAAGAAGTACTTTCTTTAAATTTGTCCTTAGCTGCATATTTCTGAGATAAATATTTAGTAAAAAAAACCAAACAAACAAACAAAAAAAAAAAAAAAAAACAAAAAACAAACAAAAAAACAAACAAACAAACAAACAAAAAAAAAAAAAAACAAAAAAAAATGCAAAATCTGAAAGCTTAATGCTGAAATCAGCCATGAATTTCTTGCTTCTTGACAGAGGCAAAACTGTTTTTTTCTGCAAGACAGAAATTTTAATGCCTTTGACTGTCAGACCTTTTCATCCAGAATAATAGGTAAATTCATTGTTAATGCTTTGAAAACCCATATTTGGTTATCAGGCAGAATAACTTCACCAAATAATAGTACTTAATTACTGGGAGGATATAAACAATTGCAGACCACATCCATCCGTTACGTATTTTACATGTACAGCTAAAATATATGCTATACAAACATATATTTCCAAGGAAATCTTTCATGACTTTCAAATAAGATATTTATTTATTATCTATGTATTTTAAACTAGGCATGATATCTCTTCATAGCGAATGAATAAATTTTGTGGACCTTATCAAAAATGGGACACTGGAGTCTAAAATTTAAATTAGGCAAGAAAGGGGTGCCTCAGTCCATGTGGGAAATCAACAGCTCTCTTCCCCAGCTAGGTCTGCAGAGGTATGAGAAGTTTGAGTCATGTCAGCACCTCAGTAGGGCTCAGCAAATCCCCTTCGTGCCCTGTGTGACTTGGGACTGACAAGCAAAGATGCTTCACATCAAATCTGGGCTCAGAGCAAAATTGTCCTTCTCCATCGAACCTATCAATTTTATTAGATCAGGTATAAACCCTCCATGCTAGGGACTAATGTAATCCTTAAAAATGAGTGGCAGCTTCTACAACTGAGATGTACAATGCTGTGACCAGAAACATCTCCTATTCCAAGGTGTCTATGCTTTCATGAAAAGTATTTAGCCCAAAGGTCTGAAGGTCTAGCCAAGTGCCCTGACCACTGGAGTACCATCTTAAAAGTGGTAACAACATCAAGTCTGCCCTCTTCATCTGAGTGAAATTTCCATCTCCAAGCAGATGAATCAATGAACATCTGCCCCAGGGACTTTCTGGAGGTCCCATTCCAAGATTAAGCTGGACAGGGTGCTAGATAATCTTATTTAGGCTTCCTTTCCCATAGAAAGTGGGATCAGATAATTTTTCAAGGTCCCTCACAAGCTATGATTTTATGAACTCTCCCATTTCAGCTGACTCAGGATTGCAAATTGTTACCTAAGTACACCAAAAAGTACATATCCATGTTAATTAGCTTAAGCTGTTTGCTGCCTGCAGTGAATTTCATTGTTATATTCAGGGTGTACAATGCCATTCTGTTTGATCTGAAGTCCAGCTACAAGAACCTCCATAGTCTTCAATGTGTCCCTGCTGGTGAGGAGCAACCTGCTGTGTCCATGTACACTGATAAGCGGGGTCATAAGAAATACACTTTATTTTTAATAAACTAAACCTCATATCATTACTTGCCATTCTTTGACACATTTTTTTGCTGTCACTATGTGGTCAGCCCCCTATTTGCAGGGTCTTTTCTCTCCTTCAACATCGAGGTTCCTACATCTAGCTGCCTTCGAACATATTGTTTAAATTAGGCCAGATGACTGTGGAAAGATCTACACCTACAGACTATAGCAAAAATCAGTATTTCATCAGAAATTACATCATATGTTTTTAAGAGATCAGAGGGATTTGTGCAGGACTGGGGACAATTGCTGCTGTTTAATATTATTCTTACTATCCTTTCAGCTTTTACTGAAAGGTAAAAGGAAGTATCCTAGCACATCTTATTTAGTTAGCAAGGTAAGCATGCTAACTGGTTTATAGCTGTGCAAAAGACAGAAGATAATCCTTTGTCATGTTGGCACAAAAGCCTTAGCTGCGATGGTACAGGCAAAGTCACCCCAAAGGCAGGCATTTTGCTTGACCATTTAGCTAAGCTGAGGCCTGTCTTTCATAAGGCTTTTTCATCTGCCCAAGCAAGAAGTCAGGTTACAAATGAAGGAGTGTTTATAACTCAAATACCCAAGTCTGGACCTGATTTAAATGAACTTTGAGCTAAAATGAAAACCATTCAGAGTTCTGATTTCAGCTGATAAAACCGGGCTTTGATTTCTAATTTCCATCTTAGATACTGAGGTGCAAATGTGGATTCAGGGTGACTCTTACAACTGATCTTAAATAGTCATCTAGTAAAGGACTAGAAATCAGCGCCCGAGAAAGTCGTAGCATACTAAAAAGGGAGGAATTTCTCAAGACTTTCAGAATAAAACCTCTGAAATATTAAACATGTGCAAATTCATTCCATATCCTGAAGTCTTGGAATCTAAGAAGAGAAAAAAACGAGCATAACATTTCTGAGGTGAGACCTCTGTTAAACACTTCCCAGACTTTTCTCCACTGGGAAACTTCTGCAGTAAGCAGAAGCAAATGGAGAAAAGAAAACAGCATTTGAACATTCAAGTCCTTTAGGCATCTTTGGATATCCTAACTGTGATGAAAATAATTTTCATAACAAATAGGTTCTAGAAAATAAATGTGGTGTATGTTTGTATGTGTAAAATGTAATGAAGCATGCCAACACTAATTGCATTACTTCCCTTTTTGTGATTGGATTTTATTCTGGTTAAAGGAAACTCAGATTAGGTGAACTATGATATACAGCCTTCAACTAAATAAAATACACTGAAGTGAAATATAAACATTTATTTGCATGAGGATGACAGTCTACTAAATACGAGGGTTAACAGATAATTATGTTGAATCAAGAGACAGTTTTAGCAAAAGAAACACCAAGAGGTATTTAATAAAGATGCAACTGTTGACTTGCAAAATTAGGACCTTTGGAGAAAATATTAAAGAAAGAACCCTCTAATGCAGGCAACAGTTGGAGAACTTTAATCTTTTGCATGTGACTGTAGTAATCATCTCCTATATTATCAGGTTATATAAAATGTCTTGCAATATCCAGGAATGGTAACTCAGATCTTCCAATCTTCCTGCTCTCTACTTTGCTTGACTACCCATAAAACTTGAATATTTTGAATGTTAAGGAAGTAAGTGAAAACAGACGATTATTTATTAACAACATCCAGCTGGGAAGCACTTTGATGGCAGAAAGCAAACCTTTTTCAATATACACGTGGCCAGATTCTTTTCACATTAATTGAGATTGACTGCTCTTCTCTAAGGCTCCCCTGCAGCATGCAGTAAAACACACTTTTCATTTAACAGCTCTACATGCCAACATGTCTTGAAGTACACTGCAACAAATTCACAACACACTGGGCAGTTCTGATCTAAGTCATGCAAGTCTGACTCAACCTTAAAATTACAACCTTTTGTTGATGGGGTGTGCAAAGCGTGAAACTGATTGTAAGCTGTTAGAGAGAGAAATATGCCTTCACATTCAGTAACTGCTCTCTGACTTCATTATTGCTGACTTCTTTGCATTTGGACCTGAAAGGCTTATTCGCCTGGTGTTGAGCTTAGAGAAATGTCTTTGCTTCATCTGTACAACAAACAGGCATCTCATTGCACACATGGTTTCCAGTCACTGCATTTTTCACACGTGTGCATACATCAAACCCCAGTCTCAGTTCTTCAGCATTCCTGCCCTACAGACCTTTGTGCCCTTGCCAAGACATTGGACATCCCAAGAACACAGATACTATTCAACTGAATAAAAAACAACCTCAATACGTAGAAATCAACTACAAATGTTCAGGATATAAAAACAAACCAAAATGTGTTTTTCTAATTTATTTTCTATATTTTAAAAGAGCACTGAACATTTGCAGTCCATTTGTAATAATATGACTTCCTCTACTGGATAAGTTTGATTTGTTTGTCTTGTAGTTAACCATTGTTCCCCATTGTTGTCTCCTGCTTTCATTCAGATTCAGAGCAGACCTTGAAGACTGCCTCACTGTTTCAGGATAGAACTTATTATGATAGCTGCCATGGATATACACTGCTAGATGTTGATCTGTTTTAAGGAGAGATCAAGATTTGGCAAAGTAAATGAGATAATTCCTGTCTTTATTTAAAGAGGTCTAATCCTCAAAGCACATTCCTATTAGAAGTACACACATTTACACATTTTTGTGCTCGACCTTAGTGTAATTGTGTGGAGGAGTGGAGCCTTTCAGTCAGATAATGAGTGTAACACATGATAGTGCACTGTAGTACAATGTTTTTTCTGGCATGAGCTTAGGATGACTGCAGTCATTAAGGGTGAAGCCATATTATTGAAGGACACACTCCCAGAATAAGTAGATGAAACCAAAATAAGCAATCTAATTCATAACTGTAGAGATACTGAAGTTAACTTAAAGGTTAGCAATTTTGTATATGTATATATAATTCATATTCGTTGGATATAAAAAGAACATATTCGATATACGTGTGATATGTATGTATATAAGATAGTATATATTTATGTTCACGAGCTCATTGTGCGTTGCTGGGAACAAGGCGAACTGCCATCAGATTTCCGTGATGCAGTCATCATCACCCTG